>PVIA01000527.1:0-424433 GCA_004024845.1 Tonatia bakeri | reverse complement strand
AGTTAAAAGACAAATTAGAGATTGAGAATAAGTATTTATACACATATATGGGAAAATTTTATCACCTCTTACAACCTCATTTACACTTACAGTTTCTTTTAAATTTTCTTTGTATATTTCCCTTACTTTTCTCTCTCTGTCTTTCTTTTCTTTCTTTTTCTTTTTCTTTCTTTCTTTTCTTTCTTTCTCTCTCTCTCTCTCTCTCTCTCTCTCTCTCTCTCTCTCTCTTTCTTCTTTCCTTGCTCAACTTATTAGAATATAGCTTTATACCCACGCTTTATAGATCGAAAGACTTCTTATTCTTTGAAGATGTGGAATGCTTCTCTAAAAGATTTATTCCTTAATTCCATGAGTACTTATTGAATCAGTCCCACAAATGTTTTAGGGGCTGGGGATACAATGGTTAACAAATGTTCTCATTCCGGTAGTCAATCATTGTAAGGGTCCTATTTTTCTTATGAATCCAGGTATTTCTTTTTCTTTGTCTTATAGTACTTGGCATTATAGTTTGTTTTTATTTCTGTTTATTAATCTTTGAACAAGAGGAGAGCTAAGCAGACCTAGTGTATGCCAATGGTAAGACCATGCGATGATCTTTGACTTCATTTCTCCTGCGTTCACTTGTTTGCTGGTTAAATCCTTCTTTGTGAGTTTAACTGGATAGTTTGTGGAAGATGTAGCCTTTGTCTAGTTCCCTGTTCTAGCAGTTGGATGCAGAGGGGATCTTCTCCAAGACCTACTACCTAGTCTTCAAATAGATGAGATAAATGTAAAAAAAATTATCACTACTCACTGTTACAAAGGCTCTTGTGTCTTATCTCTTTCTATAGCTACAGCCATTTCTATGTAAGTCTTCTTTTCTGTTCTGGGAAATACAATTACCAACAAGATATACGAAGGTGGAGTGTGACTGAGGATGTGTGAGTCAGTACTGCGGCTACTCAAAACATGGAACCCTCAAAGCAGAGGAATAGCTATCAAGATTTCCCCTTGGAACAAACTTTATATTTTGAAGTAGGGGTCTGGTGAAGGCATAGGTCTAATAGTTATCTAACTTCCAGCCAGAACACAATGCAAGTTTTTCACCAATTCATTATTTTTTTTTAGTATGATTCTATTCTGGTAGTTTTTTGTACATCTTTGTACTTTACTTGTAAATGGTGATGGGGTGGGACATATTAGAGGCTAACCATATGCTATTTTTTCCCCCAGGGTTAATTTTTTAGTGCAGTCTCTAATGCTACATTGTCCTATATGTATCTTTATTGGTATTTATAAGTAAATGTACTGATTTTAAAAACAGGCATATGATAGATTTGTAAAACTCTGAATGGTATGTAATCAAGTAGGTCATGACATAATTTCATTCTCCAGATAATTACATATTTATATAAACTCCTCATTGCAATTTAGTTTTAAATATAAAGGACCCATGGACAAAGATAATGGAGCAGGGGAGGATTGAGTGTGGAAGTGGGGGCTGGATAGGGTGGGAGAGAAGAATGAGGGAAACATAGGGACAATTGTAATTGAACAATAAGAGCAAATAAGATTTGCTCTCTTATCAATTGTAAAATAAGCACTTCATGAAATGTAGGTGATAAAAATAGGTGAGATAATGCAGTATCTAAACAACCAGAAAAAATAAAGCTGTGATTTCCTAGAGAAATCCATAAGCAAAGGATCATAAAAGGCAAAAATATTTCTTTTAAATTGCTTGGCATATACCACAGTCTTTATTACATTATATATTATTTTTGGAAGCTGTCATGACTATAATTCATGAATTGGAATTGGAGAATAAGGACAATGTTGAGTCTAATATTTAAAACACGGGAAAAAAACCCAAAACAGAACTCCTACTGCTGGCATAATGGTAAGCTAGCGTGGGTTCCTAAGCACTCCTTCAAAATCAAACTTGGAAACACCAAAGATGAGAGGAGGAAGCCTGAATTACAGAAGTTACCTAAATAACAAGCAGACAACTGGACTTGCCCCCCCCCCCCCCGGAACTTGAACTGGGAGTGTGAGGTGTGAAGGGATGTCTTCGCAGGGTCTTTCAGGTTCTTTTGCTTCTCCCCTTCATTGCCTTCAGGCAGTCATTGCTTCCCTTTCGCCATCAAACTCGTTACCAACACCCAGAAGATAGTGATTTAAGGTAGAATCAAGGTCACAAAAATGTAACAGAACAAAACACAAACAACAAGAAAACAAAAGCAATGGGCTGAGGAGTTGTGCAAACAAGTGGAGCTGACCAAGTGACCTCACGTATTAGAGCTACCTCCAGCCTCTCTTTCTCTAAATCTCCAGGATGGTGAGGTTACTACCAGCGAAGAAAGACTCCTCATGTTTCCTCATCTGTAAAAAGTGTGGTTTCCTTTAGAATATGCAAGCTCCCTTGTAAGGATGAACTCACTTATGACGTGAAAAGAATTCTAGCATGGTATCTAGCGTATTGAACGGATAAATTGGTGATCGTAATGAAGAGGATTGGGTTTGCGGCCCTTCCTCCTTAGCTCCGTTGCCCTTGATACAGAATTATTAATGCAACTTCAAGCTAAACCTTCCTCAGCAGACGTCCTGGGTTCTCTGCCTTCCTTATTTCTTATAGTAGAACATGAGTGTACTCTAGGTCAGAAAACCACTTGAACTTCATTTTGATTATTATGACAATGTTATCCAGCCTGCCAGATTAAAGCAATCGCTATCTCTGTATTGTTTCTACACTCAGGCAAAGTGGATGATATGCATTATGATTAAATAACACAGAAGCTGCTCTGCCTCTTGCATAGAATTAATTTTGGCATAGCTTCCATTTCATTAGAAAAGCACTTTAAAACAGGTCAAGTGTAACCAAGACTGAATTGAAAATGCATTATTCTATTTTGGTTGGCCTTCCAAGCTGATAAATATTTAATGCAATTTTATAAGGAAGTTCAAATGTCAGAAAGACTCCTTCAGAGAAACAAATGTTTTAAGTCTCACACTAGGTAATTTCAGAATAAACACTTAGTATATCTCTTCTACTATCCTGGAGCATTTCCTGGACGGAAAATAAGCCATTGGTGTGACTTCTGTGGTATGCAGCTGATGGTGGGACATTGAATACTGTTCTCTTTATTGTTTGTGTCTCTTTGGAACTTAAGCTTCCAGGAATACATTGGATTTTTCTGCACTTTCTTTATTGGCACTGGATTCTTGGAATTACAGAAGTTTAATTACATTTAGGTCCATGCCTTCCTATTTAACCAAAAAGTAAGTTTTATTTCCCAGGTCGCTTAGGCAGCGAGGCAGCCACAGTGACTTTTGACTTTTCACTAAATATAAAAGCAGCTCCTTTTAGATAAAACCACTTTCTGCAGTAGTCAACACCACTGAGAAAAATGCGCATTTTATTTCTATAACTGCTGATTTTTCAAAACTTAGGGCATGGACTGATGAGTCAAGTGCTTCCGGCATTCGCACCTGGTGTCATGGTGCGGGGTCTGGGCAAGAGGAACGAAGTGTGCGGAGGACGCTGTGGCCATAAAGCATTAAGTGGTGTGTTGGGTTCTCAAAACATTTAAGACAGTTGAAAGAGGACAGGGTGGGAATGATTTTCCTTCCTGCCAGTGTGTTTTGGGAACACGTGAGATGAGAATTTCTGGGCTTTCCATTTAAACTTGTGTCACGGTTTTCAAAAGATCACTGGATTTTTCAGAAATACTTTTCCAAATTTACAGATATCTACATCTGATTATTTTCCACATGAAAATCTCAGAGTTATGGTGATACGTGTATTTTTTTCCCACAGCCCAGATCACTGTCTAGAACTTACTGCCATTGAAAGAAACTAGAACACCACAACCCTGTATTCTTTTATTCTCGTCCTCGTTAGCAGTAAATGGTAGTACCCCTGCATTCATCTGGTAGTAAAGACAGAAACCTGAACGTCATCCTTGCTCCTCCCTCACCTAGTCCCCACAGTCCAGAATCCTCAAGTCTGTATACTTGGCTGCGTAAAGGATACCTCGTGCGTCTCCACTTCAACTTCGGCGTGTTACTTGGGTCCGTTGCAATTGTGTTTTCACTGATCTCTTGCTTTTTGTCTGTTTTTAAACTGATCAACCTTACGTCTGCAGTGTTCTTACTAAAACGAAGATCTTTTCACATTATTTCCCTGTCAATGTTCCTTATAATATACATTGTAAAGCCCTACTCTGTAACTTCTTGGATCTTAACATGATCAGGGCCCTACCTGTCTCAGTTCCATCTCTGCCATTCCTTCAAATGCAACCTGTTTGTTCCAAACAGCTAGCAGTTCAAAAACTTTCACTCTTTTGTTTCCCTATGGCTTTGCATGAATTCCTCCAATCTTCCTTTTTTTTTAAAAAAAATCTAACCATCACTTTGCCTTATAAGACTCATCTCAGGCTCAACCTACCCAGAAAGCCTTTTTGGATACCGCAGTCTAATTCTTCCTTGGGAAGCTCTAACTTCCTCTTTGTGTCTTTATCGCAAAACTCAGGATGCTTTTCCTGAAGTTGAAGGTGAGTAGCACTTGCATCATTGTCAAACCTAACCCTCCTGATAGTATCCTCTCAATATTAATCCTCCCTAAACTATTGGGCAGTTTTGCTCTCTAGACCAGCACCAGCTTCTGAAACAGTCTTCTTTCTGCTGCTCTGTGGCCCAGTCCTCTGCAGGTTTGTGTCAATCTCTTTGCATTCTTTCACTTCTTGCATTCTTCCAGGGCTCCTGCCATCCTTCCTCTGTGGACCTACCGATTTCTTGCAGATCTCTCGTTAGACTTCTGACCTTGTTTTTCATATACAGTGTCCAACACAAATAATGTCCCTTTTTTATTACAAAATCATTAACATGTTATTGTGTAACATAACAATATCATACTCAAACACACTATATGGAATTTTAGGTGAAATGTTCAAATTAAAAGAAGTTATTACACCCATATTATTACCCTACCAACCACACTCAAGCAGGTGCTACTTCTGCTGTATTTTGTATTTATTCCCTGTGAATATCATTTCTTAAATTTAGAACTACCATCTCTTGAGAGAGAAATCCTGAATCTCTATTCTCAGTCCAGCCCTGTGCTCCAGTATACTCTGCTATGACTTAAAATTCATTCATAACACTTAAAGTTTACTGTTCTCTATTTGTATGATTTTATGACTGAATAAGTCATTACACCATAAATTTCAAGCCTCACAACTGCATTCCTAGTGCTTGGCACTGTTTCTGAGATTACATATATTTCTTTTTTTAAAATAGGCTTTTTAAAATTTTACTCCTTTTTATTGAATTTATTGAAGTGACTTGACTTGGGGTGGCGAACATACAATAGAGTATACAGATGATGTGTGGTAGAATTGTGTACCTGAAACATGTATAATTGTTAACTAGATTATATGCATTTCGATAAATACCTGCTCACTAGATGAATAATAACCAGATGTTATCAGGACTATGTTGGGTGGGACTATTCCTGTTTCTGAACTGCACCTGAGAATAGGTGGACAGTATCCCCGTACTTTAAAGAGCTGTTGCTGTTATGGCCGTGTAGGGCTTGCTGCGAGATGGCCTCCACAAACTAGTCTTGTGACATTTCTAGACCATTAACTGCCTTCAGGCTATGTAAGAAAGTCAAGATCAGCAGGGGGAAGTGCTGCTCGGACTGACTGAGAGAATGCTGCCATTCATCTCAGGACATGGAAAGGGAGGCTCAGGAAAAGCTGAAGAATTGTCAGATCCGCACAGACAGTTGTGCAGTTTGCCTACTGCACTCTAGGGGCGCCATTTCCATCACAGACATTGTCGTTTAGTGATTTCTAATCGGATGGCAGTAAAATATCACGTTTTAATAAAGCCAGTATATGACATGACAGTTTTACAACAGATGTTAGTATAACAGCTCGAGTATCGGTGCCTTTTTCTACTTTGCACAAGGTGACACCCAAGTTTGCTATTTATCACCTAGATTTTGGAATCTATAGAGATTACTGTCTGCCTTTCATTTAGGAAAGTTTTAAGATAAGAGACTAACTGAATGTGGACACTATTGCAGAGAGGGGAGGGAAAACTAGCTGGAATAAGATGCACCCCACTGCTAAGGAACAAGCGTTTCTGTTTCCTCTGGCCTTAAGTAGCCCTGAAAGAAGTCAGGTCTTCCTGCTAGGACACAGTGACCTTAATAAAGAAAAAGTCTGTGTCTATGTGTCCACTTCTGATGGCCAAGTAACACATTATCTCAGAACTCAGAGGCATAAAACAATGACATTTGTTTTGCTCACAAGTCTGCAATCTGGGTAGGGCTTAGCAAGGACAACTTCCTCTGTTCCACTGGGTATGAATTGGGGAGGCTGAAAGGCTTGAAGGGGGAATCACATGGAGGCTCACTTGCTCACATGCCTGCCAGCTGGGTTGGGGAGACTCCAATAGCTGGAGGCTCAAATAGCTGTGGCTCTTTCTGTCTCTCTGGGATCCCTCCAGCATAGTGGCTTCAGGGCAGCCAGGATTCTTGCATTATCATCTCAGGGCTCTCAAGGAGTGTGTCATAAGAGATAACCAGGCACGGGTTTATGCCCTAGCCTTCAAAGACATACATTATCACTTCTGCTACATTCAATCAGTGAAGAAGTCACAAAGGTCAGCCTGGATTCAAGGGGAGAGGGGAACACAGTGCCCTCCTCTTGTGAGAGGAGTGTAAATGTTACACTGAAGGAAGAGCATGTGGCATAAGATATATATTTACATAGCTAATGAAAGGAGCTCTAGAAGGATCATAATACATCAATTACAAAGTAGGTTGCCAATGTCAGGGAGAATTCTAGTGTGGGCAGTCTCCAAGAGAAACTGCTACAGAAGTAACTCAAAAGAAAGCCAGCATCTGGGCTGCTGTCACACCAGGGTCCTCAGTGCCAGATTGTGACAGCACCACCTTTTGTTCTCTTTACCAGGCTAGGGTCTCTCGATAAGACTTATCTCTCTTAACAACTCAACACCAAACAAAACCAAACAATCCAATTAAAAAATGAGCAAAGGACTGAAAAAACACTTCTCCCAAGAGGACATATAGATGGCCAACAGACATAAGAAAAGATGCTCAACATCAGTAGTCATCAGAAATGCAAATTAAAACCACAATGAGATATCACCTCACACCTGTCAGAATGGCTATTATTAATAAATCAACAAACAAGTGCTGGTGAAAATAGGCAGGTGCCCTGGCTGGCATAGCTGAGTGGATTGAGAGAGGGCTGCGAACCAAAGTATCGCAGGTCCGATTCCCAGTCAGGGCACATGCCTGGGTTGCAGGCCACGACCCCCAGCAACCGCACATTGATGTCTGTCTCTCTCTTTCTCCCTCCCTTCCCTCTCTAAAAATAAATAAATAAATAAATAAAATATTTTAAAAAATAGGCAGGTAAGAGAACTCTTGTGCAGTGTAGGTGGGAATGCATATTGGGGCATGGAAAACAGTATGGAGTTATCTCAAAAAGTTGATAGGAACTGCCTTATGAGCCAGTGATTCTACTTCTGGGTGTATATCTGAGGAAACCAACAGCGCTAATTCAACAGAATATATGCACCCCTATGTTCACTGTAGCACTATTTACAATAGTCAAGATTTGGAATCAGTCCAAGTGCCCATCAATAGATGAAGGGATAAAAATATGGTCAGCTGATTTCTCAAAAGAGACCTTTCAGGCAAGAAGGGGCTGGAAATAAATATTCCAAGTCATGAAAGGCAAGGACCTACATCCAAGATTGCTCTATCCAGCAAAGCTTTCATTTAGAATGGAAGGGCAGAGTGCTTCTCAGATAAGGTCAAGTTGAAGGAGTTCATCATTGCCAAGCCCTTATTATATGAAATGTTAAAGGGATTTATCTAAGAAAAAGAAGATAAAAAATATGAACAATAAAATGACAACAAACTAAGTTATTAACAACCACACCTAAGACAAAAACAAAAGCAAACTAAGCAAACAACTAGAACAGGAACAGAGCCACAGAAATGGTGATCACATGGAAAGTTATCAACAGGGGAGTGGGAGGGGGAGAGGAGAGGGAAAAGGTACAGAGAATAAGTAGCATAGATGGTAGGTAGAAAATAGACAGGAGGAGGTTAAGAATAGTATAGGAAATGTAGAAGCCAAAGAACTTATATGTACGACCCATGGACATAAACTAAAGTGGGGGAATGTGGGTGGGAGAGGGGGTGCAGGGCAGAGGGGAGTGAAGGGGGGAAAAATGGGACAACCGTAATAGTATAATAAATAAAATATATTTTAAAAAAATTAGTAAGACACTGTAAACTTCCAACCTCAAAAAACTTAAAATTCAATCTTGTGCTAATAACAAAATATGTTTTACCTAAGATATAATATTTTTATATAATTGTATTATGCATTAAGCAGCAAGCAAAATTTACATTTATACTTGGGCAGAAAAATCTCTACATAAATTATATGTTGTTCTATTTTCTCATTGGGGTTCATATGTAAGTGAATGAACAGGGCAGGCCTAAAGTATGTGGAAAGTTGAATGGATGGGCCACATTTCTGTTAATATTTTTCTTGAAATCTCCTTAGGTACTCTGAGTATATACTTACTGAACTACTTCTATCCATAAGATATGATCTTGCTGAATACTTACTTTGAAGAAACTTTATCTCCTAGGATAGATATTTAGCTCAGTGTTTGACACTTGAGTTTTCAATAAATGCCAACTATTATTGTTATTGTCCATTTAGAAAAATAAGCAAGTCAGAAACTCAGCTGATGTAAGAAATATACTCTTTCATGTAGTGTATGCTCATGTAGAAAATGAGTCTACCATTAAAATTCCTGGTGAAAACTCTAGGAATACAGTATTCAAATGTATATTTGTGGAACCATTAAAAATTACTGTCATTTTTGTTCTTTTTAGCCAACTTATTCTGCTTTGAGTGCAAAACCACTTTTGCGAAACTAAACTCTTCCATTAAAAGTCTTTCTAAACCATGTAAAATTAATCTTGCAGTACATGAATTAGAGACTTGAAATTTGTTAGCCTTTCAGCACATTCTTTTTTGTCTGTTTTGTAGATGGGCAGGCACAAAAAGTAAGTTTAATATTCTTTTCATTTTTTTACACAAAACATAGTTTATTCTTTATTATTATTTATTAACTATTATGTTATTTTCCATACAAACAACTATAAACAGACTGGTTTAGCCTACATTAATTACAATTATTTTGTTATGTCATAAGTGGTATAATTTTATTTTTCTGAAACTGCCATTGATACATTTCATTTTTTAATTCTTTTTATTTTTTTAATTGTTGTTCAAATATAGTTGTCTCCATTTCCCCGCTGCCACTTTCCCCTGCCTCACCCCCCTCTACCTCCCACCCTCAATCCTACCCCCCTTTGGCTTTGTCCGTGGGTCCTTTATACATATTCCTTGACGACCCTTCCCATTCTTTTCCCAGTTATCTCCCTACAACCTCCCCTCCAGTTACTGCCAATTTGTTCTTTATTTCAATGTCTCTGGTTATAGTTTGCTTGCTTGTTTGCTTTGTTGATTAGGTTACACTACTTAAAGGTGAGATCATATGGTGTTTGTTTTTCACCTACTGGCTTATTTCGCTTAGCATAATGCTCTCCAGTTGCATCCATGCTATTGTGAAGGGTAGGAGCTCCTTCTTTATTTCTGCTGTGTAGTATTCCATTGTGTAAAGGTACCACAGTTTTTTGATCCACTTATTTACTGATGGGCATTTAGGTTGCCTCCAGGACTTGGCTATTGTAAATTGTACTGCTATGAACATTGGGGCTCATAGGTTCTTTTGAATTGGTGTTTCAGGATTCTTAAAGTATAATCCCAGCAGTGGATTGCTGGATCAAAAGGTAGTTCCATTTTTAGTTTTTCTGAGGAAATTCCACACTGTTTTCCACAGTGGCTGCACCAGTCTCCAGTCCCACCAACAGTGCACTAGGGTTCCCTTTTCTCTACAACCTCTCCAATACTTGTTCTTTGTTGATTTGTTTATGATGGCCATTCTGACTGGTGTGAAGTTGTATCTCATTGTGGTTTTAATTTGCATCTCTCTGATGGCTAGTGATGCTGAGCATCCTTTCATATGTCTCTGGGCCCTCTGTATGTCCTCCCTGGAGAAGTATCTGTTCAAGTGTTTTGCCCATTTTTTAATTGGGTTGCTTGTCTTCCTGGAGTGGAGTCATGTGAGTTATTTATATATTTTGGAGATCAAACCCTTGTCCGAGGTATCATTGGCAAATATGTTTTCCCATATGGTTGGTTCCCTTTTTATTTTGCTGATGTTTTCTTTAGCTGTGCAGAAAATTTTTATTTTGATGAGATCTTATTTGTTTATTTTTTTCCTTTATGTCCCTTGCTCTAGGGGACATATCAATGAAAATATTTGTTGTGTGGAATATCTGAGATTTTCCTGCCTACATTCTCCTCTAGGACTTTTATGGTATCAGGACTTATATTTAAGTCTGTTATCCACCTTGAGTTTATTTTTGTGTATGGTGTAAGTTGATGGTTGAGTTTCATTTTTTTGTTTGTAGCTCTCCAGTTCTCCCAATACCATTCGTTGAAGAGGCTATTTTTACTCCATTTTATGCTTCTGCCCCATTTGTTTAATATTAATTGACCAAAGAGACATGGATTTATTTCTGGGCTCTCTATTCTCCAAAGTATTTTCTTTAAACAAAATCATCTTCAAAGAGTGAAAATGCCAAATAGGGAAATCGCAAGCATTTAATATGAAACTGTAATCATTGTGTTATTATCTAATAGCCTCTCAAATTCAATGGACATTCCAGGACACAAAAATCTATATTTTTCTCACCCATCACAGAACCAGTACAGAACACAAGTTTGCTAAATAAATGAATAAAATCCTAGTTTATTGTAGTTTGGTCAGCAGAAATTTTCCTTCTGGCAGCCTGATGTCCTGTGATGGGTCAAAAAAATATTTAACTATTGTATTTTCATTTTTAAGGTAAAAACAAAAAGTTGTGAGGTCTGAGGATTTCAGTATGCTGGGAGGGGATGCATTATGTTTATGAGTTTTATGTACAGTGGATGCAGATTTCTCCTCATTGATCCTTTCCCTGGTAGCAGCAAGAGAGATGTGTTAAAATTTCCCACTTTCCTCACTTCAGCAGAAACATGAGATGGAAAACAATGCAAGTGGTTATTGAATTTCAGCTTAAATTGGTGCTATTTATGTGTCACTGTTCCTTCACACAAGTTTGATTGTAAATTTCAATGAAATGAGAATCAAATGAGGGAATATTTGAGGTGTCCCTATAGTAATTAGTGACATAGAGATTTGACAATTATCCAGTTAATCTGATCAACAAAGGCAGCCAAATTGGGTACATTAAGTCTCAAAGTGGATTGATTTGGCCTACTCATTCCAAATTGACTATGAACATTAATTACATTAACAACACAGCTGCCAACATTCTCCTCACTGTAGGATTTATGGAAAGAGCTCAAAAATAGGGGAGGTGATCGGTGATCAAGGACACTGAAAGGAAACAAATATTAGGTGATGGCGAGTAACCAAATAAATGCAGGCAGGAGAAGCAAAGGAACCAGACCCAACTGTAACACAGAAAATAGGAAAAAATTCAAGACCATAAAAAACTTAAAAAGATAATTAATATCTAATATTATAACAACAGAAAAGGAAAGGGGCAGTGGGAGGAGCTTTTGGTGTAATCCTATAAAAAACATGTCAACATAATCATCTTTTGTTTAAGTTAGTTAAAGATGATCAAAAACTATGACTTCTTTGACTTTTAATGACTTACATAATATCTCTTTTTTAAAACTTACAGCACTTGAACTAGAAGATGTCTAAGTCCTTAAGTGATCAAGTCACTAGAACTAAATGTAGCCTATTGTTATGAGTGAGAAAATATGCAAAATTAATTTATTTCCTAAAAGAAAATCTTAGGCAAAAAAAATTCAAGGGTGCAACAATCAAACTATCATGTTAGATTATATAAATTTAAAGAAACTTTGTACATTTTTTTGACCTTATGTATATTCAAAGAAAATAAATACTAATTTGACTTCAGACCAACTTTTGAAGAAAGCAAGAGGGAGAAAACTATGGTTGCTGAGAGTATCCATGGACAGCATCCATTCCTCTTGCTTGTACCATCTCCTGTCCCAACCTCACCCCCAACATCCCAGAAAACTATTAATTCATGACTAGTTAGACTTTGAATGTAAATTCTTATCTCATCAGAGATGCATTACACTGAACGATATGAGCATCTGTAAAAATTACAGAAATAAATTTAATGTATTCCATTTCATGTACAAGAAATCCCTACTTTGGAAAAGAAACTACAACAGCAAGGTTGCTTTCTGTTTCTGCTCTGTGTAACAATACAGATGATCAGCGGCCAGAAATATCTTTCACCCTGGAACCATAAAACCACAATATTCATTTTCTCTTAGAATTCTTACGGGAACCAAAATAGGGGTTCGTTTTAGCTTTGTGATCTGGTCCAGAAAAACAACTTCCCACATCACTGCAGTACCAGGGCCACAGCGATTAGAGCTGTGTCGTGAATTTCCCAGGGCGACCCTTTCACTGTCACTAGTGCTTGCTCTTCAGTACTTCTCATTAAGCAAGACTAAATCAATGGCAGGTATAAGGATTTAAGAACTTCCATGTTGAAATTTTTAAATATTATCACTATTTTCCAGACTGGGATCATTTTACTGGCTGGGTTAAAAACATCTAGGCACCCTTCACAGTTCTTGTCACAGAGGAATTTAATGTATTTTCTAACTTTCTGTGGTGACAGAAATATTCTGCAGCTACGCTGTCCAGTATAATAACCACTAAGCATTTGTAGTCATTGAGCACTTTAAATATGGCTAGGCAACAAAAGAACTTATTAATTTAAATTTAGATGGTCACCCATTGCTAATGGCTACCATACTAAACAATATTGTTGAAGAGTAAATAACCAGCTACTTGCTACTGAAAATTCACCTGTATACAATGTTTTTTCCGTATATACCCTAAAAGAAATTTTTTTTCATCTTGACCTGAAGGACCTAGGCTCTTGGAGAAAGACTTCTCCCATCGCCAGTAAAATAGGTGAGAAATGTTTATATCATTAGACAGGTTTAGAAGACATGAGATCCATAACTCATCTCCCAAGTCTACTTTTACTATATATATTATAGTAAAAGAAAGGGAATTTAAAAATATTCAATTCCAATTCTAAAGAGTTTAAGTTAAAATGAACTGGTCCATTTGACATATGATAGGTATTTGATGTATGTCAAGTAAGCCACAGCCGGTGCTGCACGACACCTTGGCACTCTATACCGGGCCTGCCTGTTCTCCCCCACTGAGTGGCTGGCATGACCCATTCTCTCAGTTCTGTAGGAGCCTGTCCTTGACTGGGCGCTGGGTCAGGAGCTCTCAGCTGTCTGCAGCCCTGGTGACAGCCAGAGCTCTGCAGCTAAGGAGACGCAGGGCGCACAGACAAACCTCCGGCAGGAATCCGTGCTCCCTGTGTCTGACTCTGAGCCAGCCTGCACCTTCGTTTCTGAACTTCACCTCCGCAAACATAGTCCTTCTTAACAACTGGCTGCACTAAAAGTTCTTTGCTTTTGGACTTTCCACAAGGAGAGTCACCTCTTTTTGAGGAATGTTCAGAGGCAATAGAATGCAAATTGGTTAAATGTTGAAAGAAGATTGTACCGTCTATTAAGTGCTGGAAGAGAAAAATGTTACGGATCCCAGCTTCTTAGCAAATGTTCTGGTCAGAGATTTAATCCCTGGCAATACTTAGCAGTGGAATTCAAAAACAGCCCTTATGCCAAAATGTCTTGCTTTAGAGATGAATCCCTCTCCCTACCAACCATCTACGTGTTGGTCATGTTAAAAGTACATTTAAAAAAAATAACAACCCACAAAACTCCAACACTTCCTCTTATCTGAAGCCTAATGAGGGCTAAATAAACTAAACAGTACTAATATTGAAAGAAATCACAACTAAATAAAGATTACATAAATTTAAGTACTGTATTACTGAAGGGAAAAGTAGAGAATATATTTCAAATCCTCTTGTACCTATTACTTGCCAGAATATATGTGAGGACTCAGATACTCATTAATCGGCAACAGAAGCTGGCTTGCACTGCAGTATGTGAATCGTGATCTGGGCAGGGAGTTCTCCTTGATCGCCTTTGGTTGTGCACTCAGAGGCCACCTCAACTAAGGATCAAGTTAATAGCTTTCCTAGTCTGGACCCCAGTCCCCAGATTCTCAAAATGCTTTTGCTAAAGGCAAGGCTGACCTGTTACTATACCCAAAGCTTCCCAAATACATTGCTTTTCTTATTTCTTCAAGTCCAAGAGAGTTCTTAAGGCTTGTCCTGGATAAAATTCTAAAAACCAACAAACAAAACACAAAACTATACAACTTTTCAGCTAGAGATAACAATCCAGAGAATGCGCAATAATCCTAGAATACATATTTCATAATGGCAGTGACTTTAGTAGCAGCTGTGAATCTCTAGTACCTAAACTGATTTTTGCATGCAATAAATAGGTGTTCTATAACTATCTGATAGGAGATCAATCCAGTGTTAGCCAAACACACAAACGAAGCTCATCATCATCCCAAAGACTTACCCTTTAAAGTATATTTCTCTACAGATATGTGGAGATGTAATTCTACTCTTTGTGAATTTTTCATTTGATGAAAACTAAGTATTCTCTCCCAAAAGACATGAATGTGTGTGTGTGTGTATTTTTTTTCACACATTTCAATGGAATCTGAAACAATTTCAGTGTTATCCCCCCCCCATATTTTAAAGCACTCTAGACAATTTAGAAATCTGTACCTTCTACAAACATATTAGATGCTCCAGAGCAGTGCTTCTCAAATTACCATTCTTGAGGCTTGATGAGATCACCCAAGGAGTGAGTGTAGAGAAAGAAAAAGCCTCCAGATATAAGAAGTTCTCAAGCTTTCTTAATCTTCCAACATCTTGACTAATTCAACTGAATTTATCCCCATTTTCAATTTTGGCCTCGGGACTCACGCTCTACAAAAGTTCTCACATTAGTCCGTCACATTTTTAGTTGTTTCTTAACTCTGCATCCCATTTTACTTCATCAACCTATCAAACTTGCCCTCTAAAGATACGTAGTCTGAGGGTATGGCTGATTTATAGGTCCCTTGTATAAACAAACCAAGATGATCTCTCAATAAATCAGAACATTAAACACCTGTTCAGAGATGCAAATGCTTGGCTCAGGTTAACCTGAAAAAATTCCCAACACATTTTACATTTGGGGAATGCTTTCACCTTGACCTTGGTGGGGAGTATTTGGAAACTTAAGGGAAATCTGGCAAAATGGGAAGAAATGAAAATTTACAGAAGTTAAGTCAAAGCATTTGACTTTGGTCCAAGAAAACCATCTACTTACTTAAAATGTTATGGTTCATGTAATGACTTGTACATAGTACATCCTTACAAAATGTTGGTTGAATAAATTGTATTGACTACATCATACATCTCCATTTATTGCTCAATTAACTGGGGAACACAGACAAGAGAAGAGAAAGCTTTAGGAATAATATTTTATACACAATGCACTATCTTTACCTTAGCATTTACATGTTTCTAGACCAACTGAAAAATTTAGATGAACCTCTGTCAACTAAATGAAATCTCGGGAATATAATAGGAAATGGTGGAAACTCCCTGAAATATCATTTTGTTAAGGCAGTGGCCTTGGTATTTCTTTTCATAAGTAGATTAGATTTTGCGAGCTGCTTCCTACATAGATGAAAAAGCATAAAGTGTTTTATTGAAAAGAAAATCCTAGATGTTGATTTGAATTGAAAGTACAAGGCTTTCTTTCCTTTTGACAGTTTGCTTTTGAAACGTTTTTCTTGTGAAATACATAATACACTGTTGCTAGTTGAACATAATGATCCCTCACCCAAGAAAAATAAAAGAAAGGCCAAATTTGGCTAATTTTGCATCTTGAGGAGCCAATTTGTGAGTCATATGTTTGTTAAAAAGCATAAAGCACTAATATCAAAAGCAGCTTTTCAAAGAGGAAAGAGTAAGTGACGGATAAATAAATGCTGCCATGTTCACACGGAAGTTCTTTTGGCAATCACACATGCATTGTTTTGTTTTAAACCTATATAGCTCCTCTGCAACTTTTTGGTCAACTTTGACAGATCCAAGGCACACAAATCTTATTAGCATAGAAAAAAAAGAAACACAGGTCTGTCTGTCTTACATGTGCTAAAGCAAACTAGAAATATAAACTAATAAAAAATTAAAAGTTGGAATGACTGTAAAACTTAAAGTATAATTGCAATTGAATAATATATGGTACAAAAATTCAGAGGAAAAGACTACAGAGAAGATTTTTAATGTTCATCAATAATTCAACATCTGTTATTTATCTCACACTGGGATATTTCATATTCATAATAGCAAGAACATGTTTATACAGTAGGTTCATATCTATCTACTTTTAAAAAGTCTCAAGGATCTTGATGGGTTCTTACCACATCTCTGCATCTCCAAACCAGACAACACTAATGTGACTGAAGAGAATGCATCCTATTTTCAAAGTTCCCTGTCAAGGGCCCTAAAAACTATTTTATGTACCTTTTCTCCTTATAGTCCATGTTTCCTAGCTTCTATGCCTTGTACCTATATCCCTTTAAATGTACTTTCCTGACTGCTGATCACATCACATCCATTCTTCAAGTGCCTCTTTATAAACCGTTCTTCCAAGACACCTTCTCTGATGTTATCTTGTCTTCTCCAAATGGAAGTGATCATTCTCTGAACTCTCATAGCCTTCTGTCTCTACTTTTTCGACTAATATACCATGTATACCAATATACATGACCCTGGCCAAGTTGAGTGATTTTCTAGGACAGCTCGTAGGACAGAACTTACAATCATAACACAGAGCTGTGACTTATTACTGTGAAAGGCGACAAAGGAAGATCAGCAAAGAGAAACCAAGAGAAAACTTTCAACCTTCCAAAAGTTCACTCCCAGTGGAGTTGCACAGGATGCACTTAATTCCTGCAGCCATGAACTGTGACAATGTGAGGTGCTCTATCTACCAGGGAAACTCACTGCAGACTCAATGCCTAGTTTTTCTTGGAGTTGGTCAGGTAGGTACCCACTGCCCACTATATACCAAAATTCTAGATTCCTGTAGGAAAGCAGGCCTTTAGGTCAAACTACATAATTTGCACAATTTAGGCACAGTGAACTATCTCTATCAATTAGGGCACTACTCTAATTCCCAGATGCCAGCCAAGGACCAACCTGCCAGCAGGTCTTTCTAAGAATATGAGCCTCAGGCCTGCTCTATTATCTTCCCTGCATTAAAAGTTATACCATTCAATAATACATATATCACTTACAATATGTGATATATAATGTTTATGTCATATTTCAACTCCTTCACTGTATGATCAGAGGAGTGGGAAGATTTTTTTTCATTATTCCATCGATCCCAGTAGAGAATAAGACTCCTGATGAGAGACATTCCACAAATATTGATGATTAGAAGGTCTACTGATTCAGGAGGGAACAGCAAAAAGTAGGCAGAAAAGCAGACTCAACAGTATGGAAAGCATTTCTGCCATCCCATTCTAAGACAAGTCCTCCGCGTTATCTGTGGTTTTCCATAGTAAGGAATAGGGGATGGCACAAACTTGATAAAGGATAAGGAAGACAGCCGTCCTGGATGATGCTACTAATTAGTACTGATATTTACACATACTTTTTAAGGAAACAGGAACATGCAGTGCTTTTTTTTTTCAATAAAATTGTCATATCACTAACATCTTACTTAATCCTATCAAATCTCTCATTTATTTTCATTCCAGTCAGAAATCAAGGTACATATTTTAACCCATGTCTCAAATTCACTTGCTTACAGAACAGACCTATGAGGACTTATTTGATACTGTTATTGAGATGTAAATATTTAAAGCCCCATAATAAGAAAAGCTAATACTACACAAGGCCAGTGTTCTAAGCACCACTCCAAGAGGTAGATACTGTCATATATTCTCCTTTTATAGACACAGTTACTAAGGAAGTTAACCCTCCTGAACAGTCACTCTGAAAACCATACTCTTAATTACTCTGTTATGATTATCATGTCCTTGAAAAACTCAGTCTTTTTTTGATATAAAAATTATTTTGACAAAATTAGAGGAAAACTGTCCTTGTTCTATTTTAATGTTTTCTCCTTCACTACTTTAAAAGAAAAAAACCCCAGGATATTGCTAGATGTTGTCATTTCATACTTGGTCTTAAAGAAGAATTCATCACTTAGTAATTCATGAAAATGTAGTGAGTACTCAACAATGTATTTAGCATTTGTAACTGTCATTATGAACATAAATAAAAGGAAAGTTATATTTAAATAAAAAAGTATGCCCACTAAAATCTCCTTTCTCCCTAGAGGTGTGAGAGAGTTGATTTTTGCTGTTGTGCAATTAGTGTGACTCTTGAGGAAGATATCTTTTAGCCCTGGCTGGTGTGGCTCAGTGGACTGAGCACCAGCCTGTGAACCAAAGGGTTGCTGGTTCTATTTCCAGTCAGGGCACATGCCTGGATTGTGGGCCAGGTCCCCAGTGAGGGGCACATGAGAAGCAACCACACATTGATGTTTCTCTCCCTCTCTTATTCCTTCCTTCCCCTCTCTCTAAAAAAATAAATTTAAAAAAATTTTTTAAAAAAGAAGATAGCTTTTCATTTCTCTCTGAATAGAATGTAATTTTTTTTTTCAGGTACTGCCTGCCTTCCGCACAAGGACACAGTTAATACACTGCAGAGCCTGGAAGAACTCACAGAGTGGAAACTATACTACTGACTTTTTTACTCCTTATGGAACAAATAATTAAAAGGCTAAAATATTATAAACAAGCTACATTATGTCAGATGCAAACAGCAGTTTAGAAATACAGATGTAATTTCACCCCCCCGCCCCAATAGTGAAACAACTTTTCCTCCTTGGAGTTGTCGGGATTGTTTACAGGTTTCTAGGTCGACATTAACATGTCAGAAAGAAGACAATGCTCTGCAGGGCTCGTCATGATGTGACTAAGATAATAGACAATTCGAAAGTGTTGTTTTAATTTACGGCCACTTAAAAACTTTTACAGGTGACTGACTGCCTTCTCATGTCACACAGGAGAAAACTGTGTCTTAGGAAGGTTAAGTGAACGTCTAATGGTTACATACGTAAAAAGCCTGTGTAAGAAGCACCTTGCACTCAGATCCTCTCTCTACAGAGTTAGTACTCTTAACCACAAAGCCACATTGCCTCTCAGTCTATGAAGGTCCCCAGATTTGAATGTCACTAGAATGTTCAGTCCCGTATATTGAGCTACAATTCTCTACGTGTCTCTTGTATCTCTGCATGTCTTGCAAGAAGAAGCATTAACTGCTTTTGTTCTGGATTATCTTTTTTAAGGATGTTCATATAGTGCAGAGCATTGTAATGTAGAGATGTAGTCTCCCTGTGCAGTAGTAGACAGCCATGCTTACTGTCTGTTAAAAATGTTAGGGTTTCCTACAGTCAGGGTTGTCTTCCTGTAATCAACCCTGTGTGTTTGCAAATGTCTGTCACCTGGCCCTATTGGCCTTGTCTGAGAAGACGTGGCCTTGGGAAACCAACTTAAGGAAATGCTGATAGTCTGGTTACTACTTTTTTCAGTGAATGATGAAGTCCTTTGTTCTCCCCCCAAAACCCCACAATTTAAAATGTGCTTAAATTGGTAGTAGATTGAAGTTCTGTAGTGGATAAAGTTTATTAGTATTTTGGGGACCTTCTTAAAGGAAAAAATACAAATTACATATACAAAATTAAGTTCAAAGTTGTGGAAGGGTGCTGGCAAGTGAGGGGACCTGTAATGGAAGTTTTATTCATGGTAAATCCATCTCTGTCTGAATTATATTTTTGGAAGTCGTAGATTTCCAATTTGACATATGACTCTAAATGACTTTTCACTCCCCAAACACCAAGTCTATACATAGTATAGCGCCACATTTTAGAGGCTAGCTCTTCATTGTTGCTTCCACGGCAAAATAAAAACCTAGAGCATCTCTCCCAGGACAAAATTTTTTCAGCACTCTGGTGTCTTGGTTGGATTTGTAGACAGTCTAGGGCATGAGTGTCAAACCCATTTTCACCGGGGGCCACATCAGCCTCGTGGTTGCCTTCAAAGGGCCGAATGTAATTTCAGCTCCTTAACAGCTAAGGAGCAGTTACATTGATACAGTCCTAAAATTATTTCAGCCCTTTGAAGGCAACCGCGAGGCTGATGTGGCCCCAGTAAAAATGAGTTTGATACCCCTGGTCTAGGGAATATTCTGTTTTTCTCATCTGTTGACAATAAAGTGAATATGTTCGAACTAATGTCTTAAATTGATTTCTAAAACCTGCCCTGATGATGAGAAAAGTTAAATTCTTGCACTGTTGACTCCAAACTCCTGAAACATTGAATGCATGGAATTGTATGATGAATGTTGATATAGTTTCGTGTTGGGTATGTGGCAGCTCTGTGATGCTTGAAAGGAGAAAGGAAAAAAACAGAGTTACTCTGACCCTCTAAAGTAGCAAATGCTCTTTTGCATACAGCACTGAAGAGGAAGAAACAGCTTAACTTGTTTTGTTGTGTAAAATCATGTCCCTTCATCACAGCAAAAACTTGAAATACTGTAGTCAAAGTCATTAACAAGTCATATTTGTGTATTATTCATGGATGAGAATTAGAGGTTAAATTATAAAATATTTGCTCAAAATCATAAAATATGACAATCAATAAACAGTTAAGAAAATAAAGTTCACCTACTTTTGAAATATTACTCGATCGACTTGCAGATCGTCCTGGGGATTTTTCATTCTGAAAAATAAAATTAGAGTCGTTGATTAAACACATGGCAATAGTCTTACCACAGAGAAAAAGAAAGACATAGCACGGGCAGATGTGTAAATGCTCTCCCTATGCTATTCTCATAAACATACAAATGGTTTATACAGGATGGCTTGTTTCTTACTAAATTGTGTTTCTCTAGTACACATCAATGTTCCTTTGAAAACGTTTCAGTTAACTTCAGGGTATGTATCAATCTAGAAGGACTTATTTCCAGGAAATGCTTATTTCTCTAGAAAAAAATATGCAGTTCCTTTGAAATAAAATTAGACAGTAAAAATACAGTCTAATTTCCCCTTTTGCTTTTGCTACCAGGAAATTCTGAGTAAATTCTGATTCTCAGTGTCTGTAAATATTGCATACTAGGTACATGGTACATACATCTAACTTGCTGTTTTAAAATGCATTTAATTGGTCTTTTCTGCTATTTTCCTTTTAAAATTAAAAAAATTGAAAAAGTTACCTTTTTCATAAAAAAACATTTAATTGTTTAAATTGAAAATACTTCTAACATTATTTTAAAATTTAAAATTAAAAAATAATTTAGAAATTGTAACCTCCATTTTTGCCTCTTAAAGATTTTCCAGTTTAGTAGAAAAGAAAAAAAAATTTTGAATAAATAACTTTAAAAAAAGGCATACAGTTTAAAGTAAGAAGGGACCTTAAAGAGTGTCAACCCCCTCGTTTGAAGAGCAGAAGCATCTTTTGCAGGCAGTCACAGACTTCGTGCCTATGCCAAGGCCATGCTGGGGCCCGACTAGTCCATTCGGTGGCTCTTTCCATTCTGCCAATTATCTTATTTTATTATCTGGTGGCTGGCGAACCAGAATGTCTGCATTTAACATGTAGCAAGAGATCACAGCACACTTTTTCTGCACAGAAAATGTAGGAAAAACTTGGTCTGGAAACCAAAAGTTTCTGAATTAGAAACTGAGGATATGAATTAACCGTCACTGGAGTACAGTAGGAGTCTCTTAAAAAGAAAATTTCTGAGCTTCTGGAGTCAGCACTAAAGTGGACTCGAGTAGACACCTTGACAGAGGTCATTTTTCAGAACTAAGTTGTTATAAGAGCCTGTGGATCTGAAATTGCCACATGATGACAGCTTGAGACAGTTTCAGAAACATGCTGATGACAGGATATGGCAATGGTGTTATTGTGGAAATACAGTAGCCGCATTCACTGCAAAATGTCACTGTGTTGTCCACAAGCTTGCAGATAGATATTCCAGCTGAACACTGCTTTTTCCTTTACATGCAACATCCATCTCCTACAACCACTGATGTCACTGTGGAGCATGTTATTACAGACCAGGATGGTCCCAACGATACGATTAGTTACACCTCATAACGGCCCTGCGATCCAGGGGGAGATTAATGTATCTACTACCCACAGACATTTTTCCTTGATTAGCTTCCTCTAGTGATGGAGAGAGGCACTTTTCTACTGACATCTCAACTCCTCTTCCAGAGATTAGAAAACAAAAGCAATCCATCTTTCCTTCTCAGTGAAATTCAGGAGTTTTGACACAATAGAACAGAGGTAAATAGAACGCATGATATTAATAGGCTTTGGGAGCCATTTTGTTGTAGTGTGTTTTGTTACGTTTTCTATATTCAAATGGTATTTGAGAATATGATTAAGGAGCTAGAATTGAAAGGTGCTTCAGCAGGAAACAAGAAGTACCACAGGAAATTTAATTTGGCATCAGATTACTTGATTCTTCAAAGCAAATAGGACTTTGTGGTGTTTTCAGATAACACAAGGAGGGTCAGGTTCCCTCCACAATTGTGAATGGGTTCAGCACAGGGTTATAATAAAGAGATAATTGCCATTCTCTTCACCAGCACTCCCCAATCTAATGCGGAGGAAGCATCTGTTTGATTATTTAGTACTTTAAGAGATCTTTTAACTTGAAATCCATTGGTTCTGTTTTCTCCTAAGACGAGGTTAGGCATTGAAAAACTGAATGAGCTTAGGCAAAGGTAAAATTTTATTTATTTATTTATTTATTTATTTATTTATTTATTTATTGCTATGGCTTCGTTCTCTACTATGGCTATTCCAGTCAACACGTGGGAACAGAGGGGGTGCACCATTGCCATGCTGGCAGTGATGGGGAGGGCGAGGCTGCCTTGCAATTAGACCTGTGGGAGCATACCAGCTATAGCAGGAGTATATTGTTCGACATTTCAGGACTTCAATTTCCTTACTGTGAAATGGAGATTGTTGTAAGAATCAAACAAGCTATAAATAAAAACATTTTATAGACTTCAAGATCATAATATGTCCATTGTTACTTTCAGGCGGAGAAAACATCAAAAGAGCTCCCTCAGATTTCATAATGGTCATCACGGGTTACTAGACTCATAATTTTAATGTAAACATCCGAGTTTCTCACTCCTGCAGTTCTGTTTCTATTGTGGATTAGATTTTGGCCTATAAAAATTAGGAATAGAAAATGAAATCCTTCTCTACCCACGGGGATTAAGGAAGTTTGGTCTGCCTTGCCTTTGAAGCAAAGCACCAGAAGTACTTTATCTCTTGGAAAACTTCCAAAGCAATCTGTCTCATTTGCTATTAATTAATTGGGTGGCTTGTCTCATTACTATCTCAATAACATGTTCTTCTTTGTAGATTAGTCAAATACGGTTGTCATATTTCATTATGATCAGCTTAAATTCTTTACCTTAGATTAAAAGAAGCTGTATCAGACTCTAACATTACTTACTGCTACCCAAATTATAGTGACCTTGTAGGTCAATAAAAGTTGGTACCAAAAAGTTCTAACAAGTCTGCACAAAAAGTTTGAGGTCATCAAGTGGTAATGTTGGATTTCAGCAGATCATTTACAGTATGCAGAGGGAGAAACTTCTAGTTTTATATGTGCTTGTCAAGAGTTTTCTAATTTTTGGTGTGATACGAGTATATCCAAGATTATCAGTTTTTGTGATTATGAATAATATATCACTTTAAACATTTGATCTTCATTAAGCATAGTTGAATTTTTATTCCAACAAGAAAAAAAATGATTAGTAAATTAAAAAAAACACTACTAAGTAGTTTTAATATATAATTGAAGGAAAACGGCATAGTCCTTTAAAAGGAAATGGTGTTTGATAAAGAATATACAACACGACTGGATATATAAGTAACTGCATACGAATACTCTGCTATACTCTTAGTACTAAGTATAGCGGAGTACTTAGTATACTCTTAATACTAAGAATTAAGAGTATTTGAAACAAGTAAAAAAATAAGATACTTTGAAGAGTCCCCTAAAGAATTCTAACTAGATAATATAGTATTTTTGCTAGGGTAATTAAAGCTTGTAATAGAAGAAAAGTCTTTGAAAATAGTGTACCTTACACACACAAAAATAAACAAGAACACAGAAAAATTGAATATAGCAACATTTAATTAATACATATATAAAGAGTCCATGTATATTAATTAAAAATACTCTTTAATGTCTATAAAACAAAAATTATTTGACTTCAAATAATACTTTTACAAAAATATTCATGTAGAGGTTTTATAGGGCATTTCTTTTGATATTGAGCAACTTAAATTAGAAATAAAAATATGAAATGTGATTAATAAATCTTAATCACCTGAAAATTAATTACCAAATTGGTCTAAAGAAATAAAAATTCTCTGGAAAATCATAGCCAGGAACTTTAGAAAATATCATACCTTTGGAACACAGCAAAAAGCTATATCCAGATGAACATTTATAACTATAAATGCCCATGTTATAAAAGAACACAGTTCAAAGTAAAATAAAAGAATATAGTAAAAATTATAAATATAAAAGCTAAAACTCACTAAGTGGATTATAAATAACAAAGATAAATAGCAGGCCTTTCAAACATAGTTACAAAATTGATGAACTTCCTGTAAGAAATGTTATATAAGAAATGAGAAAGGACACATAACCAAAGATACAGCAAAGATTAGAAAAAAATATATAAAAGCTACAGGTACAGCTATTGCAACAAATTTGAAAACCTCGAGAAATGAATCATATTCTAGCAAAACAAAAGTTGCCAGGATTTATTCAAGACAAAGAGAAAAACTGGACAGACAATGAAAACAAAAGATTAAAAAAGTAATGAAAATCTGCACACCCTAAAGAAGTTAAGGGCATGATTATTTTATAACTGAGTTGTATCTTACTTTTAAAGAGTACATAGTTACAATTTTACTTACACTATTCTTTACCATGGAAACGTAAATTTTCCTAATGCATATTATTAATCTTGCATAAATGAAACTTCAAATATATTTAAAAAGTACTCAAAAAGAAATAAGGAAGGAAAATAAAATTATTCTCTAATCTTATTTGGGATGACAGATGCAAAAAAATCTTTACAAAATATTAGCTGTTATCTGAATAGTAACATATATCTTTGCTACATCAGCAGTTTATACAAAAAATGCACAGGGAATAGAATAAATCTGCCTTGTTCCAGTTATTTTCTTATCAAAAGTGTGTTAACATAATTCCTTTTTTAAAATTATTGTTCTATAACAGTTGTCCCAATTTTCCTCCATTGCTCTTCCCTGGGCCTCCCCCCTCTCCCACAGTCAATTGCCACCCTGCTGCTCCTGTCCATGGGTCATTTATACTTGTTCTTTAACTAGGCTCTCCCCCTACTTTCCTCTGGTATCACCCTCCTCCCTTCCCTCTGGTCCCTGTAAGTTTGTTCCTTGTTTCCATGCCTCTGGTTCTATTTTGCTTCTGTGTTTGTTTTGTTCATTAGGTTCCTGTTATACGTGAGATCATACGGTATTTGTCTTTTGCTGCCCAGTTTATTTCACTTAGCATCAACATAATTCCTTAGGTTAATACATTGAAAGGGACAAACATGATCTTATAATTAAATGTCAAAAAGATATTTGACAAACCTCAGCAGTCTTATTATAATGTAAGTTCTAAGTGAAATAAGAATTAAAGGAAAACTCTTAAAGGAATAAAGACAATATTCTAAAAACCAATACCAAATATCCTAAGTGGTAAAATAATAGAATTATGTTAATTAAAGAAATTCTGTTAGGAATACTTGTTCTTGCTGTTACTACTCAACTTGTCTTAGAGTTTCTAGCAAACACAATAACAAGAAAAAACATTTTGTAGAAAAAATATTTTAAAAGAAGGGATAAAACAATCTTATGGGTACTATGTTGTTATTGAAATTCCCAGAGTCTCTAATTAAAAAAAATAAACTACTACAATTAATGAGACTTTAGTACAATAGCTAGATACAGAATAATTACAACATGACAGAGTCTACTAAATTTTCTAAAATCCATTCTCCCTTCTTCTGTATTGACCGAATAGTAACCAGTATATGTCTTACCAGTCACATTATATCTCCCTTCCAGTTACAGGTTGCCTACAACTCAATTCTCTCCAGTGAGCTGTGAATATAGCCAGCAATTGACAGTTTCTTGACTGTCCCATAAATCTAAAGTTTCTTCCACGCTTTTTATATTGCTCTGTGCTAGGACGGTGAGTATGAGAGCAAGCCAGGAAGCCATGATAATGATAGCACAGCTGAATTCCCTTGAGTCCATGAATGACCACATTGTGAAGAGCCCTCTCACAATTTGGGACATACTTTCTAAACTGTCATGAGAGAGATATATAAACTTGTATTTCTTTTGAGCCATCATATTTTTAAAATTTATTATAACAGTTTAGTCTATCCTAATGGAAATACTGCAAAACCAATCCATTTCCCTCTTCTAGCAGTAAATATCCAGAAATGTAATTTAAAAAACCACTTAGGAATAAATTTCACAAGGAAATCATAAAACCTTATTAAAATATACACTATAAAATCTTACTGAGGGAATATGAGTCATAATCTGAACAAAGGAAAGCACCATTCTTTGATGGGGAGCTAATTCCGGTAAATATAAATCTTCTACCAATTGACATGCAAGGAGGAGGTAGTTTCAATGAAGTCTCCAGTGGGGCTTATTTCTTCCTTTCTGAAGCAGAAAGAAGATAGATAAAATGATCTTAAAGAACATGCATAGAAAAAGAATTGCTTTAGAATAGTTAAGAGAATAATGATAAAGTAGATGTCTCCTTATGCTAGGCATTGCCCATATGCAACGTCACGGTGATGAAATCAATATAGTATTGCCATAAGAATCAACTGAAAAAAAAAGGTCAGTGAAATTCAGAATAAGAAAGAAATCCAGAAATAGATATAAACACTCCACATATAACAAAACTGGTATTTCAAGGCAATATTGAAAGGATGGTTAATATAATAAATGCTTCCGGACAACCATCTCTCTATGAGGAAGGAAGAAACAGTCAAACCGTATCATGGTGTGCGTACCATCGTGGACTCCAGACGGAACAGTCTGAGATGTGAAGAATACAAAAGCGTTTGAAAAAAGCCTAAATTATAAATTCAACATTGGGGTGGCAGAGATCTATATAACTAATACGGGACTCAGAAGCTATGTTGTATTTAATTATATTATACTTGAAAAAATACAAAAATTAAAGTGAATACACAATAACAGAATTAGAAAAAGTACAACATGGAAGACTGATAAAATTCAATTTCTATAATATACAAAGAAGTTTTGTCTATTCACACAAAAAGGCAACATTAAAAAAAAACCCAACAGAAAAAAATTAAGCAAAAAATAGGAATAGAAATTCACAAAAAAAGAACTATAGATTGTTAATAAAAATATGACAAAATGCTTAAACTCAGTCAGGAAAATATTAAAGTAACAAAATATTGCTGGAAAAGTTGGAAAGAGTGATAGCTTCTCTTGCTGGCAAGGATAAGACAAAAGAGTACTCTCAAAATTTGCTCACAGAAGTGTGAATTTTTGCAGTATTGTTTGAAAAACTCTGGCAACATCTGGTAAAATTAGAAATATAATATGCAGTAATGTCATGCCTGGGAATCTACCCCAGAGAAATAAAAACACTGGTACATAAGGATACGTGAATGAATTGATACAGTGATGTTCTTAACTGGAAAAATAATCCTGGCAATAAAGAGGTGCCAATTGTTAAGCTAATGCTTCAAAGCTTTAAGCCCACCCTCCTAATTCTGCTCTGGGCTTGGGACTCTGCACATCATCTTTCTGATTCATCACTGGGTTCCCTCTGGAGCTGCACCAGGAAGAGGGCACCACAGGGAGTCTGAAAAGGCTCCATCCTATTTGATTCCTATTGGCTTCTTATTTGTTTCTTGTGCATGTGAGTCACCCTAGGAATGCATGCTCACCCTTGTAGCCGCAGTTCCCGCCTGTAGCAGCAGCTGAGTACAGTATGCAGTCTTCCTGACACCCTCAAAACAGCCCTGTTGCACTTGTTAGACACCAGAACCAGCCAACTAACTGGTTCCTTCCCCAGAAGTCTGAGTTTCACTTCCATGGATCCCATTTCCAGCTTTAAATAATCATAAGTGCTTTCTTTGTTCATCCGAACTTGCACTCCCCATTTGCAATATCTTGGTGTTCTTTTTTTTGGCCTTTTCTGTTACTGGTTAATGATCTTTTACAGCCAAGCACTCAATCTTTACATTAAATTTTCTGTGTTAAAACCAAAGGTCTAGTTTCTCTGTCCTGACTAGATCCTGACTAATAAACAATGCTCATCAATAGAGAAATGATTAAACAAGTTATGGTCAAGTCACATCTTGGCATATTATGTGATTATGAAAAAGAAGGAATTGGCATTCAGCCATTTAACTTAAAGGAATTTCCACAAGGTAGGACCAAGAGTGAAGAGTAAAATGAGAAGTGGTGTAGTGATTATTTGTAAAACATATAAGGACAGAACTCCTATAAAAAGTGTCCAGGTGTGAACATATATGTTTGGAGACATGCATTTGCATATGATGGTATGAGCACAGAAAAAAAATCGAGGAAGAATATGCACAGGTGTGTTGACATGAATTTCTGGGGGGTGGGTTGGGAGGGGAGAGGGCAGGTGCGAGGGAGAGTCCCGTGGAAGAGGAAGCAGGAGGACGGAGGAGATAAGGGGAATTAGAAAGCAGAAGGGTATAAGAGTCTGTTGAATGCTTGTTTATGTAAAATTATATATGGATGTGATATTATAATGCAAATATGAAGTGATATGTTTATCTATTGGCAACTGGTAATATTCATCCGTGATATATTAAGGAAAAAAGACTTAAAGACAACATGTAGCGGGTGATTTCAATTCTTTTATAACACGTATACAGAACCTCTATGAATATTTATGTATTTATATATATATATATATACTTAAATCCTCACCCGAGGATATGCTTATTGATTTTAAAGAGAGAGGAAAGAATTGAGAGAGAGAGCAACATTGCTGAGAGAAACACCGTTGGTTGCCTCCTGTAGGCACCCCAACCGCGAATCGAAGCCGCAGCTTTTTGGTGCACGGGAGGAAGCTCCAAACAACTGAGCCACCCAGCGAGGGCTACATATATCTTTTTGACTGAGCAAAAATATGTCCATCCAATATAGCTCATTAACGCACCAATCTATGCACAATCACCGCCTTCAGCCCCTGAGCACGGTGGGACTGACGGGCAGCAGCCAGGGCCATGGGGCCATTCCAGACTTTTCTTTAAATATCTGTGTGGTACAGTTTTACTTATTTTTCATTTTTCTTTTTTATATTTATAAATTTAACTTACTATATTTACAAGACAAGTGCTTTGGAAGTTTGAGTGTTAAATTGGACACGGAGAACACTTTTATTTATTTTTTGTTTTTAAATTAAATTTATTGGGGCGACATTGGTTAACAGAGAAGATGAAGCGCTGCCATTTGCAGCAACATGGATGGACCATGAGAATTTACTTGTTTCTCAGTCTTTTTTGGTGAAAGGTCAAATGAAGAACATTAAAGAAACAAAAATGGCAAAATCAGTCTTACTCATCAAAGAAAAAGTATTAATATATGAAGGAAGTGTGTGTGTGTGTGTGTGTGTGATCAAAAGAACTGCAAAAAAATTTGATATTGATGTTTCCCAAGGCAGTACAGTACCGGGAACCTAAAGGCACTGAATTAATTAAGTCATGTAGGATTGATGGGAAAACTGCAGGGCATGTGGTTACAACAGTTGGATCAGAACTGCAGCTGCATGATATGGACCATAAAAAAATCATTTATCTCCTTTGGCCCTGGCTTGCTGAACTTGCAAAATGGGCCTAAAGGCCTTACAGAACAGTGCAGAAACAAAGACTGTAAACTTGGAGGAGGTATAGTCCTGACAGTAAAGCACTGTGTAAATATAAACTAGGACTATTAGAATTATTAAGCTTGGATTTGCTAGCATTAATGAAAGATTAGTGAAGAGGACACTTATAAGTGGTCATATTTATTATTAAATTTTGCACTACACAGAGTTTTCTGAAAACACTGAATTTTCTTAAAAACAAATATATGATGCCCAAATATCAAATTTAATGAAAAAACTTGCCACTGTTGCTAATGATAATGACTACAAGCTTTCTTTGTGGTCAGAAAGACCAAATAATTATGTTGGCTAGGAAATAAAGAATATAAAAATCATGCTATAGAAATCTCCCCTCCATCCTTAGAAAAGCTGTATGAAAACATGCCCTTGATGTACACATTTCTAAAGAGAGACCATTTACCAATGAATGACATGCCATTCTGAACAAGTTAGTAACTGCAATTGCTAGCATGAGAACAAAAGGAAATTTTTTTTAAAAAAAAGAAGTTTGCACACTTCAGGACTGAAAATGTTTCAATCTGCATCATATTTGGATGGAAATAAAATGAACATAGTAATACAGTGATCACTGGTTAAATTGCCAGAGCACAGGGAAAAGGCCCCGAGGATTCAATCCACACATCTTTCCAATTATGAAAAGACAGAAAATAAGGAGCACTGAATGGCTGCTAAAAAGCAGATGATCATTTCAGTGCAGTGGCTCACGTGAAAAGGTAATTACTACTGCTGTTTTTCCCCCAGTACAGCATAAGCATAAGATAAGCATAAGCTTTCAGTATACAGCAGTTGAACACTTTTAAAAAGTATAACATAAGGAATTTTATTGGTTCCATATTCTGTTTCTATGACTATGTTCATGCCCCTAGAATTCTAAGAGCATGCATATAATTTATAAAACTTCTTGTATTTTTGCACTGATCTATGTAAAAAATCTCTCACAATAATCTTCTTACTTAACAGTGTCCACCAAAAATGTACTATTTCCTTGAAATATTTTCTGCAAAAAATAAAATATAAAGACCCATTACTTATGATTTGACTATTTTTGCCTATAAATGCTTAACATTTCACTAATTTTGAGGCTTTTTTTGCCTTTGGATCTCAGAATTTCAGCAGTGATTAAAGACATTGTACGTTCCTTTGAGTTATATTCATGCGTGCTGTTCATCTTCTATTTGTCCCTACAGAGCAAGTCCCACTCTTCCCCACACTGCCATGTGCCCAGGAGGCACATCTGGGCGGATTTCATCTCAGGCTCTTTTGTTCTCTGACTTGCAATTCTTCCACCAATGCAGAGCCCCAGGGGATCATAGGAATGGAGGATCTCAAGAGCAGAGTAATTATCCCATCCTTGAGATACCACCAGAGGCTGGCTCTGTCCCTCAATTGCAGATGGCAGCCTTTGTCAGGCCGTCCTTTCCACAAAGTCCTCTCTGTCTTCAGGCTTTGGAAAATGTTCCTTCTTCTTGCCTCTTCAAGTCTGTGAGCGGTAACCACCCTCTACTGTTTCTAGCCAGGGGTTACTGAACTATCCCTTGTACTTTCTACATATTCTGCTCACACCTACTATGAATAGACTATTAATTTCCCCCAAAATTATCCAGTTTGGAAGTGCCATCTGTTTCTTTCTAGATCCTGATGGATAAAAATAATCTTTAGTATTCTTTATATACTTTTGTAAAAATTACTAATTTTCACTATTTTTTATCAAATTAAGATCTTAGAAAGTAATTCTGGAGGTGTAGTCATATTGACCAACCACAGTCTGTAGCTATGAAAAATCTATCAAGTAGCTTTCAAACTACCTTTTGTGTAAGTTACTTTGCTTTCTTCTATGGGCTTCATTTAAGATTAGAGATGTGTTTTTATACAACAGTCCACACATTAGAGACCAACCATTTAAAATATGCTGTGTGGTGGGATGTTTTAATTAGCAGTTTTCATCTTCCATTCTGTTGAAGGTACTTTAGGGATCATATATTCCTTAAGACATTGTCAAGGAAAGTTCAGGTCAGTTTTTTTACTAAATTTTGGAACCCTCATGGTGTGTGCAGGGGTGTGTGTGTGTGTTTGCCATGGCTTTAGTATGAGAAAATAGTTGTGTTTCTGAGAGAAATTCCACACTGCATCCCTTATGTGATGGCATAAAATCACATTAAAACATTAAACATTTTGCAACCCAAGCAAACATATGTTTAAGCAAGTTTATGATCCATGCACAGGTTGGTGATCCTTTTTTTCCTGCACCTTGGATGAGCCTCACTTAAATGTGATGTAGCTACTTAAAGCATTCCTTTCTTGTGCCTGACTTCTATTCCTGCCCCACTCCATTATTCAACTCTTTCTCCCTCCTTCCTTCCTTCTGTCAGTAACATATAAAGAAATGTGATGAAATTTCACCCTTGGGTATGTAAATTCTGGTTGTGTAAAACAGCTGAGGACACATGGGGCTTTCCTACTTGAACAAATAGGCAAAATGACCTTGAAATGGATGAGAACATAGTTCTAGGAAAGCTGATATTGCCCAAATTTCAGGGCTTTTCCTCACTGTCATTTATTTAAGGTCCTTTTTTTTTTTTTTTTTTTTTTTTTTTTTTTTTTTTTTTTTTTTTTTTTTTTTTTTTTTTTTTTTTTTTTTTTTTTTTGACAATCCCTCATTATAGGATAATATTAGCCCTCCAGGCAGTCTGGAGTTACAGATCTCAAGGCTACCTTTCATGGAGCTCTTCTAGGAAGATAGCCTGAAAGTTAGTCTTGATTTGCATGAAGGCAGATCTCATGCACACATATGAAAGATCACAGCTGGACTGCTTCTAATTTATCACAGCAGCTCTAACTGCCCCTTTCTCTCTTCACTTTTATCTCTCTCTATTGCTACTTCTTCAGCTATTTTAAAAACAGAAAGTATGAACCCACACTTCCGACAAGAATTTCAGGGTTCTTATCCATTATTATTTATTAGATTAATTATTTGACAAAAATAGAGGGTAGGAAAACAAGTGACCTCACAAGAGCCCAAAGCGAAATCAAATTTGATGTTCCCACATACGTGCTCACTGGGACCCAGGAGGAAGTGATCAGGAGTGGCACTGGAATGTTGTTACTTAATACAGTATTATAACGAGTCAGTAGTAAATTTGCTGGAATGGTGGAGCTCAAATTCCAACCACGCCACTTCTGGAGTGACCTCAGGCAACTTCTGTTGATGCATCTGTAGAATGCTAATAATAATAGAGTTTTCTCAAGGTTGTTGTGGGAATTAAATTCGATAGTGGGACTTGAAATTAAAGTAGGTGTTTAGGCTAAACAAATGAGAGCATAACCTTATACTTTATATAAACTTTATATCTTATTTATGTACAGGCTACATTTCATTACATTAGAAACAATCTGTTAGAAATAAAGGTTCTGAATTCATTTCTTAAAAATGTGAAAAACTTAGTTTCAGATCTGTGTTATAAAGCATTTCTTCATGACATGAAAACTACCCCTTCAAAGCTCACCTATGGACACCGGTAGAGGTATGAGACCCTGACTCCTCTAGGACAAGGCCAGCGTGGAACAGGATATCTGCCTCAGGCGCTCACCTGGGTGATACAACCAATAGCCTTGGCGGCCTTGGTCACTTTCAGAGAAGTCTTAATGAGCTGATGTATTGTAATGGACAATTATAATGAAATATGTGTATACCATAAAGAGAAGGGAAGAAATGGTATACAGTTATGAAGACATCAAATGGTAAATATAATATATGATATGCATAATAATAAATAAATAAGCATAAGAATGAATTTTCAGTCCTTTCCTCGCTGTCATTTATTCAGGGTCCATTTTTGAGAATGTACCTGGTTCAAATCCCAGATCAGTTCAACAATCGCTAGCATGTGGCTTTGGGCCAGTCACTCTACTTTTCTCATTTACTCTTTTCTGGGTTTTTTATGATCTTAAATATTATAAATACAAGACTAAGTAGGATTTCTGGCACACATTTTGATGAAACATGATAGAAGTAGAAGATTTGAAAATGCAAGGTTTTAGCCACTTGATTTCCGTGAAGTGCCTGATTCTCCAACACACACAGAAGCCATTCCAAATAAGTATACAATGTAAGTCAAAGAGTGCTTGCTATGCAGACTCAACTTATGTAGAAACCTGTATGTTCCTGTCCACAAACTTCTTTTACATAAAAATTCTGGAGACTCATTGTAGATAAGTAGCAATTACTATTGAAATTAATGTGAGTGTCAGTTAATATATTTTATTTAGTCCCATTACTTGATAAAGTGTTTCTCAAGGGAGGAGACTATATTTCAATTATATTCTCTTCTCTTTAAATCTAATTCAATACCTGTCCAGAGTACCATTAATGTTTGATAAAGAAATAGAACTATAATTCATTTTCAATGTTTGTTTCTGAGAGATATTAATTAGCATAGGTATCCTTGAAAATAGACAACAAGTATATGATGGCAATTTATATGGTATTTCATTCATAAACAATATGCCTTTATTTTTATGTGTTTATAATAGCAAAATCAAAATCCATACCTGGTTTTATAAATGCAGCTAAATTATAAAGTCATAAATACAAAGCAACATTGGATTGACTTTGGTTGTTGCATATTATATTCAAGATTTCAGATACAATATTACAACATCCTCCAGGTGGTAACACTATTTATGACTCTTTGGTAGCAGTACCAGATTAATCAGAAGCAATTGTACTCTGACCTATGGTGATGAGCTGAAATACGAAAAAGGTAGAGAGAACAGGGGCCTAATACCAGTTAAAAGTAATACCTAAAATTCTAGCTTTACAAGCTACAATGCATCTACTTTAGCTGACTCTGTGCCAGCCAAGGGATATTTATGTATTTGAGCTTTCTTGGGTTTCAGAAGTGTTTACATAATTTCAACCACTCAGAAGTGAGTATCTGAAGGGGCTGAATTTTAATCTCAGTGCAAATCACTGAGACCCAAGACATGCGTATATGTGCACACAAGGAACATGTATTAATTACTACTTATTAAAGAAATTTGAATTTCTCATAATATAATAAACTCTAGGGATAAATATAATACAATAAGGCCTGGGATACCCACAGAAAATTCTCTACTTCAATTTCGGAAGTTCAAAAGGCATTAAGACCTTGGACCACAGGAGATCCAGAAAATTAATGAATTTCAACCACACTCTACGGGATGAATAATAATCAACACTTCTGATATCTCCACTTATAATGAGATAGTCCAGGGAGCAATTTGGTTTCTACGTTTTTTGACAAACATAAAAATGTAAAGTACAAAAATTTTAGCAATGACACTGAAGATAGGTATGGGCAGTCATCAAAATACTGGTGGTTCAAAATCAAACCATGTTAGTAAATTTCTATTTATCACTAGAAAAATTTATGTGCTTATGTAACTAGTTTTCTGAAAGTCTTCATGGAAGAAAAACATTGAAATTTTATGATGGCAAGCTCTGGGAGGCCTATCAAATCTGGTACATATTACTCAGTTTATATACAAAACAAAGCACAAGCATCCAATGGATACAATTATTTGGCTGTAGTCATAATTTTAAAAATTTGTTTCACAGTACAAGATGCACAATTTTGTAAATGTTTATTGGTACAGAGTAACTTGCAAATTACCTTTATGGTGATAGGTAAGAGTCATTTTATGGCCTCCCAGATAATAATATTGATTGTCCTAAGAGGTTGCTGCTAGACAGAATTGAAGTCAACTAAATCAGACAACATAAAAATCAATAAAAATCTATTATTTTAATAGAAACGCAACCACAAGCTTAACTTACAAACATGTAGGTGGAATTTATCATGTTAAAAGATAACTAGTATGCTCCCAGTGCATACAGAGTCCACAGGACATGCTGTTCCATTTGTTTTGGCAATGGTGTCGCCTCATGTGACCTAGGGTAGTTCCACACCCAAGATCAGTCCCTGGGGACCAGTGGGTAGGCAAATCATTTGCAAGCAGGGAGCAGGGTGGAGTGAAGTAAGGTGGAAAAAAGCATCACCTAGCAACCAAAAAGTTTACAGAACTGCCAGAGTTTTGGTTGGCTGCTAAGCAACAAGTCTACACCCAGAAACTATTATGAATCTACAAAGTTTTTACCCATAGTTGTTCAAATGGATAAATCAGCAATTTTTATAGACATTAATGCTGTATATGTATAAATGTTTACAGTTAATAGGATAAATTAATTTATAGTGTCTCTCCAAAAATGTCCTAGGGAATATGATGATATAGTTATTGATTTATTTTAGCAGAAGGTTTATATTTCAAGTATTAAAAAATAGGTGATAAAAAATAGTGTCATAGAAGAAGAAAACAGGCAAGCAAAGTATGGTAAGAAAAAATAAACAGTGAGAATTTAAGTGATAAAAGATAATACATTTTTCATTCAATAAGTGCTTTAGAAAAGTAAAAATAAATCCTCTTGCTTTCCATAGCCTGTAGTTGTGAGGCAGTAAAGAGCAGCATGTACAGGACACACTGAATCTCAAGTCAGAAATCACAAATCTTGAGTCCTGGCTCTATCATTTGTTGATTAGCTATGTAATCTTGGGAAACTTACTTAACTTCTCTTGTCAGTTTCTGCAATTGTAAATGGTAAATAACAATAGTACTTATCATTAAGTATCTGCATCATAAGAATTAAATGAGATACTTGTAAAAGTTTAGCCTCTATCCAGTTAATATGTTTTTAATTTTTTTTATTAAAATATTATGTTTAGAATGACATTTGATTTCATTTTTCATGGCATCCAATGGTCTTCTAATGTGAATTTTTTAAAATGATGAGAACTGTAAGCAGTCACTTGTGTTTAACTTTTAAGATATCACTGCAGTTTATTGCATGCAATCACATACTTTATCAAATCAGTATTTTAGAAGTAATACTCTATGGGAACTATGTTAGCATGAGCAACCAAAGCATCACGAAATGCCAGGTCCAACAGGTACCTTTTTTTTTAACTTTCTATTTTTACAGATAAAACAGATAACAATGAGTGAAATAATTTCCTCAACTGCCCTAGTTAACTTGTGGCACCTGCCACAAGTTCAGTGTTTATTCAGCTGAACTTACTAAGTATTCATTATTTCATTAATTTATTCATTCGATCAACAAATACTTTTTAATCCTATGTGTCTCTGCTGCTTGTTGATAATACAGTAAATAAAATGAAACCTTAAAGGATATAAAAGTAATTAAAAAGGTATAATACACAGAAACTTTTTTGATGATAAAGAATGTTTAATAAGTGACAAGTGGAGTTATCACTTGAACTTCAGAGTAATAGTAAATAATTTTGTTACTTCAATAGCCACTCTGTTTCTTTCTTTCCCATTAGAAGAGTATTACTTGTGAGTACTAATCGTGATTTTATGAGTTCTTGGTATCACATACCAATAAAAGTCAATTATTTTTTATTGCTTCTTCCTTTCCCAATACCACCTCTACTTCCATTAATCTTTGTAACATTCTTTTTACTGAATTCTTATTTTTCAGATATCTAAAAGTTGCAGTGCCCTTGGGGATTACTTTTAGATTTCTTCTCATCTCCGTCTATACTCACTCATTGGAGAGCTCTTCCAGCTGTATGGGTCTGAGGACAATCAATAGGATAAAGGCATCCAAATGCAAAACTCCTCGTTCGATCTCTTCTTTGAACTGAAGTTAAGATCATCTGTCTGACCTCTTTCTCATCATCTCCAACTACCTATTTACCATTTCTACTTAGATTTCTAATAGGCAACTCCAATGTTCTTGTCCAAGTCTAAGTCATCCCTAGAATGGTGAGGGACAAGAGCAACTCAAATAATGTGAGGCCTGCCCTAGATCATTCCACTTGAAAGGTGCTATCACTACCCACATCTTTCATAGAGTCCTTGGCACTTAATGAAAAGAATACATTTTAAAACAGAATGTGAATTACACTCAGGAAAAATGTAGTAAGGTAATACTCCCTATGTCTCAGCATACTCTTCCACATATACAATCCATTACCTTCATGGCAACTAGAATTATTCTTTAAAAAGTAAATCAGGCTACTCAGCAGTGGGATCGTGTGAGCATTACTCACTGCAGTACCACGTAGTCAGAATTAATTGGAAATTACTTGACCATCTATTTCTTGCCAAGTTGGAGTAATGGAGAAACATCTGAAACAAATGAAAAAGAAAACCCAACAAAATATAAGAAACAATGACTCCCAAGACAGTGAGCAAAAAAAGACAGTGATCCTGAGAGATGACCAAAAAATCAAGTCAGTCCTACAATTATTCCAGATTTCTACCTGGACAGTTCCCAGCGTAGGGCTAGAGGGCCCAGGCAGAAACTGGCAGGCTCTCTGAGTTGAGGAAGTGGTTTGGGGAGTCAAAGAAAACCACGAACATGAGATTTCATAGAGCTCAGTATCAGAAATCAGATAATGGCACAGCAAGAGAGCTGGACAGATGCTGAGGGGACCCTTCAGATATACAACTGACTACCGATCAGCACATGCACATGAGCAAACTTCCTAAAGGAATCACTGGAAAAGGTCGGAAACAGTGCCCTGTATCATGCAAGGCCAGAAATAATGTTTATTGCTAACAGTCACAGTTGACAAACCTTATGATTCACAGAGTTTTTGTTAGAGTATTAAGGAAATCTTGCCTAGTAATGATGAAGTGACCCAAGGATAAAATTTATCTTATCTCACCTGAAAAACCCTCAAAGAAAAACCCAAGAGTATCAAATGATTTCCAACTTACTCAATGACATCCCAGGACAAAGTTCAATAACATTTTTAGGAACACAAAAATATCTAGTACACAGTAAAGTGAAATGCACAATGTCTGGTATCCAATCAAAAGTTACCAGGTATACTAAGAATATACCATCCATAATGGAGAGAGAAATCAATCAATCAAATTAATCTATAAGTAACAAGGATGTTGTAATTACTATACAAGGGAGTGGAAGGTGCTGGATGGAGGTAGGCAAAAGGGTAAAAATCAGGACAACTGTAATAGCATAATCAATAAAATATAATTAAAAGAAAGAAAAAGTACACTGGATGGAATAATAGCAGATTAGATTAGTTCAGCAATTTTCATCCTTCTTTATCTCATGGCACACACACATTAATTACTGAAATTCTGTGGCACACCAGAAGTATATTTTTTGCTTATCTGCCCCAAAATAGGTATAATTTTGATTTATTTACACCAGACAGCTATTGTTGTGTTGGTTGTTGTCATTTTTTTTCTAATTTGACAACCTAAGGGAAAAGAGGTCAGTGCTCCTGACTAAACAGTCAGAGACTGAATGTTTAAAAATTTTTTGTGGTGCACTAGTATATAGCAGTACACTGGCTAAAAATTGCAGAATTTGCTGATAAAAAAATCAGTGAATAAGCTCTTCACAATGGAACACAGAAAACGAAGTAAAAAATGAAAAGAGCATCAGTGCACAGGAGGACAAGTTCAGGCAGCCAAATATACACAATGGGAGTCCCAAATATATGCAAAGTGGAGAAGAGAGAGGAAAAAAAGTCTTTATTTTCTAAATGATGAATATTATATATACATAAATCCAAGATGCTCGACTAACTCTAACCTCAAAAACATAAACAACAGCATGAAGGTACATCATAACTAAATTCCTTCAAACCACTGATAAAGAAAAATAATTTAAAACAGAGGAAAAAATACATCATGTAGCGAAACAAAAATAAGATTGTCAGCAGATTTCTCACTGGAAACAAGGGAAGCTTGAAGATGGTAAAGCAACATCTTTAGAGCAACAAAAGAAAAAAGAATCTTTCAACTTATAAATTTACCAGGGAAATATCTTCCAAAAAAGGAAGGCAAAATAAAGACATTCAGATATATAAAAGTTAAAAGAGTTCACCACGATCAGACTTGTTTGCATTATAAGAAATGTAAAAGGAAGTCTTCCAAGCAGAAGGAAAATGATTCCAGGTGAAAACCTGGATGTACACAAAGGGATAAAGTGCCCTGGAAATGGAAAAGGAAGGAAAGATCAAAAACTCTAATTTAGCTTTCATATCATGTTCAAATATTAATTCATAAAGAATCTTAGCCATAAATGGAAAACCTAAAACTATAAAATTTTGAGAAGTTACATAAATCTTTGTAACCCCGAGTTAAGCAAAGTTTTCTTAGGTAAACTACAAAAAGCATAATCCACAAAAGGAAAAATAATGATAAACTGGATTTCACTAAAATTAACAACCTCGATCTTCAAAAGACACCATTATATTAGTTTTACATGTGGTTAGACATTTATATCATTCATCACACGATCCTCCTGGTAAGTGTAGCACCCACCTGACATTACCCATAGTTAATATAATATTATTGAATGTATTCCCTGCTGTACTTCATAGCCATGTGACTATTTGCTTTGCATGTGATAGTTTCTTAAAAAGTGAAATAAACATCTACCATATGCCTCAGCCATTTTACTCTTGGATATTTTACCCAGGAGAAATTGAAACATATGTCCACAGAAACACTTGAACACAAATGTTCCTAGCAGTTTTATTTATAATCCCAGAAAATCTGGAAACAGTGTAAATATCTATTAACAGGTCAAAAAGTAAACTGCAGATTATCTATGAAACAGAGTTTCACTCAGCAATAAAAAGGACTGAACTACTGACACACACAACAACACAGAAGGCTCTGAAGATAATCACGCTGAGTAAATGAAGCCAGATAAAAAAAGACTGCACACTTACTTGTAATATTCCAATTCTAGAATGGAATTTCCAAATTCTAGAACATTCCATCTAATCTAGAGAAATAGAAAGTAGATCAGTAGTTGCCAGACAATTAGGTGGTAGGAAGGAGCAGGGCGGAGAAATTACATAGGGGCACAAGGTAATCTTTGGGGAGAATGTTATGTTCATTATATTGACTGTAATAATGTTTTTGACAGGTTTATTGGTATGTCAAAATCAAATCTGAAACAGTTACATTTTGTAGTATATCAATTATGCATCAATAAAGATGAAAATATATATGTGAAATCAGATCGTACGACTCTGCTGAAATCCCTCTGCTGCTTCCCATTATTTTTAGTACAAAGTTTAAATTTCCTACTAGGAGTTAAAAGGATCCTCATGATCTGGCCCCTAGCTAGCATTTCATCCTCTTTTTATACTCATTCTTTCCATCCCTGACACCGTCTAGTCTCTTCAATGGTCCTGAACGTGGCCAGCATGCTCCTCAGCAGCAGTGCTTGCTCTTCCCTCAACTGTACACACTTTCCCTACAAATCCAAATTTTTCTTCTTCCCTTTCCTTAAAACTCCAATCCAGGGGTGTCCAACCTGCAGCCCACAGGCCGCATGCAGCCAAGGATGGCTATGAATGCGGCTCAACACAAAATCCTAAATTTATTTAAAATATCTATGAGATTTTTTTTATAACTTCATGTCACAATGTATTTAACATATGGCCCAAGACAACGCTTCTTCTCCCAGCGTGGCCCAGAGACACCAAAAGGTTAGATTAGTTTAACAATTTTCGACACGCCTGCAATACCACTCCTTCAGAGAAGCCTTCTCTGACCACACTATTTATAGCAGCCCCCACACTCACCACATTCCATTTGTATTACCCCAACCCATGTATCTCACGGTCTATTATAAACATGCGGCATTATGTTACATAATTATTTATTTGTCACCCATTTCCCCAGTGGAATGTGACAGCCACAGCGACGGAGAATCTGCCTGGTGCGTGGTTCCAACTGTGTCACCTGGAACAGTGTCTGACATGCTGCACACTCAGTAGAGGGACATGGGTGCAATTACCCAGATAATGCTACACCCTCCCCTGTGTGCTATTGTGCCGGAGTAGTTCTTGTCGCTTCTTCAATAATTTTCTTCCGTTTTTTATTCTTGTGATCTGCTGCAGTGGTATATGTGCTAGGACTGAAATCTTAAAAAAACTGAAGATCTTGCTCCCAACCTCAATTTTCCCAGAGTGCAAATAATCATGCTGACATGGGGAGTGATGCCTAAAATAAATAGGATGCCTCGGTGTCTAAGGGATAGAAGGTAAAAAATGTAGGATGTTTTTAACAACACTAAGGGCTGTAAAAAATCAATACTAAATGATACTAGGTTATATCACCTCTAAGAAAAAAAATAAAAAAACAATTCCAAAGTACTCAACTAGAATGCTTTTATTCTATTATAGTCAACAGTTTTTGTGCGGGCAAAAAATTGTTTTCCATTACAAAGTCTTGCATAAACATAATTTGTGCTTACCTTTTTAATCCGGCATTCCTTTTTAGTTTTCTCTCTTAGTACACAAACGTGAAGCATCCTAATAAATTTACGATGGACCTAATACATTCAGTTGTATATGCCATATAAACAAACCACACCTAATGTGTGTGAAAGCCAAGAAACCAGTCTAAGGATGTGTTGGAACTACGTCAGACCACATCCCTGCGGCTCAGGCACACAGGCAGGGCCATCTGTGTTCACAGAGAGCAAAGCTGGGAAGGGCAAGGGAGCATTCACCTGTTGGTCAGCACCCAAAAGAGAGTCCTGGTGCATAAATGGCCTTTAACAAAAAGACTCCTGTGGTTATGCCCGTTCTTTCAAGGGACCTCCCAGTGCTCACAGCTTTCTTCAAGTGCCTCTGGAAGCAGTTTGTTTAGGCTTCCTGGTGGCCTGGATGCACATTCACTGAAGAAAGCAGAAGGTTATATGCTTACCTGAAACCAGTAGGCTGGTCTGCCCTATAGACCTGGTATCAACAAAGAGGTTCAATGCGGACTCACTTTGCTTCAGAAAAGGTGGGTGCAGATCTGCTTCTGTCTTCAAACTGGCCTTAATTAGTACAGGCAACAGAAGAATGTCACAGACACGTTTTAATCTGATGTCGTGAGTCTTTCTCAGTGGACGGTAGGAGTTTCCACAAGAGAACCCCAATTTTCTTTGGGGCCATGTGAACCACTCGACAGAACAAAGTGGGTGCTATGGGCGTGGGCTTCTCTTTCACTCATGTCTTACCAGATTCTGAAATATATTCAGCATAAGGGGCCTTTGCATATTTTTGTAAAAATATTTTCCTCTACTATTGCCTGTGAACGTGAAGGTTTACATCTTTAGGTAACAAAAGCTTTTCAAATTGAGAATATATTATTAGCCACCTGGTACATTTATATCAGATACCAAAACATGCCCAAAATGTCTTTATATAACTAACAGAGAGGGATAGGGCTATTTTTCTTAAGCAAAATGATGTTTTAAGGAGTGCTTTATGCCAGGTGATAAACACTCTTTCCAACTTCCTTCTCATAAATGCAAAGCAGAACAGAATTTTATTCTCGTGTTTGGGATTTAGCCTGAGAAAAATATTTTACTCTGTACACACAGAAGCCACAGCTGGATGGATGGCACAAAAGCACTCATGAAACTTTAAAACCTAAAGCATATTTTAAATTACAAATTACTTCAAACATCATAAATGCTTCTAATTCTCAGCCCTATTCACTAACCTCTCTACCTCCTTCCTAACTGGTTTCTAATGGAAATGTCTGTTGCTGCTGCTAAAACCATGGATGAAAAGGGGGGGGAAATTCCTTAAGTTCGTGTTGAAATTTCAAAAGACGTTTTCCTTTTGTCGAAAACAGCATTTTGATTTTCATTTCTTTACTCTGGCAAGTTTACATGTGGAATAAATAGTTGTTCCCATTTCAACCATCTCACAAACCTCTTTAACACACCAAACAGCAATGCTTCCTCCCTGTAGTAAGTTCCAGCGGCGCCTCACGGAGTCGCCGCCAAAACACAAGGACGACGAGAGAAATCATAAAAGGACACAGTAGACTAGTTCATCGGACCAGTAATTATTCACAAATTACAGAGGCTGATTGGTACGTATGAGAAAATTCAGTAGGATAAAAAAGACGTCTTACTCTTGACATTTATGCTGGACAGAATGGAAAAGTTACATGTGCGCTGAGTGATAGGACAGTGATTTCAATGTACACTGTATTGTTAGTGAAAGAACACTAAACTGAAATGTCATGAACTAAAAACACTCCCTCCCTCCAAGACCTTAGAGAACATTACTCAGTATTTAACAACTAAAATAGTGTAAGAAACAATCATGTAAAATTCACTAACATGACATTCAGAATACATTCTCAGGAGGAAATAATTTCCTCTTAGAAAAAGTTTTCAGTTATAACTAATCATTAAAACTTCTTTGATGAGCTAATTTTCAGACCATTTTTACTTCACACTTTAATGTTAAGATTAAAGTACATTTTCTTTAAAATATTGCAACAATCATTAAAATATTGCAACAATCATTGTTAGGCCTTCACAAAATCTTGTCCTGTGGAAAAGCCTATTTTTCTCTCAGTATGCATCTTACAATGGAGTCTAATTCCCTAGATATGGTGTTCTACCCATGGGTCCGAACTCCTGAGTGATGGCAGAAAAATAATAAATTGCGGTTCAGTTTTTTCTTGTTGCAATCACTCTTGCCACTTACTTGCCAATATGTAAATTACCTCATCATCACAGGCAGGCTGCATGATTGAACTAATCTTGATTCACAGTTATTTAAAATGAGAGACTTGATGATTACATGCCAGCTGAAAGAGCTGAGTTTCAGTCCTTGTTAAAACTGATGGCATTGTAAAAACCACCTAACCCGTGACCATCCCCAGCCCCCTTCTGCCAAGTTACTGGGCTCTCACCTAACCTTCGGCCCTGCAGGGCACATGTGTTGTCCACCACTACAGGGTTTGGTCCCAGTACGGGTTCTGTTTCACTGACGCCAGCTGAAGACACAAGGCTCATGAAGCTGAGACTAGGAAGTTTATTACTTAGAACAACAGCAGTATTCAGAGTATCAACATTTGTGCTGGTTCTCCATGGCCCAATTCACATTGGGCAAAGGGGGAAGAGCCAGCTGATGTCTTTACACTCAGTGGATTATGCAACAGGAGAGAAACCCTAAGCTGATTTAGGGAACCCAGATCAGTTGTAATGGCCAGTAAGCATCTCTGCCCTGTGCTGTATAGGGAGACACCATCTCCTTCTTCCAAGGCTCTTCGTGCTAAAACATCCTTGGAAAGGTAGTAAGGAACACAGACAGACAGTGCCTCAGTAAGCAAGATATGCAGAACTGCAAGAGATTTGTGGAGAACTGTATCCCAACTTAACGTAATGTATTCTAGTTGTCGTCACTAAATACAGTGAAATAAAGAGACTCTAAAGCAGATAGAAACTCTGTTAACTATTCATCTTGCTACTCAAGAGCCACCAGAGGGCACAGTGGTAATCAGAGCCAAGGAGACTTCCATGTCACCGATGGCAAAAAAGATCCCTCATCATTTCTAGTAAGTATAACAACTGTCAGTGTGGATGCCTCCTATCTTCCACATGGACGCTCGGGCAACACATCTTTATTTTGTGAACTATTGGTTCTTTCTTGTCTCTGTTACTCCTTTATCTGCCACTCTCTCTGGGGCAGAAGGTATGATGTAAAACACACTTCCTGGAGGTAGAGAACTGGGCTCTAAACTCAATTTTCTATATACTAGCTCTGTGATCCGGGGTAAGTCATCTAAAATTGCTGAGTGCCAACTTTGTTTTATGTAAGAATACAGAGGTCAACTTTCTGGCACTGTCCTGTTACCCGAATTATTCTTTTACTTGTGGTTTCATGGTGCACAGGAGTGTTATTGCTGCGCATGTCTCTGTGTATGAGGGAAAAAAGAATAAAAAAGAGGGAGATGAAGAGACTGGCAGACTCATTTGCTGTTTTTTTAAATGTCACCCTAAATTTCCTTCCAAAGGAAAACCCAAATTTACATTCATTTATTGACTATTTATTATTCATTGTATTATGAAACATCTTTCCATTACAGAGTTTTCAAAAAGGATCTATACAGGCTACTAATTGTGCATAATGCATTATCTCAATCATTTAGCTTTAAAAGCCCTTGCAGGTGGGTATACCACCTGTCACCCCTAGGGGGCAGAATGAGAATTTGCACTGATTTTAGAGTTATGGATTCAGATCCTATTCTGCCCCTTTTTATATGGTGATCTCAGATAATTTACTTAACTTTTTACAATCTTTGTTTTATCATTCCATTTTTGCAATAATATATAGTAAAACTATTCTGAGGATTATGAAATGTTGAATGCAAAGTATCCTAGTATATATTTGATCCAAATAAATGTAATTTTTTTACCTTCCATTAAAAATATTAGGAAACATCCTGACTGGTGTTATTCTGTAAAGCAAAAGGTGGCTAGTTAGATTCCTGGACAGGGCACAATGTCTTGGTCGTGGGCCAGGTCCCCCTGTTGGGGGCATGTGAGAGGCAACCAACCAATGTTTCTCTTGCACATCGATGTTTCTAACCCTGTCTTTCTTCCTCCCATCCCCTCTCTCTAAAAATAAATAAAACAAAATCTTTAAAAAATGTTAGGGAACCTGGCATCAGGGTGTTGTTTAGTGAGTTGTCCAAATCACACGGCTAGTAACATATGTTGGTTTCCCTCCAAAGTCACAGATGCTTCTGGATTAAAGTCTGTCTCACAGGAGGTCTGGTCTTCAATAGTGGGGATAAGGAATATGGCATATTTGCTCTTCTTTTTTGCTTCTCTCATTTCTCCAGCCAATAACCACATGGAATACCAGGACTGTATACTGATATATTAGAATGTGATTTTTTACTTATGTTACAATTTTAAAAATTACTATGGTAAAACATACATAACATAAAACTTAGCATCCTCACCATTTTTAAGTGTATAACTCACCGGCACTAAGCACCTTCACAATACTGTGCAACTACTTATTTTAATCTCATCCTTTCCAGTTTCTATTATTGCATGTTTATAATCTATGTAATAAATTAATACAGTTATATACATATTTCTTAATTCTTTCCTAAAAACATAGGCACAGTGAGGGTCTGCTTACAGCTCTTTTCTGCTGGGTGCATGGCCACAAGCCATGGAGACCCCTGGCTGAGGGAAGGGCTCTGTATGCTCCTCTACAGTCAGCAACAGAGCTGCGCCCTCCATTGCACTCTCTCCTCCTTCCTCTTCCCCAGGCTTGCGACGAGCACCGAATGAGGTCAACCAAACATGACAGTCAGTTGACCAGAGCTACAGGAGATAAACTTTCCATATCTGAAACATCAGGACCTGTCACCTTATGGAGAAAACAAGGACTGCGATATCAGCTACAGTTCAAGCATACCCACTCCTGACTTCCATGCAGACTCTTTTAGTTCTTTCAGATGGAATAAGAAGAGAGAGGAAAGCCATGAGCTATGGAAAAAAGAATCTGTGTACTAATTATAATCCCTTCTACTTATATGGCTTACAGTCGCCTTACATTATCCCATTCCATCCTCAAAAAATTCCATTTAAAAAATGAGTTAAAGTCAAGGAGATCAATAATTTGCTGATATCCATACAAAAAGCTGAGGGCCAGAAAAGGGACTGGAATTACAACATTGCATCATTTTTCTACCTGGACTCCAGTTATGACCCCTTTACATCACAGCTGCATCTCAGCAGAGATGCTTGAAGGAGTCACGAGAGCCAAGGGAGTGAGTGGGTCAGAGCCTGGTCTGCTTTGTAGCAAGCGGGCAAGTATCACAGTGATTCTTGAACTTCACTCAGAATCAGAAACCTCTGAACACACTCATCACCAGAGGGAAGTGGGTAAGGAGTTGTAAAGGGTAAAGGGAGCCAAGTACATGGTGATGGAAGATGACTTAACTTTGGAGGGTGGGCGCACAATGCAATATATAGATCTTGTATCATAGAAATGTGCACTTGACACCTATATGACCCCAATGCCACCCCAATACGTTTAATTAAAAATACAAATTCCCAGCACTGTAATGCTAAAGATCTTGAATCCATAGATCTATGGTGGTCCTTAGCAATCTGTATTTTGAAACATTTCTCAGGTGATTTTGTTAGGAGGCAGCTGTGGACTGGTTTTTAGATACAGAATCATGGATGGAATAAAATGCAAAGCTGGCAGTAGTTTTTTCATATTGGGTGGAATTAAATTCTCCAAATGATTAAAACTAGAAAGTTGGCATTTGAGAAATCAAAATATTTTTGGCATTTTAACATGGAACTTGATAAACTTTTTCAGTGAAACTAATATAAGTTTGCACTTGTCTTAAATGAACAGTCTCTGGGTTTGTGAAGCAATAGAAATTCACATTGTATACATTTTTGTTATATATTTTGTTTAGTGATATAAATTAAATATGCCTGGAGCTCAGAAGTAGTCCTCAAATAATTATAATTATATTTAGTCTAAATATAGATTCTTAAGGGACTCCCATGTCCCAGTTTTTTAGATTAAATAAGTTAGATTTTAAGCATGTGTTGTTGATTCTAGCAACATTCTTTGCAAATTTTATAGAAAAATCAGACTATTACATATATGTACTAATGAGGGCCGGGGTAGGAATGGGGGCCCCTCTGATGGAAATGAATATCTTCTTCATTTATCATGCTGGAACAGAAAGGACAGGACTTTGGACTGAGGTTGAGGAGAACCCTCTTCACAGCTGGTATTAAGGAGCCAATTGGGCATTGGATCCTAGGAACAGGGTCAAAGAGGATTCAGAAGATTCCAACTAATGCAAGAGAAATTGGCCCTTGAAACACTGCACAAAGCTAGGAGGAATGAAGAGAGATGGCCTCACCTCTGGGAGCATTTATGGTCACTGGCCCCCAAGCAAAATATGTGATCTTCAGTTTATATTTTTCTGTTCTTCCCTGACAATACATATGTCCAAGCTCTCAGTGATAAAAAAAAGAGAGCCTGCTGTTTGCTCTTCCTTTGTGCTGAAGCAAAGTGAGGTGAACTCCAGTCTGATCACAAGCCAGCAAGTGATCTCCACTCTCATGTCTTCCTAGTCACTGTGCTCCACTAACTCACTCATTACCCTACTGACATTTCCAGGAACATCTTTGGGACGGTTAATGTAGGCATAAGCTCCATGGGGATCCCTTCTGAGAAATTCTCATTTACTCCATTATTCCTGGAGAGCAATTGCACTGTACTAAGAGAAACATATGGGAATACTTTAGATTGGATAGCTCAGCTAGTAAAAATTCAGGACTAATAAAGTCAAGGTCAGGAGATTGTTCTCTATGGTAATCAGGAAACAATTAACTTAGAAAAAAAATAATTTTCCAAAGGCAGTGATTAAAGTTGCACCTTGGCCAATGACTGCTATCATTGTAAAGCCCAGGTGAGAAAAGAAGGGTGCTTAATCTGTCCGTTAGCAGACTCATTAGTCCAAAGGGATCATTAATGCCTGTGGGCGCCTCTTAGAGGTCTAGACCCGGAAGAAGGAATTAAGGGCAGGGGAAGGAGGAGAAATAACAGAAGAAAATTAAAGGATCCCTCTCTGTGTTTGTGGGAGTGCAGAATTACAGTTTATAAGATATGCAGGATGGTAAGTACCTGAACACATTTTATATTGAAAGGAGAGGACTTTTGGATTCTTCAAAGCCAACATTGTTATGATGACCTGTTTTCTACTCAGCATGAGCAGAGAAACCACTCAAAGATCATATTCTGATGATGGTGTCTTGGTTGTGACATCTTCACTCCTATGTCTGTATGATCATAGGTCTAGCTCCAGTTAAAAAGGGATTTCTGAAAAAATATAGGCTCTGAGTAGTACTCAGAAGAGGAAAGTTAAATATGTGAACCGAAGATATAATGATGTATGTGTGTGATTGCATACAGGAGCTTCATGAATAAGGAAAGAGAGAGCATATGATTGTTTGGATCCTGTGTTTAGGTCGTCAGTGTGTAGAGTCAGAGAGATTGAGTCAGCCACCTGGCCTGCATGCGACAAGGTGAGCTATTCCTAGAAGATGAATCAGATGGGTGAGACCCTTTCCACACTTAGAAATTTCATACTTATGCATATCTCTAGTTCACATATTTTTAGTAGTATTTTGTAAGATTTCAGTGTGAAGACTGGATCTACAGTATTACGGGAATAAATAATATTTTCATTTGGTTTTGTCTTATAGTTCTCTTACTTTTACAAAACCATTTGCACTTATGATATACACATGCCCGGTCAGTTAAACATATGTGACATAAGCAGATATTCCATCAAAGTTATTCTGATACTTAAACTAAAGCAGAGCCCTGGCTGGTGTGGCTCAGTGAGTTGGGCATCGTCCTGCACAGCGGAAGGTCACTGGGTCAATTTCAGTCAGGGTACATGCTTGGGATGCAGGTTTGGTCCCTGTTCAAGGCGTGTGCAAGAGGCAACTGATTGATGTGTCTCTCTTGCATTAACATTTCTCTCCCTGTCTTTCTCCTACCCTTCTCCTCTCTCTATAAATAAATAAATCAATAGTATCTAAAAAATAAAGAAGAAAGGTATACTACAAGACATAAGTATCTTATCATGCTTATCTATTGCTATTATAAGTGTAATTATAAAGCACATGTTGATGCAGAGCTTATGTGCTCTAAGTTGTGGGAAAATAAAGCACTTATTTAAACAACATCCTTGTCTCCCATTCTAACAGAACTACTGGGAGAAGGGACCAGGGGTGGAGAGTAATTCTGAATCTGGAAGGAAGTAACATCAACTGTTTCCCTGCTCTGACCCATTCCCCTGACTCTCAACTGCTGGCCACAGGTAAATAGGTGAGAAAAGGTGTGTTGTGCAGAAATTCCCAGCATCTAAACACTATCCACAGGCTAAATCAAATGAACAGGGACAGGAAAATAAGATGGTGTATGAGAGAAATGTAACATCGAGGTGCTTACTGCTATGGCTGATTACAGTAAAGTTAACATAAAAAGAAACTGGACACTGATTACCTCCCACCTAATTTCCTCCTCACTTATAATAACAATGGAAAGATGACACACTATCTTTCATAGAGTGCTGCTAAACAATTTGCTGAAACTGGTAATCTCTTTTAGAATTTAAAAACGTATAACATACCCAGAAGCTGGTGCTGAAGTATGCATTTTGTATCACAGCTGAGATCCTCAATTGTGTGACACCACATTGGGACTAGAGCCGCAGCTTTGGTGGAGTGCATAAAATAAATCACCTTAGTCTTATTCAGAAGCACTTCAAATATAATTGTTTCATAAAATATTAATTTCATTAGAAACTGACCCCTACTTTTAAATTAATTTCTATTTTATGAGCAGGTGCTGGAGCCGTTTCCAAAGTGACTGCACTTACCTCATTCTCAGGGAGCACTGATTGATTTATTACTATTCCTTTTTTGTTAAGACAAGAAGACTCCAAGGACACACTGGGTGACTTTTCACAGTACTTTATATGTATTATTGAACCAAAGTCTTTCTTCCTAGAGGACAATGGGAAAAAGACTATCTTATTCCGTTCAGTGTGCTGCTTTTCACTTCAGCTGCAGAGTTATAACAAATGTTCACATATCCCATAAATGACATGGAAAAATTTCACATTATTAATCATACTTTCCTATAGAATAAGCATTTTTCAGGTCCCTGTCTAGAGATATGTTCAGCACCATGGATTGAAATGAGCCTGAATTATGGAGTCAGTCAGAAATTGCAGCTACTTCGGCTTTCTGACCATCAGTTGACTTGTGTGTAAAACAGAAATAAAAATGCCTAATTTATTAGCAAATATCATGTGGGGATCAAATGAATAAAATACAAAAGTCCTAGAATAATATCTGAAAAATAAAGAATTAATATTTATAGAGCATCTCCCCCTCCCCTTGAATGTGCATTGTTCATATTACTATTGAAAGAAAAGAGTCAAGTCATATACTGGCTTATTATACTTTTTGCCCTAAAGTAAGAAATAATTATCCTTTCATGTATGTATGTATGTATATACATATATACTGCTTCATTTCACAAAGAATTGAGACAACTTATAAAAATGTTTAAAAGACTATAAAGTTGAACCAGAAACTATATTGGTAGATTAAAAATATAACACTGGAGTGAGAGATAATATACAAATTATGAAAAATAGACCTTAAGTTTCTACACTTTTTTACTGACTGCATAGGGTTGAAGACTTAGCACTGAACTCCCAAGTTATCAAAGCAAATAGAAAACAAAACCAGTTCCAAATTTTGAATACCTATTGTAAAAATCACAGCCATCTCATCAATAAATCAAGAAATAGCAAGTGCTGGTGAGGATAGGGAGAAAGAGGAACGCTTTTGCACTGTTGGTGGGAATGCAGACTGGTGCAGCCACTATGGAAAGCAGTATGGAGTACCTCAAAAAATCAACAATGGATCTGCCTTTTGACCCAGTAATCACACTTCTGTGAATATATCCAAAGAAACCCAAAACACTAATTCAAAGGAACATAAGCACCCCTATGTTCATTGCAGCATTATTTACAATCACCAAGATGTGGAAGCAGCCCAAGTGTGCTTCAGTAGACGAGTGGATAAAACAACTATGGAACATTTACATGATGGAATACTACATGGCTGTAAAATAGAAGAAAATGTTTCCCTTTGCAGTAGCATGGATGGATCTGGAGAACATTATGCTAAATGAAATAGGCCAGTTAGAGAAAGGCAACTACCATATGATTTCACTCATATGTGGAATCTAATGAACAAACTGAACTAACAATGAAAATGGGGACAGACTCATAGATAGAGAGGAGATGACAGCTAGTGGAGGACTGGTTAGGGGATGGAGGAATTAAACAAAAAGGAGAAAAGACTTGTGGCCATGAACAACAGTATGGTGATAAAGGGTGAGGGAAATACATGGTAATGAAAAAAATACAATAAAAAATTTTTATAAAAGAAAAAATTCATAGCAATCTCAAATAAGAAATAATTTTTTCATACTACTTAGTTCCAGAAAGTGTTTCCTAGGTTACTTTTCAAAGAACATAGTGATGTAGTGGGTAGTATACTCAATCACATATTCAAAAACACAGGAGACGATGGGATCCTGGGGTGGCAGTGCATTAAAAAGCACCAGAAACCCGTTTCCCCATGCAGACAATAACTACGATGGCAGAACCTGTTTGATGCAACTATTTTGGAACTCTGGAGTCTACTAAAGGTTTCTGGAGGAAGGCTTGAATGATAAATTGCTCTTAGCCCAGTACAGCTACCCAGCCTCCCTGCTCAGCCCTGTAGCTGGCAACTGGGAACGTGTCCAGGAGCAGTTTGCAGGAGCCATGTCAAGGGTAGGGGGAGAACACTGGGGATCATCACTTCTGATATCAGGCATGCAAAGCAGTGCATGGCCGTGGTTGTTGCATACTCCTCCCCTATTGTAATAAACACCTACCTTCCTGCTGAAATGCCTTCCAGGGGATTTAAAGGGCTTATGTACTTTCTGTCCCGTTCCTTTTATTTTCTTTTTTTTCCCTCTTTTGGGAGTAAGATAGTACAGACTAGGGCATTTAGAAGCAACTGTGTATATGGGGAGAAACAGAAAGTCACTATATATGCTTAGGAAACAGTACAGGTTCAGGAAAGACCTGAGAAAATTTAAGTTGATGTCCCAGGCTGATCTTCAGCACACACACAGCCAACAATAATTTTCAAAATTAAATAAACAAAAAGAAAAATTTGTTTTAAATCCTGGAGAAACAGGAGAATCTCTTCCAGAGTTACTACATTATCAGATTCAAAAGTCTAGTTTTCAACAAAATATCACAAGACATACAAAGAAACAGGAAAGCAAGACCCATTCCCAAGGAAAAATAATAAATGCATGAGCAGAAACTGTCCTTGAAAAAAAATTAGATGGTTGATTTGCCAGAAAATGTCTTTAAAACAACTCTCTTAAAGCTGATCAAAGAACAAAAGGATGATATGGAGAAAATCAAGAAAATTATGTATGAACAAAAGAGAAAAGTACTGAAGAGATAAGAAACCTGAAAAGAAATTTTAAAAATTCTGGAACTGAAAAGTACAATAACTAAAATGAAAATTCACTAGAGAAATTCAAAGGCAAAGTTGAATAGGCAAAAGAAAGAATCAGCAAATTAGAAGCTGGGACAATAGAAATAATCAATTCTGAGGAACAGAAAGAAAAGAAAATAAAGAGAGACCTTTGGGGCTCCAGTAAGTGCATCAACATATGTATTGTGGGGAGTCCCGGGAGAAGTAGGGGGCAAAGGATATTTCAGAAAATAATGGCTGAAAACTCCTCAAATTTGGTAAGGTAAATAAACAATAAATATCCAAGAAACTTGACAGACTCCATGTAAGAAGACAACCACACTGGAACACATAATAGTCAAATTTTTGAATATCACAAAATCCTAAAAGCAATAAGAGAGAAGATTCTCCACAAAAGTATCAGCATATTTTCATCGGAAACTCTGGAGACTAGAAGGTAGTGGACTAATATGTTCACAGTGTACACACACACACATATACCATCAAACAAAAATTCTATATCTGGCTAAACTCTTCTTCAAAAGTTAGGGAGAAATTAGGACAGATAAACAAAAGCTGTGGAAATTAATTGCCTTTTGACCTGCCTTGAAAGAAATACTCGAGGGAGTTTTGTAGGTTGAAATGCAAGGAAACTAGACAGCTTCAGCCACATGAGGAAATAAACATTGCAGTAAAGAGAAATGCATAGGCTATTATAAAAATCAAGTATTATTGCAACTGTGGCTTATAATTCCAATTTTTATTTTGTATATAATTTAAGAAACTAATACATTAAAAATTTATAGTCTATGAGCTAGCACTGTTATAACTTTGGTATGTAATTCCACATTTAATTTTCTACAGAATTTAAGAGATTACCACACATAAAATAATCATTCATTTAACTGTTGGAATATACACTGTACAAAGATAAAATTTTGTGACACCAGCAACTAAAATGGGTGCAGGGATGAAGCGAGTTGGAAAGAAGCAGGGTTTCTATATGTTATTGAAACTAAGCTCGCACAAAGTCAAATTAGTGTGTATTGCTTTATGCTGTTAAATATAATACCACAAAAATCTAGCAAAATATTTGGCTATGAAGTTAACACAAATATAGTTGCATTCCTATACACTAACAATAAAGCAAATTCAAAAACGAAATTAAGAAAATGATTTTATTTACACTCATATCAAAAATAATAAGATAATTAAGAATTAAAGGAAGTAAGCAATTTGTGCAAAGAAAACAATGAGCTGCTGCTGAAGGAAATTTAAAAATACATGCATAAATGGAACACATTCCACATCCATGGGTCAGAAGACAGTGTTGAGATATCAGTAACAGGCCCTGAGCAGTGGGGCTCAGTGAGTTGGCCACTGTCCCTCAAATTTGTGATCCACATTTAAAAACAGTTACAATGATGAATTTTATGCTATGTGCATTTTCCCACAATGAAAAAAAACTCTCAAGGAAAATCTTTTAACTAGGCCTCAATGCTGGGGCAGACACCGTGAGCACACTCTCCCGTAGGAGGACGTGCTGACTCTGATTTGCAAAAGTCAAAAAGCTTGGTCCTGACCTTTCACATCTCCATTCCCCTTCTGTTCAAACAGCACCACATCTACTCAAAACTGACATTCTCTAAGTGGCCATTCCATCATGAAAGAACCCGCAGGAGCCACTAACGGGGAAGTGAGTGAGCATCCTACATGATGACGCTGCCGCCTTTTCTTCAAGGAGTGTCGGAATGTCCTTTTCCCTTAAGAGAGGGTGAGCTGTTGTGAAGCTGGGAAGATTCAGCAATGTATGCTCTAATTTTTGTACATAAAGGGTTTTTTTAGAGCTGTTTTAGGTTTGTAGAAAAATTAAGCAGACAGTACAGGTATTTCCCGTACACCCCTTGATCCCACATATGTGCATTTCCTCTATCAACAGTCCTCACCAGAGTGGAACGTTTGTTACCGTCGATGAGCCTACATGGACACATTTTTACCCAAAGTCCACTGCTTACTTACAGTTCACTCTTGGTGTTGGACATTCTCTGAGTTTGGAAAAATTTATTGTGACATGTATCCACTATTATAGTATCATAAAGTATATTTTTACTGCCCTAAAAATCCTCTGTTTTTCCTATTCATTCATCCCCCTCCCCTAACTCTTGACAACCACTGATTTTTTAATTATCTCCATAGTTTTGCCTTTTCCAGAATTTCATATAGTTGAAAATCATATAGCATTAAGCCTTTTCAGATTGGCTTCTTTTACTTAGTAACCTGCACTTAAAGTTTCCTCCATATCTTTTCATGGCTTGTTAACTTATTCTTTTTAATACTGAATAATATTACATTGTCTAGATTATTTACAGTTTATATACCCATTCACTTACTGAATAACATTTTAGTTATTAATACATTTTGGCAGTTGTGAATAAAGCTGCTATAACAATTCATGCTCAGGGTTTTGTGTGGACATAAGTTTCAACTCCTTTGGTTAAACACCAAGGAGCGTGACTGCCGGATGCTATGATAGGAGTATGTTTAGTTTCACAAGGAACCACCAAATGCCTTCCACAGTGGCTATACCATTTTATATTCCCATTGGCCATGAATGAGAGTTCCTGCTGCTCACCCTCTCATTTTTTCGGTTTCCCTGGCTCCATTTCCACTTTCTACTTACTTGTCTTTTTTCCTCGTCTTGAAACACATTCTCTGATAATGTTTGGCATTGGCTATTTTGACTCAGCTTCTTTTCCCTCAAAAACATGAGCTAAGCATACCGGCACCATTTCCTGCTCCTCCCAGTCAGTACGCCTCACCAGCTCTCATCCTCCTCAATGCACGTCGGCAGTGGAGAAATTTCATAGACTGGCTCGTTACTCCGAGCCCGGTGACTAAATGAAGGCACAGATCCAGAGACATAAGCAAGCCACTAAAAATAGTCTTTAATCTTGAGAACATTTTGAAAGCTGAGTAAATTTGAGTAACACTTCCTAATATCGTACCTCGATGTAGGAAAGGAAACAAAGGCCAGGGTCTGCCAATAGTACAGTCTAACAGGAGACACACATAGTGTCTGCAACAATAAGGATTGTAGTGTTAGTGTTATGAGGAAGTAGAAAATATTCATCTTCTTTCAGGGGACTATGTAGGAAATTGTCTTTCATGAAGCACAGCACTTAGAAGAGGGGAAAATGCTTTCCACTGAGAATTTGCAACTATAGCTAGCCTGAATTCAAATTACCTAGCTAAACCAAAATACCTCAAGCTGAGAATTTATTTTAAGGTGTGATCTCAAGCTGATAGTGCCCTCAGATCTCGGCAGAAGCAAATATAAATTTTCTCTGATGGAACCTACTTTTAGATCTCAAGACAATTCCCACCGGTAACATTCCAAGATGTATAAACTCACTGTCAACACTCAAAAATACACAAGAAAACAAGGAATCATATATGACAGCCAGCAAATTAACTGACAGTTAAATTTAACATGAAACATCTTCAAATTCTGAGAGCATGAGACAAGGAATTATGTGCAAAATGTTTAATAAAATAAATGAAGAAAATGAATATGAGTCAATAAGAAAAGTCTATTAAAATTATTCATCAGAATCCAAGAAGGACCAAACCTAATTTCTAAAATTAGAAAATATAATCTGTCCCCTGAAACTATTCATAGTTTCATGTGTACAGGTCTCATGCATTGTGTTTCCAAGTTATTCCTGAGTATTTTATATGTTTTATGCTACTGTAAATAGTATTGATTTTTACATTTCATTTTAAAATTATTTTTGTGAGTAAATAGATATATATTTTATCTTTTTTATACATTGACCTTGTATTGACTTTTCTAAACTCACTTATTCTGTCCCAGAATCTATTTTTGTATTCCTTAGGATTTTCTATGCTAACAGCCAGGTCATCTGCAAATAAAATCAGTTTTGCTTCATATTTTTCAATGTTTACTACTTTTATTTCTTTTTCTTGCCTTCTTGCTCTGTCAAGGACCTCCAGTAACATGTTGATTACAAGTGATGAGGGCATCCATCCTTGCCTTTTCCACATCTTGATGAGTTTTGTCTTTGCCACTAAATATTATGTTAGCTGTATTGTAGACAGTCTTTATTAAATTGGAAAAATCTCTTCTCTATTCCTAGCTAGTTGGAGTTTTTATCATAAACAGATATTAAATTTTGTCAACTGTATCTTCTGAATCTACTGGGGTGATGATATGACGTGATGTGTTTGTGCAGCTTCTCAGGGGATATTTTGTGAAACTGGCTGAGCAGGAGCACTCAACAGTGACTAACTCAATAATACATCCAAAATACTGGCTCACTGTCCTTCTCTGTTTCATTCCTTTTGTCCCTCATTCTACTTCTTGTGATTGAATTATCTGAGACTATTTTGTTTTTGAGGGATCCCAGGCTGAAATATCTTTTATCTCTAAAAGACACTGAATCAATAGTTTAAAATATATTAAAAAGAGAACACAAGACCCAGATGGCAGATGGCTTTACCATTGATTCTCCCAAATTTATAAGGAGTGAACAATTTCAAGCACACACATTTCTACAAAGAATAACAAATAACAACTGTGTTTCATTTTATGAAGTTATCATAACATTGGCACTCAAAATAGAATATTTAAGAGAAAAAAATTAAAGGCAACTCATCTGTGACCATGGATGCAAAATTCTGAACAAAATGCTAGCAAACCAAATGCATCAAATATAGCACAATATAATAAAACTGACAAATTGGTATTTCTGGTTATGAGTCTATTACATTTTTAAATAATTATTAACAAATTTAAGGAGAAAAGTAGTATCTATCCTAAGGGATATAGAAAAAAATAAACTTCAACATCGACTCATGATAAAAAGAATTTATTATAAAATAGGAATATATTGTAACTTTCTGCAACTGATATAAGAACAGTCACAAAAGTCTTACAGCATATTTATGTTACAATGAAGGTGTAATGCTAAAACCATTCTTTTCAAGGTGAAGAACAAGAGAAGGGCATCAGCTGCCACCACTTCTGCACGTTGTTGTCTTCGAGGCTGAGCTATGCAGTAACACATTGCAAATATATTAAAATAAAATAAAAGGCAGATGGGAAAAGAGAAATAAAATCAAACAACCATTTTTAGAGAATGTAAATTTATACAAAAAATTCAAAAGTGTCTGAAACTCCATTATTATAATTAACTAAAAAGGCTTCAGAAAGTTTCAGAATATAAAATCAACAAACAATAAAATGCAAATTTATGTGTTATAAAAAATTATACTACGTAATAGAAGAATAGATCTAATATTAGGTGAGCAAGAACATGAGAAAGTGGTAAAATTTTATTGAAAGAGTAAAACAGGCTTAAATAAATAAAGGTAATATTCATGACTGAAAAATACAATATTGAAGGATATCACTTCTCAAGTTACTAGATAGATTTAATATAATCCTTTGTCCTCAGTTGCTTCATTTTCAAATATTTTGGGGCCATGATGACTATAAGCACTATTATTATAAAAAGGAGAAAAGATAAATCACAAATGTGAATACAATGTGTGCAAAACATATAATTAACAAAGAATTATTATATGTTCATAGAATACCTAAAAATTAATGAAAGACAAAAATACTGTCTGGAAAAATTAACAAAATTATTCTAAACAGACACTTCAAAGAAGAAAAATCACAAATGTTTAATAAACATGAAAAGCTCCTCAACCTCATTTGTAATCATGAAATATAATCAAATCAATAAACTTTTACCCATAAAATTGGCAAAAATGAATTAGTCAACTTTGCAAAATAATTTTTCATTAAAGGGTGAAGGTATGCACATGTCACGGTAATGTTCTTCAACAGAATGATGAGCGTGGAAGGATGCAGAAAGGGAAAGCAAAGATCCACAGGAGAAACTACGATTTTGCTTCCAATTCCACTGTCCTCTTTAGTTTTGGACCAGTAGTTTTCAGCCTAGGGTATTTTCCCACCAGGGAAAATTTGGCAATGTTTGCTTTTCCCAACTGAGGAGGGCGTGGTGGTTGGCGGTGGTACTGGCATCTATCAGGCAGAGGTACTGTATTGTTAAGCACTGTATTCTGCAAGGCAAAGAAAAGCCTCTCACCACAAAACATTTATCCTGTCCCGTATGTCAACAGTGCTGCTCTTGAGAAACACTGGTTTTAGATTTATGACCAAATTTGCGTATCAACTTACATTGAGATTGCTGTTCTCTCCTGGCTAGCTGATAACAGTTAGGAGGTCATATATACAATGCATGAAGTTTTTGTCCTTTTTTCAAATATATTACATCATGGTCTGGTGTCTTACGTGACTCAGATTTCTAACAGCAAATGAAGCCTGCTATGCTAGAGTATCTAAAATGCCAGGGCCACCGGACATTAACTTAAGTAGATATTGTGTGTTCAGTTCCAGACAGTACTGGGGCTCTTGTTTTTTCTGTCAATTTAATTTATAAACTTAACAGCAGCAGTGAACACAACTGCCTTTCTGTGTCTGACACTGTCATTTTGGGCAGATCACATAGAAAAAAATAAAAAGTGAACCGCAGAGCAAAAATCCAATTTTCCTCCTGGAAAAAAAAAAAAAAAGACTCAAGAGGTGAAACAATTTTGGGGCTGATCTGTACACCTAGGACTATCAAGCATCTCAAAAGGAAAATAAAATCACCAAAAATAAGTAGAAATACTGTATTTCTATATAATAAGGGAGCTAGTAAAGAATATACACCCTGGGTGTGGGTTTAGATTGAGGGGACAAGTTCAAATTGATGCTGAATGAGAAATATCCTGAAAGAAAGATTGAGACATATCCTGTATGTCAAGATACACACAGGCTTTATCTTAGGGAAGAAAGGAGTATTGCCAATACATTACCAGTTGAATACAAATTATTGGACCTTACCTACTATCAGCAATGTATTGGTGGTACCCTTACCTCTTCCAATAAGCAATGAGAGAAATTTTATTCTGTTATGTAATCTGATCTTGTGACAGATGCAGCAATTTTCTAAGTGATGAAGACACTTCTCACTTTAAGGTGACTTGTGACTTTTTCAAAGCAACTCAAATACTACTTGACAGATAGTCTAACATTGAACTTACAAATGCATCACCTGTGGGCCATCATAATAGCCCATGTACAAGATGAACATTTGAGACACAGAACAGAAAAACACTTAATACAAAGTCATAGAGTTTATAAAGCTAGAGCCAGAATTCAACCCTATTCATCTAATTCCTATTCCAGGGCTTTTTCTTCTGCACCAATATAGCTTCTACCCTTAGAATGAGAAGTAGTATAAAAGGAAGTCAACTAAAAAATGAATAAAAAATAGTTTGGACCCTAATGCTATCTTTTATGTGTTCTGAGAATGATGAAGTAAAATGTAAACTGATGTTTCTTAGGTTTCTAATATAAATTTAATATTTATGTTCAAATTTCTAACATAAATTTGTTTAGGACCCTAATAGTTTGTGATCTGTCTAAAGAAAAGCTAACAGAATATCTCAAACCAAAAAAAGCCAGACCGTGGAAAGAAAACATGTGAATGTGATTTTCCAACAGTCTTTGAATACCTTCACCAGAGACTTTCAGGCCATCAAGGCCATAGAGGACGGAGAGAACATGGGCTGCCCGTCTTTGTTATGGTGGAGTCTTACATGGATTAAAGAACCACACCTCACCCTGAGCACTGTAGCTCACTTGGTTGGGCATTGTCCTGCAAAGAGAAAGGCCATCAGTTTGATTCCCAGTCATGGCACATGCCTGGATTGCAAGTTTGGTACCTGGCTGGGGCACGCACGGAGGCAACCGATTGATGTTTCTCTCTCACATTGATGTTTCTCTCCCTCTCTTTTTCCCTCCCTTCCACCTCTCTAAAAATAAATAAATAAAATCTTAAAAAAGAAAAGGAATCACACTTAAGATGAAAATGGAAATTGGTGGTTATTGAAATATTACTTCTTTAAATTCACTCTTCCTATAATCCAAATCTTTGTTAAATCAGTTAACACTTGCAAATTTAAGTCTTTGGGGGAAAGTTATTGTGTAAACTGGCAAACACACAAACTCATTATCAACATACTTTCTGAACTACAGAGATCACATATGTACTAATGTCAGTCTCCACAGTTGCTTTTCCCAAGTGTTCATATTGTTTTAGTGTCTTTCCTACATAAGAAACCCCGGGCCTACCTGGGAAGAATCCTGAAGCACCATGAAGCTAAGGCAGGACCAGAGGCCTAACTAAACATTAGGTTATATTAGTGTATGGTTATTGTCAATGGATTTATGAATGAACTACAGAGGAAATGTGGGCATCATAAGCATTGGCAATGTTGACTGGGCTTTACTCCATCTTGTCATTTGGATCCCTTGCCCATTACTGTCTTGAGTCCATAATAATCATATCCCTTTTTGCATCCTAGAATGCCAATTTAGAGACTACTGAAGAGAACATTACCTAAGAAGACAAGTGCTCTTTTGTCTGTGGTTAAGTTCAGGAGCCGCAAAACATCAAAAAAGATAAAGTGAGAGCTCTTCAAAAAAGAGTAGAACTACAGTAAGAAACATCCCTTAGTCCAGACTTGCCTTTGTTGTTTGAGAAATAAGTATTTTTTTAAATGAATTAAGGATTCTGTTGATCAACATGATTGTGGACTTTTCAGGATTTATTTTACATTAGTTTGACTAAATGGCCTCTGATTCAAGTGACCATTTTAGCCTCATGGTAAAATGAGTGAGTCCTTATTACACTAAGACAGGCATTAACATGCCTCATTAGGCCCACAAGGAGGTCATTCTGTTCACCGTAAAAGAGTTTGAGTGCAGTTTAGCAAAAGGGTTAAAGTGATATTTCAGAGCAATTGTTCCTGCACTGAAATGTTTTAATGTAGTCCAAGACCTAATTTTTCTATTTAGTTACAGCAAAAAGAAATATTCTAGAGAGATAATAAAATAGAGATTATGAAGAATAAAAAAGGTTTTATTCATTTTCTTCCATTGTTTCTCTTCTTATTAATTTTCTTTTCCCATTAGTTTTATCTTTCTAGAAAATTTTTATTCAAGAATAACTATTTTCAGGGTCAGATTTCCTGGACCTGCCACCTGGTTGGGAGAAGGCGGAGTTTGGAAGGCAGAGGCCCAACTGCCATTGCTTTTGATCATTTCAAAAAGTTAAACTTAGACAAGATGGGCTGACCTGGGAACCAGGCTGGGGAACTGTGTTAGCTTTCAGTCTGGGCTCTGAGGAGCCTCAGAGGGCTCCAGGGGGAAGAATGTTCTGCATGGGCAGAACTCCAGGTTCCTCCACCCCTGCTTGAATTTAAAAGACATTTCACCAATATCTGCTTTAATCATTGGGCTTCCATATCTCATATAATTAATTGCAAAAGGGGCTTAGATACAAACTACAATGGGAAATTCCTCATTTCTCTGATGAATACACTGAGGTCCAGAGAGCTTAGCTGTCTCTTCCACGGTCACTCAGTGAGCCAGAAGAAAACCCTGATTTCCTGTGGTAGGTAAATTATTACACAGGAAGGACAGACACCTAAGTTGAATTTTAATTCATTCAGTGAACATTTTATACCTAGGTTAATAGACATGCTGTGACTTTTATGAGTTAAGATGGAATGAATGATGGAATGCTTTCCAGTTTGACATCTTAGAAGACACACCGAATAATCTGAGCTCAGAACCTCCCAAAATGCCTGCCTCCTCTTTTCACAGCCTGAAACTTTTTTAAGGCAGATGCCTCCTTTTTTTTTGAAATTGAGCATATTATAGTAACTTAGTAACTGATGAAGATAGAAATATTTTACACATTCACTTTCAGTTACAAATTTTGGAATAAACAAATAAAAGATTTTGAAATATTAGGAAAAGCCTCTTTTTACTAGCATTTCAAATACAAGTCCTAGTTACCACTTATAACTTGAAAAGAACTGATGTAAACCTTAAATAATAAGTTGTATAAATATAAGCCATTTCATCCTTTCTGTGTAATTTTTAGTTATCTTTTATGTTTCATTGATAATCACTTAATTTTTTTCTTCTGAGAGATAACTATTCATTCTGGTGTTCTTTTCTTAAGGTTCAAACATTTGGAAGGCAGGGAATTCATTATTCTAAAAGCATCAGATACAAGTGGAATCACCTGATGGTGATGAAGAACAAAAAGTAGTTGCAAGGAAGTTCTTGTTGCAATAGTTTATGCTTTTATAAAACATGGAAGCTTAACTTGGGAAGTTAGTAATAATACATATACACAGATCATTATTTTACCATGTAAATATTTCCTTTAATTTAATCTCCTAAAAAGTACATGATAATGTACCTTAGGTATATTTAATAGCAGTTTATAAGCTTTTTCTTTGTTTTGTCAATAAATGATTAAAAGCATTTTAAGGTTAATGATCTCAGATGTGATCAATCATTCTTAGCTACAATCTGCCACCAGGGCTCCTCATTTTGCTGAAAGCAAATGATTTCTTGATAATGATCACAAGAAGCACATCTGTATGCGGGTTGAAAAGTTAATTAAAATGTGATTCCATCTGGTAGTCCAGTTGGGAATGTCACTATTCGATTTAATCTACATTGAGCCGCAATGAACTCTGCATAATCAAAAGACACAGTGCAGTGGGGGACATGGAGCTGTAAGGTAGGCAGTGTTGTGCATGTTAATTTAAATGTTTTTTTCCTCTCTTGAATTTTTTTTATAAAAGTTAGAAATCTGGTAAAACAGAATTGCCTGGGGATTTTTCAATATGGGCACATTTCCCTTTATGTCAATTTTATCTGTCTATCAGTTATTCCTATTTTCCCCTCATTTTTAGTAGAGTGGAGAGAGCTGATGTGAGCACAAAGACAGTCTTTCGAGTTGCTGACTTCAATCACTCATTTCATTCTAATACCATATGTATTTGGTTCCTATTGCTGTTGTAAAAAATTACCACTAACTAAGGGTCTCGAAACAACACAAATCTAACATCTTACAATTCCTAAAGTCAGAAACCAAGCTATAAGCAAAGTTGTGTTCTTTCTGGAGGCTCTAGAAGATAATCTGTTCTCTTGCCTATTTGATTTTATTTTTTTATCCTTAACTAAGATGTAGTTATTGACTTTGAGAGAGAAGAAGGGAGAGAAGGAGGGGGTCAAGAAGGGGGCAGAGAGAGAGAAAGAGAGACATTAATGTGAGAGAGAAATATAGATCAGTTGCCTCCTGTACTCACCCTGACCAGGGACCACACCCACAGCCAAGGTATGTGCCCTAACAAAGAACTGAACACACCCAGTGTACAGATGATGCTAAAACCAACTGAACCACATGGCCAGGGCTTCTTGCCTAGCTTAGCTTCTAGAGGCTCCCCACGTTCCTTGGCTTTTGTCCTGCTCCCATCTTCAAAGACAACAATGGATGATCAGGGCTTTTTCATGATGCTGTCTCTGGTTCTAACTTTCCTGCTTTCCCTGTTTCCTTTAAATAGCCCTTGTGATTACACTGAGGTCACTTGGATTATATGTCATAATCTCCTGTCTTTAAATTAGCTGATTATCAAACTCAATTCCACCTGCAATTTTAACTCTCCCTTACTGTGTAATGTAACATTCACAAATTTTGAGTATTAAGATGTGGACGTCTTCGGCAGGTCATTATTCTATCTTCAAAACATTGAAACTAGTTTGTTTGAGTCCTTATGTTTGTACAGAAGATGATACTCTTACCTTCCTGTCAGAATATTTGGAAAATTTTTCTTTTTTGCTTTGGTTGATGTGTACCAGTTTGTACACATGCCAACAGGCATTTCTAGTTACAATTTTCCCAAAGGATAAAAAACTGGAGATAAACTTACATTAAAAGGTTCTTCCCTTGGGCATTATTGAAATGTAGAATTTTATACACACACACACATATAATTCAATTCTTTGCCTGAAAAGAGGTCTATTTAAAGAAAAACTATATTAGGAATTTACAGTGAGTCTTATTATTAGTGGGCCAGTTTTTAGGCCACTAATTTAGTTATGATAGGTTGGCCAATATTCCATCTTCCCAATTTGTTTTTCATCTTATTTTTCTTTGGAAAGTGAAAACCATATTTCTATCAGTTAAACCCATTTCTGTTAAACCTACATAGATAGGACATTAGACTTTGGTTGCTGAGATTGCAGCCTCGCAATTACTGAGCCAACCCTAAGTCCCACACTCCACAGGAAATGTCTAACAATGCCTCTGGGCATACTTCTGCAAATAAAAGTTCACCCAATGAGACAAGCATAAGGGCTTACTATTAGGATAGTCACAATGCAAGCATAAAATTATTGGCTTCTAGGAGGCAACCATTTTCAAAATAGAAAATATAAGTTCTCATGCTGACAAGATACTGAGTCTTTTAATAAGTCAGATTTTAATCACGCAAGTATAGCCACCCGGAGATATATTTTTATATGACGGGATTAGACATGACACAGTTTGCGGGAGATGGTTAAAAGTTTCTTTTGCCTTTGTGTCTGATGCTGGAGCTTAAAGTCTACAGGGCAGGGAGTGGAGAAAGCAAAACATGTGAAGTAGGGGAGCTCAAGGGTCACTGCAAGCCACAAGCAGGAGGTAGAGCCCGTGAGGACAGACTGGAACCCATGTCAACTTTGTTGCCTCCGTCCGACCTTTAATGTATTGGTGTTAAATAACGCCTTATACATATAGGCCTTAATATAAAGGTTGGTGTTATATATATCAGCAATGTGCACTCCTTTTTCATCTCATGATACACGAGCTAAGTACTAAAATTCTACAGCACAGCAAAAAAATAAGTATAATTTTGATTTACAAAATAACAATAACAACAACAACAACAATAATAATTATCTCCACTTTTTTCTCCAAAGTGAGTTTTTAAAAAATTAGGTGCCTATAGTTGTGTACAAAGATTTCTGGCACAAAGAATTAACCAGTCAGATGCAACTTTACTATGCAAAGTGACCAATAAGATGCAACTCTATTATATGACCTACATATTTATGGTTCAAGACAGGGCATTCACAGCAGATGGCTATTGTTGTATTGGCTGTTGTCATTCTTTTTATTTGTCAGTCTAAGGGAAAAGAGGTCAGTGCCCCTGACTAAACTGTCAGATACTGCCTGTTTTAAAAATTCTGGTGGGACACAACTGAAAATTGACCTGATCTATGGGGTTAACATGTGATCATATATCTTACTTTGACATTATGAATTGACAGTATTGGAGTTAAATCTCTTACTATACAATTCCCTGGTGTTCATTATGAATATGATAATACAAGTTGGGCCATAATGAAACCTTAAGTGGACATTTTATAAGTCTTCTTTATCATAAAGTAATCATGCATCTTCCTACTGAACACAAGTCTCTAAATATATAGCAATTATTCAGGGGGCACGCAAACCACAGAGGCAAAATGCAAATGGTATGCTCACGGCATTGGGAACATAAAATGTGCCTCTAATATTCTGAGCCCAATTTGAGCATTTCATTTTTATATGTGTAATAAAAGAGAGAGCTTAGATGAGAGGACTTTATAGTTCCTATTTCACTCTAAACCAGTCAGATGCAGTTCTTCTCTGTCATTCTACCCTTAATGAAGACTGAGGACGGAAACCAAGGGAAGCCCTAGTGAAATAACAGGAAATCCTCTGGTGAAATAAATGAGTTCATGACTATACTCTGTCCTTACTTACATGCTCCTTCCAACGTTGTTCTTGTTCATTGAACAGAAGTGTGCTTTACTTGCAGTACGGGGTCATTCTTGTCTCTTCTAGGGATGAATCTGCCTTTCCCTGAATTAATTTTTACTATCATTATTTTTTTGTTAAGACTAGCTTATACTGAGTTTCTCTGGAACATTGATTTTTAATCTGTAGATTATAAAACTTCCTGAAGTTCCATGCAAAATTGTCTTTTATATGTAGATATTCATTTTTCTCCAGGCCTTTATAAGAATCTCACTGAGGACTATGACCACTGAAAATTTAAGCAGCACTGCTTTTGAGAGTTTCTGAGTTATTTCCTCCTTAGCATCCCACTGTCTGCTTCAGAAAAAAAGTTAGTGAAAAAGAGGAATACTTCAGCAAGGCTTGTGTGACATTTGCATCTGACACTAGTATCTTATTTGGGGACATTTTACACTGGATACCAAAGAAGGTACTGATATTAATGACTCTGATAGCTCTACTTTTAAATTAATGAGTCATAATGTCATAGTGGCAGTGAATTATTTAGCCCCAAACATCACTCATTCTATCTAATATGTATTAAGTAAGAAAGTAAATTAAATTAAAAAAACTTTAAAAATCTATTTGCAGAGATTTTCTGATATTACACCTATAAGACTAAAAGGAGTCACATACCACTTACTGATTTCCTCATGTTTCTTTGAAATCCATCATTTTAAATTTTTCATGAAGAGCTAAACACCATCCAAAGCATATGCTAATGTAGGCAATTAAAGCCAAAAATATAAGCCTTACTCCTTCACCACAAGGTTTAAATAGATTCTTTATTGGGGGGGATGGGGTTATGCCTGAGTCAACTCACTGACTCATACATTCATTACAAAAGTTATTAGAATCTTCCTGGGTCTAGATGCTGTTCCAGCACTTCAGATTGTGACAGACTGCAATGCTGTTTAGGAAGAAGAAATACCAGGTCTTGGTAATTTGTAAGTTGTGGAAATGAGGAAAAAGAGGAGCATAGTATGACATCTAGGTTTCTTTTGATAACTTGTGGATGGAAGTGCAATTTACTAAGACAAATAATATGGAAAAAAGAGCATAGTAAGAGATAGAAAGCACATGAAGAAAACACTTAAGATATTTACAATGCCTAAAGTGCCTATTTTATTGCACTAAGAGTTGAGGTTATCTAATACAGATGAAATCTTTTTTATTTTGTATTTACTTACTTATACTTAATGAATTTTATTGGAGTGATATTGGTTAATAAGATCATATAGATTTCAAGTGTACATTTCCATGATACAGGATCTGTGTATTGCACTGTGTGTCCACCATCCAAAGTCAAATCATCTTCCAGCACCATGTATTTAGCTTCCTTTACCCTTTACTGACCCCCACCTCCTAACCATATGACCCAGCAACCCCTCTCCTGGGTATCTACCTGAAAAATTTAAAAGCATTTATTCACAAAGATCTATGCACGATGTTCACTACAGCATTATTCACGGTGGTCAAGACGAGAAAACAACTGAAGGGTCCTTTAACAGAGGACTGGATAAAGAGGACGTGGTGCATATACACAGTGGAAAGCCACTCAGCCATAAGAAATGATGAAATACTGCCATTTGTGACAACATCGATGGACCTTGAGAATATTACACTAATGGGAAAATCTTGAAGGTTGCTGCATTTACTTACCAGTACTTTGGAGGACAGGGGGGTATAATAGAACTTCAAAGGTAGCCATCTTTTACTTTTAGAAAATGTGTCTTTGTGTAAAAATTATTCGACCCCCAAGATTAGAGAAATTCCTGAGAAATACCATTTTCTGAGTATTATATGGACTCAGGGTCTCAAGTTCCCTGGTGGACAACTACAGTGACCATGTAAACATATGAACAGAAAACCCAAGAGGGTTTCTAAGGTTATAATCTCTAATGGAGAACAGACATAGAGGTGACTTGGCAGCAGGTGCCTATTACTAGTTTCAATCATCTCACACTTTGTTTGCTACAATTCATTGCCATGACAGCACAATCTGGGACCCACACTGTGTCGGAGCCGGCTTGTAGCGGCCCATGAGGGCCAAGGGCTACATCTCCCAGAAATATTGTGCCCAGTTGTTAATCAGAGATATTACCAAGAAATTAAAGTATATCCTCACAATTAAATGTTATATTAACTAAAACAAAATATACTACTCTAATATAATACTATAAAATATAAAATTAACAAATACTTAAACTTGTTACTTCTTAATTACTTTAACTACACTTTACAATGCCCTAAGCTTCTGTGTCTCTACAGTGGAAGCACTGAATGATGGCATGTGTTCATGCATCTGTTCACACCCAGCTCTGCATTTCATGAGGTCACATCGGCAGCTTGATATCAGTCATGAGACAAAACCACAGAAATTGGCAAATGCCACAAATCAAAGTTTATTGCTTCATTGACTGTTAAATTTAAGATTGCAGAGAAAATGTTAATAATGGAGATTAAATTTAGAGTGTGTTTTGTCTTCAGCTATTAATTGAGAAAACATGCTTTCAATATTTGAAGATTATCATCCGATTTACCAAAGGAAACATTCCCATTGACCACGTATGAATGAGTGACATTCTAACAAAGGTTTGAGGTGTTTTACTTTCATCTTATTGTCAAATGAAACAAATGCATCAACCAGCATTCTTGTCAGAACAGCTTTCACCTATGAATTGCAGCTACAATTATAACAATACTTTCTATCAATAGGTTGGCCATGAACACAACATCGCAAAAATTAACTAAAACATTCTGTGAAAATCCATTGACTATATAAAATTTATAATAAAATATTATATATTCATTATTATTTATAAATTATGTGCTAGACATCCTTGATATCAGTAATACATGTACATATTAGTATGTATGCAGATTTTTTCCAGTGAGTACCCGTTAAATTCCACAGCCTCAGGCATATAATCAGTGGCTTTACCATTTTCAGTGGTGTCCAAGTAGCTACATTTGGGGGTTACATGGCCATGTCCTGAAATAACACAATAAATATTTATGGAATATTTCCTAGCTCTGCAGTTGTAATCTTAAACTGATCTATTAACAGAGTAATGAGACAGGTAACTAAAACTATGAAAATATTATTTAACTTTAATTTTATTGATTTTAATTACTTATTACATTATATAGTTTTCTCAAGTCTAATTTACTTCTCAGAATGAGGGCTGCAAGAACTACCTTATATCTATGTTGAATTTTAAGTTTTCCTACATTTTTACATATAATCTAATTGATACACATAATATTTCTCAGTAGGTAGGGAAAATATTATTATCTTAAAAGACACAACTGAGGATGCTGAGGTTCTCAGAAATTACTTTGTTCCATATTGCACAGCTGTTCCATCCCAGAGTTGAGAATGGAATTTGGGACTTTCAGTGGACCCACCGTGAAGACAGCCACTGCCTGTCCAAACAGGTTCTTCTTTTCACTGTAACTGCTGACTCCGTGCTTCCCCTCCACCAGATCAGCGAAATACAGTGAACTGAAACAGTCATAGCAAATAGCCCTGGAGAAGGGAGGTCTGCGATGTATGCCAGGGAAGGATTTTTCTTCCCTCTGTGCATTCCAAATCCTGAATGACAGGTTTAAGATTGCTTTTTGCTTTAATTTATGTTGTGAGTTTCTTTTTATGATTATCAATGAGTTCTCACATGAGTATGTAATCATAATAAGAGTCAAACTCCAGCAATTTCCTGACAAGTTATAAAACAATAAAATACTTCAAATGGTATATCACAGAAGATGATATTTTTATACCAGAAGTGTGGTGATAGCTGTAAATCATCTAAGCATTCCTCTTGAGATTTCTATTCTCACTTGGAGAAACTAAAGAAAAAATGCACAGAGAAAGTGTTATTGAGAGGGAACAATGTAATTTTGGAGAAAATAAAAAGATCTGGAAGTCTTATAAAGCTAATATAAATTAGAGAAGAGAATGCTTATCCATCTCAATTCTCCTCCTCCCCTGTTTATTCTTTACCTACACTAGTAAAAGCCTGAGAAGTTAGCAAATTATATTAAAATAAAATATAAATTGTTGATTATGATTTCTCAAGAAATATCTTTATTCACATATACAATCTAATGGCAGACCTAATATATTTAATATCATGTTCTAAAATAGCTCCCTGGGGAAGAGACAATATCTAAAGTTCAGAAAATCAGTCTCATCAGGTAGGTCAGGGCTTAATGAGGAAAAAGAGGTAGGAAGCAATCCTTAACCTTTTAACAGTCTTAACACAGTGCGGCTTTCTTCTGAGCATCTGGACATTAACCTGCGGTCCATTATCAGTGTGCAGCTGTCAGGAGAGACTCACTATGGATGTTTCCCCATCAAAAATCCTACTTGCAAAGGAATAAGGTAGAATGCTCTCCTTTGGTAAAAAATAAAAATAAATGCAAGAAAAGCAAAACAAACAAAATAGTGCCCCAAGACCTTCTGAGTCATTCTTCTTAGCAGAGATGAGACAATAGAGGACTTTGGAAACCATTTTTCTTGACCTCAGGAGACTAAAAAGAAAGAAATCACAATGGTGTTGGTTTCCAAGCACACGTTTCTGCCCCTCAATAATTCTAAAAAGTGATTCAAATTCACTAGACTCCGGGTCACACCTAACTTGCCTATGTTGCTGAGTGTCAATGCTTCAGAAGGAACTAGTTCAGCCGTGCCCTATCAGATGTCGTTGAAGAAGCTGCCTCCCCAGGGTTCGTCCACTTAGTTCCACTCTCTAGCTGACCACCAGCCACACTGTTCCATTGGCAGACGACCTACAACACGCGGGTGCCCTGGCTACAGATGAAAATGTCTCTCCAACTACTAAGGGAGCAACCTGTCTCCTCGAAGGTTAATGCATTACAATCCCTTCAATCAATCGCAAAAAAACACAACACAAATTATACACCTAATAAAAGGACATTCCTTTAAAGAAACAACTAAGTATTTGTTTCAATTTTCAGAGCTAGTGGATTATCTTTTAAAACAAAAAGAAATGCTTTGGTGTTATAGAATCTAAGTCACGATTTTATAAAACATCTGTTTATTTTTTGGTATCTACTATAAAAATGTTATAACTTTAATTTTGATATAAAATAAAAAGTTTCCCACCCTGGCTGGTGTAGCTCAGTGGATTGAGCGTGGGCTGCGAACCAGGCATCGCAGGTTCGATTCCCAGTCAGGGCACATGCCTAGGTTGCAGGCCATGTCTCCCAGCAACCGCACATTGATGTTTCTTTCTCTCTCTCTCTCTCTCTCTCTCTCTCTCTCTCTCTCCCCCTCCCTTCCCTCTCTCAAAAATAAATAAATAAAATCTTTAAAAAAAAATTTCCCTCAGTGGGTTTTTTTCTACTATCATAGACCTTCAGTCAATAAGTATACTATTATTGATGGTGAATATTAAAGATTCTCACCAATCTTTAACTGTACAATTTATGATAATTTTGTCTTGAAGTATTTTGGGTTACATTTTTAATTTCACTAATTTTATTAATTCACACCCTTTGCTTTCATCTAAGGTCTCTTCCCCAGCTGGAGACCCTCCCTCCCTCTCACCACAGCAAATCCTCAGATAACTCCAACCTGCTACTCTTCCCGACAGAACAGCATTGTCTTTTAAAACACTATCATCTTCATTATTCTAAAAAGACAGATCCTTTTTTCTCTTTGAAATGGTCCAAATGTCTCCAATAAGCATGATTATCTGAGTTTCATTAGCTGAACCTTAGAAACCCTCTTCTGTTTTCTACATAAAGCAAAAGAAATCTCATATAGGTTCTCTTAAGATATAAAGACCTTCTGACTGGTATAATTTTCTCTTCCCACTGGAATAAAAAATAGAAATTCCTGTTACATATTCTCAGATTAAAAAGAAAGTCAGGAAAGTTGGTAAAATGGTACAACTTTCCGCTACTGGATGAAAAAGATTTGAGTATCTAATGTATAACCTGGTGACTAGCTCATAACACTATACTACCTAATTGAAATCAGCTAAGGGAGTCAAATTTAAATGTTCTCACCAAAAAACAAGCTAAATATGTGAGATGATGGATGTGTTACTTAATAGATAAACACCCTTTCACAATATATATCTATATTATATGCAATCATCATAATTTACACTTTAAATATCTTACAGTTTTTATGTCTATCAACCTCAATAAAGCTGATATTTAAGAAATAGAACTAAAAGTTCAGAATTGTCATTATAAAGTATTTATATTCCCTCTTTTAAAAAGAACACTATACTCACTACTCCAATGAGTTGTTCACAGACATACACTGCCTTAATTACAAGGTTATGAACATATAAGTGTAATTCACATTAGAAGTATGGATAGTTTTACTCCAGCTTGCGGGGGGGGGGAGGTGAAATGAAACAAAAATGCAGTCTACTAGGGAAGGTTGTTTGGTTGTTCTAAATCCGAAAAGTAATAGGAAGAAAATTTAAAATATTTTTAACACAATGCTACAGCAAGTTCTGGCTCTTTTCTTAGGAAATATGCAGATAATTATTACCTTTCAAGAGCCTGAATAAATTTCAAAGACTGAATGAGTCAGCTACCACACAATGTTTATTATAACTCTATTGCGTATAACCTTGTGAACTTTGTGTGAGTTTCTAAAAATACATCTCCCTGTAAAAGCAAATTGAGCCTTATTTCTTTGGTGTGAGTTCTGGAAGATAGGTAGCAAAGTAAGAACTTTGTCAATAACCATTCTACCTGAAGGAAAAGGATTAAATTTCCTAAACATTTTCTTTAAGCCATTATCTCTTCAACTGACACTAGATCATAGTATTTTAACTAACTGGATGTTTTGTGTTCTTTAAAAATCAGACCAAAATATTTTAACAAGTGGCTTATAGCTGTATATAAATGTTAAATCTATCGAGGGGTATGCAAAAGCAGGGTTTATAGTTGTGAATATGTGAAAGTGTATTCTTGTATTATTACTTAATAATTATTACATTATTTTTCCATATGAACTATAAGCCACTTTTTGCCCACCCCTGTATACATATTTAATAATTAATGTGAACAAGCAAACTTCTGAGCTTGTGATGCCTATATGTATACTGCAAGATTAAGGAACACATAGCCAGACAGGCAATAGATTAGGAGAAGTAAAAGAATAACATAACAGATACTATACATTGAAAATACTTTCCATAGCCCTATCCCTGTGCTAAGCATTTTTTCATATTTTATCATATTTAATCTTCACAAGAAATCGATGCAGTTGGTTCCTCCCTTTTTACAAATGAGAAAACTGAGATTTAGGGAATTTAAGTAATTTACCAAAGTCGTGCTACAGAGCTGGAGTCAAACCCATGTCTGACCCACCTTAAAGACCATGCTGGGGTTTGTTTTGTTTCGTTTGTTTTAATTTTACTTAGTGGTGTGTGTGTGAGAGAGAGAGGAAGGGGCCGGGGGCAAGGAACCCTTGATTTCTTGTTCCACTTATTGATTCACTCACTGGTTGCTTCTTGCTTGTGCCCTGACTGGCGATCCCACGACCCTGATGCATGACGATGGTGCTCTAACCAAATGGGTTCCCTGGCCAGGGCTACAGACCATGTTCTCACACCAGCTGCATACTGTTTTCCCTGAATAAAAGCTAAGTGATCAACATGAGAATGAATAAGAAGTGCTCAGGCCAACTTTAGCAAAGCTACCTGTTCAGTAAATCATTTTTTTCTGGCATGGCTCTGGATTTGAGAATTTAGCAGTAGCTGGGATAGACTTAATTTTAAATGCATCATATTGTTCCATAATTGCCTAGAATAACACATACCATATGGACTAGATTATTGAACAACTAGCAGTGATCGATGGTCAATGAGTGACTGTGTACATATTTAAACCCCTGTTTTAGGTGATTTTAAACTTAAAATTGTACTTTAAACATTAATATGAAAAGTTAAGGACTATGTCTAGCAACAATGGTGAAATGCCTGGTCGAAGTTACACACACACAGGGCTTGCTTGCTAGACAGCCTTGAGAATGAGCAGCAGCATGAAATACAAGTTCAAAGGAACTGTTATTATTGATATGCGATATAGCAGCATGGTTGTCAGAATAAATTTCCCCTTGCTAAAAACGGACACATCCATACAAAGGCTCCCATAATAGTGACATGGATTTGCATAGACCCCAAGAAAGTTTCAGTATCAGATTTTTATTTGTCTTATCTATGGAGGGCAGAGTGATAAGCTATTCAACAGAGATACTTGCCAGAAGCAAAACACCAACCAAGTAAAAGGGGAAAAGTGGAGAGGAGTTGGAAAGAAAGAGTACTTAATTGTTTATGAGAAATGTTAAGAGGACAAGAAAAAAAAACTAAGAAAAACTTTTTTAAAAAATAGCTTCTATCAGACAGGACAGTCTTTTGAAAAGCACAACTATTCAGCCTTACTAAGGCATGGCTACTAACTAGATATTACAAACTGAAAACTAAATTATTGTTAAGTTAAAATGCAACTAAGCAATGATTGAATAATTATTTTCTACCTAGGGATTTTAATTAAACAAGTTAAATTATGCTATCAGATATTTATAGATCTAGATATGCTCTATTTTTTTTATAGAAAAAAAAAATTCCAGAGTCCTATGTTAATCCATGCACTGCGTTTTTCCTTTCCTAGATAAAACCTAAACCAGTAACCCTCAAAACTTCAGAGCAGAAGTTCTCACCAGGGGGCATTTTGCCCCTCAGGGAACCAATGACAATGTCTGGAGGCAGTTTTTGTTGTTACGTGGGGAAGGGGGTCACTAACAGGGTCTAGTGAGCAGCAGTCAGGGATGGTTTAAACATCCCACAACGCACAGGACTGCCTCCCACAAAAACTACTGCCTCATCCAAACCATCAAGAGTTTCGAGGTGGAGAAACCCTGCTTTTGAGTGACATGAGGTTCATCTGAGGAGCTTATTAAAAATACAAGTCATTATCATAAAGGGGTGCAGGAATTTATCAAATGCTTTTTCAGCATCTGTTGATATGATCATATGGTTTTTGTCCTTCATTTTGCTTATGTGGTGTGTTAAGTTTATTGATTTGCAAATATTGTACCATCCTTGCATCCCTGGGATAAATCCCACTTGATCATGGTGTATGATCTTTTTAATGTGTTGCTGGATCCAAATTATCAACATTTTGTTGAGGATTTTAGCATCTATGTTCATTAGAGGTATTGGCCTGTAATTATCTTTCTTTGTGGTGTCTTTATCTGGTGTTGGCATTAGGATAATACTGGCCTTATAAAAAGAGTTTCAGAGACATCCCTTTTTTTAATTTTTTGGAATAGTTTGAGAAGGATAGGAGTTAGTTCTTTGACCTGTGGAACCATCGGTTCAGGGCTTTTGTGTGTCAGGAGTTTTTTGATTACTGCTTTGATTTTGCTAGTTGTTATCAGTCTATTCAGGCTTTTTGCTTCTTCTTAATTCAGTTTAGGAGCATTGTATGTTTCTAAAAATTTATCTGTTTCACCCAGGCAGTCCAATTTCTTGGCATGTAGTGGTTCATAGCAATTTCTTACAATCCTTTGAATATTTGTGACATCAGTTGTTACTTCTCCTCTTTTGTTTCTGATTTCATTTTTGTGTGTCCTTTCTCTTTTTTTCTTGATGAGTGTGGTTAAGTTTGTCAATTTTGTTTATCTTTTAAAAGAACCAGCTACCTTTTATGACAGCATGGATGGAACTGGAGAATATTATGCTAAGTGAAATAAGTTAGTTGGTGAAAGACAAATACCATATGACCTCACTTGAAGAGGAATCTAATGAACAAAATAAACTACCGAGCAAAGTAGAACCAGAGACATGGAAACATGGAACAGACTGACAGTGGCCAGTGGGGAGTGGGAGGAGGATACTGGTGGAAAGAAGGGGAAGAGTGTTGTCAAAGGACATATATGAATGACCCATGGAAATGGACAACAGTGTGGAAACTGACTGTGGGAGCAGGGGGTGGGCTGGACGGAAGAGGGCAAATGGGAAAAATTGGAACAACTGTAATAGAATAACAATAAAAAATAAAAATAAACAATAAAAGTACAAGTTCTTGCCCTGATCTGCATGGCTCGGTGGGTTGGGTGTCATCTGGCAAAGTGATCATTCATGGGTTGGATTCTCGGCCAGGGTACATGCCTGGGTTGTGGGTCGGGTCCTCAATTGAGGATGAGTGAGAGGCAACGGATCAATGTTGTCTCCTCTTACTCCCCCTTTCTCTCTCTCTAAAAAATAGATAAATAAAATCTTTAAAAAATACAAGTTCTTCCCTTCTACTCTTTCTAAAATCAGTAAGCATTCTTGTGTACTGCCTCCAGCTGTTCTGATCTCAAGAGAAGAGATGGAATTCAGAAATCAGCACCATTTTCCTCAGGTGACGTTTTCCCCACACACCTCCTTCAGATTACATTTTGAGACATGTCATATTAATTACTTCCTCAGATACTTCAATTAAATTCAAGTCAATACCACTTGGTGAGCATTACCTGCTTTATAAGAACGGTGTCTAGGGAGAACTGCCTGTTTCAATAGGGCTAGTCATGCAAGTACAAATTCCAGCTGAGCCATGCCCACAAACAGCTCTAGGTCAGGAGCAGACGTGTAACCTGGGCATTTGTTAGAATCTCAAGCCCCAACCTAGTCCTACAGGCTCACTTTCTGCATTTTCACAAGATCCATTTTACAAGCTTTAAATGAAATAATCTAGGGTACTTAAATATAGTATCTAGCACATTGAATCACTACCAGAGGTAGTGGGGGTGATGTTGATGTTAATGATGACAATGACAGTATAAGTGGGACAGCAAGTACATGTTGAAGACTGGAAATAATTAAATGACAATATTCCAGTAAAGAGATAATAATCTGTCTGGAATGTGTTAGTTTTCTACAAATTGCCACAAATTTAGTAGCTCAAAACATCCATTATTATGTCATTGTTCTGTGGGTTTTCTAGTTAGGGTATCACAAAGCTGAAACTAAGGTGCCAAACCCTTTATATGGGGGCTCCAGGGTGAAAATCCATCCCCAAGCTCATTCTTGTTGGTGGAGTTCAATTCCTTGTGGTTGTAGGACTGAGGTCCCTATTTCTTAAAGGTTATTATCAGGGACTCCTGAAGGACATTGAAGAATTCTGCCTGCCACACAGAGCCACAGAAATGATAAGCCTCAAGTGCAAGGGCAGTCCCTGTGGCATCAGAAAATGTAGGGAGGTGCACCAATAGACATATACATCTGGCTGCAAAGGGGCGTCTACAGATGACTATGTATTTGTAAAAGTGAACGTTTAATTTGCAAAAAGTGATAGGGAAGGTTTCAGTTTCAAATCTTTAAGGGGAGCAGGACAGTTTCAAAACAGCTGCCAAAGGCAATGGGAGGGATTTTAACAGGGGGGAAAAAAAAATGAAAGAAATGTTGCAGGGCGGTGCTGTTACCAGCAGGAGGCAGATGTGCCTCAGAAAAGACTCCACTACAAGGCAGAGCAGTCCCGGCCTGGAGGTTTCCTGACTCAAGGGGAGAGGACACAGTCTGGGTCTCGAAGCGCTGCCCAGAAACTAGCCTTCTCCGAAGGGAGCCCGGCTACCCCTCAGCTCAGGAACATACCCAGAGGAGGAATTGGCTAACTTCTTGTTTACTTTTTACTGTAAAGTAAATAGGAAGTAAAGAGGATCACATGTCTTTGAGCCACAAGATTTTAAACAGGAATTGATAGCACTACATTAATTTTTTCAGGTATTTTTATAAGCCATGGAGCGACACCGTTTCATCACGTCCCATGGGGCTATAAGGCAAATGCTGCGGTTGCCTGGCAATAGAGAAGGCTCTCCTGAGTGATTCATGATAATGATGTTCAAACAATATAGAAGAGAGGAAAACGATTTCATCTGCCCTCCCATTTTATTACAGATAAGAGACGGTGAAGTATGAGACTGGCAAAATCAATGGCTGACACCTCATTTGTCATACCGTTTCACAAGCTCAATAGCTCTGTTCTTCGCCCTTCACACCTTTCACCTTGGGGCAAGTGTCTTGCCCCTGTCACCCTCCTTAATGTCAGGGACCTACATTAATGACATGCTGTTTCACTCTGGGTTTAAGTCGATGTTCTGCTTTTGTTTACTGCATAATAATTTTAGAAAATGTTAAAATTTAAAAATATCCTGTACTTGAGTCTTAGCAAAAAAAATAAAACACAAAAACAAACAAACAAAAAATCCCATGGATTTAAAGAATGCAAGTGTCTGATGGTTTAAAACACAGTAATCTCCTTTTTTCCCTGGGTTCATATTTCTGCCAAGATACTCTTAAAATTGGGTTTGAGACAGTTTACATAATGTATTGTAGAAAAAGCTATTGTTTGAGAATTAATCAGTGAGGAATAACAAGACAAAGATTCTACATGCTTCTTTCCCTTCAGATATGTTCATGAATGTATTTACAATCAGAAAAATACACAGACCCATGAATGGCAACTTTCAAGCATTATAAAACAGGTAAAGTCACAATTCCTAAGACAAATCATACCTAGTTTTGCTGCTTTGCCTTAAATGCATTTTATTTTTGGATTTTGCTTAAGTTGGCTCAAGACTGCATATATAAAGCATAATGAAATGGATGTCTTTGAGATCTACCCAAAGTTTCCACACTTGTTTAGATGTGATCCCAAGAAAAACATTATATTAGAGAGAAACAAAGCTGATATTGACAAATGCAAATGAGGTACTCTCAATAAAATGTTCACCATATGTTAGACATTCTGGTAAGTCCTCATTTAATTTTCTCAATTTGACAAGATAGTTATTATGACCCCCATTTTCTAAAGGAGGAAAATGAGCCTCAAAAATGATGGACTACCTTAACATAGTGGGAGATTTGGAATTTGTATCCAAAGTCTGACTCAAATTTTTTTCCCCTAAAGAAAAGTCATATTGGGTCACTTTGTTCAAAAGCCTTCAGTGGACTCCCCTGTCTCTCAATAACATCCCAAACCATTACTACTTCCTACAAGGCAGGACCTAACTAGCTCTTACTTCCTCCTGACTATTTGCTTTCCCGACTCCCTCCCTCAGTTCCAGCCACTCTCAAGCTACCCCCGGATTTTCAGCTTTTGCATTTGCTTCCTGAATTCTCTTCCCACAAATATCAGCATGGCTCATTTATTTACTTCTTCCATGTTTGTCCTCTTACCAGACAGGCCTTTAATCATTCTTTCCTTACTTTGCTTTATATTTCCTCTTAGTATTTATTTATGTACTTGTGTACTTGTTGGTGGTCTGTCTGTGTCTCCTTTCTCTCCGCATGAGAATAGGACTTTGTTTTGTTCAGTGCTATGTCTCTTGTGCTTAGAACAAAGGCTGTCGTGTAGAAGTCATTACAATGTTGTTGCATGAATTATTAATATTTTATGCATCAAAGAAGAATGCATTATGTGACTGGGCTCTGATAGTCTCAAGTTCCGTTCAGGAAGATTTCAGGGGAGTTTGCTGCCAATCCTCAGTTCAGTGAGGGCTTTACAGAACAGATGTAATAATGTTCAGGGACAGACTAAAGGGCTTGATTCACTGATTTTAAGATAATGACAAGAAGGGCGGAGGTAAGACTGATGTTAGGAAACGTGCTCAGTTTTGGATAGAACAGAGTGTTTCCAAGGAGATAACAGTGAGCAAATCTATCTGAGTTGAATAGAGAAGACAAGAGGGGAAAATGAGGAGGCTAAAAGTGTGGGGTCCCTTGGGGTAGCCTATGATGGGTGGTCAAGAAGAGGAAGAAGAGTTTGCAGGATCTAAGGTGATATCGGCATCTGTAACGAGTAAAAGTGGATGGAGTGACATACTGGGAATGCAGGTAAGAAACTGCCCCGAAAACACTGCTCACAGTTTCCTAGAAAGAGTACAGCCTTAGGCTGTATCTTTGGTACGAATTGCCTAACAGGCCATAGACTTGAAATGCCATGGGGTGAGGGGGAGACAAACGAAACTAGTGATTAGGTCCTACTACAAATCAGATACTTTTCTCAACCTATGCATGCGGTGTCTTTAAATTACTGCCAACAACCTGAAGAATATATTGTTTGACGTCCTTTAAGGATAAGGAAATTAGGGTTCAAAGAATTGAGAAGCTTGCACAAAGTCACATTGTTCACAAGGTTCAAGTCTTGTGTCCAAATCCAGATCTGCCACTTTTCAGTGTCTACTCCCTGCACCTCCCCATTCAATTGTTGTTGTTGTTACTTAGATCATTGGGATTTACCAATGTAACATATGCTGGAAGAAGAAAATTCAGAAAATGTGCTTCCATGAAAAGCCCGACTATTCTAAATATTCCAGTAGTGTTTGGCTTTCTGTTCATTCAAGTATTTAGTGCATTTGCTTTTCTTCTTTCTTGTTACAACACTATCCACTGGAACCTGACTGTGTTTCTCACACATCTCCATTTTTCTAACACTTAGCATATTTTATACACAAAAGATATTAAAATTATTTTCTGTAAAAATAGTTAAAATTATACAAGCAAGGTAATGTATGGTTGCACTTGAATGGTGTCACTAATATTGCTGCTGTCCAGAGGTCAGTCTTGGTCATAGGATTTAGACTACCTAAAAAGATTTTAATTGAAAGCATTTACCCTTTATTTACATGTAGAATAAATAGGTAATTTTGAGAGTACAGGTCAATTCATGGCAGTTTTTCTACCCTCAAGAAAAATTTTTCTATACTGCTTTTATGTTCTTTTTAACAACCCTTTTTTGTCTAGCCTATTTGGCTTTTTAATTCAACCCCTTCACAGTGGAAATCATTTGTAATTCAGGTTTAAGGAGAAAATACATAGATTTTCAATCCATGTGATTCAAGTCAGAGCATTTTATGATCATCTGCCTCTTGGTCAAGACACTGCCTTCTCAGAAGCTTTGGTCAATAAATCATGTCTAAATTGCAAGCTAATCTCCATGATGATGAGGTTGTAACTTCTCAGAAGATGAATGGGTCTTTAAAATGGTAGCTCTGCAGTTGGAATTTACTGAGAATAAACTATAATTTTAAAAAATTAATGCAAAAAAGAGAATATCATGTTTGAGGAAAGTATGCATGGGTATTCTGATTTCAGTGTGCAACTCCCTCCTTCTGATGACAAAACCAGGTTTCTTCTGTGGAAAGCACCCTGTGTGGTTTTGGTAGGACTGTCTGCATCCTCCCACAGCAGTGATCCAGCCCTGGCCAGGGCGAGTGCTGCACCTCACACACCCCCGGCCACAGAGCCTGAGAAAACAGCATGTGATTCAAGCAGGGTAAATCAGTCTCCTCCTTGTTAATTTTCTGCCAAAGCCCAAAGAAAAGGTATCCTCCTACTACTGGGTTTAACATGCTGGTAGGATGTGAGTTTTAACTGTTAGAAGACATAAGAAAAGGTCAATTTAAAAAAAGACAGAAAAGACTTGATCTAGATTCTGTTGGGCTTGAAGGCAGAAAACACATGTCAGGGGTAGAGAACCCAGACGGAGACTAAGGTGAGACAAGGAAAGACGCAAGGGTGTAAAATTTAAGGGGCACTGCACATGCAGGGTAAGCACCTGAGAGTAAGTGCTTCCTTCAGTTTTGTACCTTGGGTACTTTGCTGTCCTAACAAAATCCCTGGCCCCAGACCCGAATGCAGGTCTTCACCTACGTGCCACTTTGTCATGGAGCACCAGGACAATTCTGCCAGGTCACAGACTGAAAACTCAGCTGCTAGGGTTATTTCTACCTTTGCCATTGACAAGTGATCTTTGACATTTTGCTTGTGGTTTGGCTGTCCACTTCTGGAAAAATAAGAACTAGGAAACAATGCTATTTCAGAGGGGCTGCTGAAATCTCAGCATTCATTAAACACTTGTAAATGCTTAGCAAGTAAAAAAATGTAATAAGCAATTAATAGATAAGTTCTAGTGATTTTCAAATGAGAGGTTTTTCCCCCAAACAGTAACTTTTGATAGAAAATGTGTAATTCTCACAAATATATATCCCACTTTAAATAATCTTGACTTGTATGTTTCCCAAGCACTTGCTGAGACATTCAAATCCCACATGCAAAGATTTTCCTCTGACTTGTAGGCCTCTCAACTTCGTTCTTATAAAACACTGCCAGTTCTTGATTAGTAACTTTTGTATCAGCCAAGATATCGACTGCAGAATGGAGAAATGTGCTCATAGCCACACTGTGTCAATGCTAGAGAAATAATTAGTCTTAAAAATTCTAAAATAGTGACATTTGACTTTCCTTGAGTTTTAGGTCTAGTGTTGCAAGAAATCAGAATCACAGTTAGTAGAATTTAGTATGATTAAAAATTAACTATTCCAACTTGTGCTTGTCTATTATCACGTAGAAAAAAAATGACACAAATCTCCCCCAACAATATTAATTTAGAACTTGAAAATTTCCCTACAGTTTCTTACACAGGAAGCCACAATTCACTTGTCCATTTCTACAGCTTGCTCTCATTCAAATTGTGTCCCAGACATTTAAAAACTTTTGATATTATAATACTTTTAGGTTATAAGCTAATATGAAGACTTAAAAAAAGTAGTTTCTAATCTTTACTCAGCTTAACTTAATGTTAACATTTTACCTAAGTATATTTATCAAAATGAATCAATTAATGTTGGTACAATAATCATTATCAAACTACAGACTTTATTCATATTTCACTAGCTTTCCCATTATGTCATTTTCTGTTCCAGGATCCATGCAGGGATACCATATTGCATCCATTCATTGTGTTTTCTTAGTGTCCTTTGATCTGTGAAAATCACTCAGTATTTCCTTGTTTACATGAATTTGACACTTGAGATGAGTACTAGCCACGTATTTTGTAGACTATCCATCAATTTCAGTCTGTCCTATTTTTTTCTTATCATTAGACTAGGATTGTAGATTCTGAAAGGAACGCCACACGGATAAGTGCCTTTCTCATTGCATCACATCAGGAGGTACTTGCTGTCAACACCACTCTTTACTATTGATAACCTGGTCACTTGATAAGATGGTGTTGGGCAGCCAGCTTTTTGCATAGAGTAATTTTTCCTACATGCAGCCTGCACTCCAGAGGTAGAAAATTAAGCTTTACCTCCTGCATTAGTAGAGTCAAAGAATTCATGGAAACATGTTAGAACCACCACGTGAATAAGATTTTCATGGAGATATTTTAGGACTATGCAAATATCCTGTTTCTCCTTAAAGTTTTCCCCACCATTTTTAACATTTATCAATGAACCTTGCACACAGCAATTACTAAAATGTTCTTACACTGATTGTCTCTGTCATTTCTTCTGTATTTTTTATTTGGAATTTTCTGCAAAAAACCCTGTCTCTTTTCCTCATTTATTTTTTTCAAACACTTACTAATATCAGTATAAATTCCTGAATATTTATTTTATTCTTTGGATTATAATCTAAAACTATCGTTAACACAATATGAAAATATCTTTCTTACACTTGGCACTGAAACTCCAAAAACATAGTAATAGCTTCTGAAATGTATTTTGGCACATACATGTTCTAGCTCTGGGACTTGATTTGTTTTGAGAATTGTGACTAGTGGGTAAATGCCAGAGAAAAAACAAAAGAAGCTGGAGATGCTAATTTGACCTATCTAATAAAGATGATAGAAAATAATATAGGTGGTATGGAATGGCAGAAAGAGGAAAAAACTGGACCTGACTTGAGTGTGGAAGATAATTTTCACACAAAGGCAAAGTGAATTATGAAGAAAGAGAGGCTTTGCGATGGTTTTGGGCCTCTGGAGATCAGGAGGGATGAGAAAAGGAAGATCTTGAGAAATGGTGATAGAGCTTTACATTAAATCTCCATTACTCTTCCTTGACATAGTCACAAAAATAATTAATTTATTATTTTTACTTCCGATTATTATTCTTAGACTAAAACACAAGAGAAAACTGACCCATGTGGAGCTTGGGGTTCAGATTACAAAAGATATATATCACCTTTAATGTATATATATTCAGAGAAATATGAAAAAGAAATGTGTAATAATTACTTTCTGACAGTGTTTAATAAGGAAATGTTAAAAGAAGCATGTGGCTTAATAGTGCTTTCTTTTCCTACTGTTTTAATCTTCTGCAAAAAGCCAGACAAGACTGTATTGTTGTCATTCATAAAATTGAATGTCCTTACCCCTGAAACACACACAGTAGTGGCTCTTTCGAACTACTCAGTGAGCAGAATCTAACCACTTGGTAAAAGAAAGATGTCAAAATGACAAAAATCCACATTTTCCATCTGAAGTAGCTATTAATGAGGTTTATTTTCAGAAAGTCTCAGAAGGCAGAATATTTGTCTGTCTATGCAGATTTCACTTAGGTGCTAATAAAATGTCTCTTCAGCTACACAAAGACCTGAAATAAAAGCCACCTGCATTTCAGAGGAAAATCAGACTCAGCTTATCCTGGAAAGTAATAGATGAAAAACATTTGTAGACCCAGAGAAATGATGAGTCTGAACCTTGTAACTGCAGTGGTAGCAAGAATTTTCACCCTCTAATAGCGCAGATGACCCCAAATTAAAGCAAAAGTGTTGGGGTCAGGGCATGGGAGTAGGAGAGGGCCCTCTTCGGCAGCAGTGGGGAAAGAAGTCAGGGAATGAGTGGAGCCACACTGTCAACAATGGCATGAGGACTGAAAACAGAATTCCTATAGCTGCTAGATGACCTGGCTGAAGGGGTAGCTGGCATGCAAGAAATGTTAGTGAGGGGTGAGTATGTCAGGAAGAGTCTCTAACATCTCCTAACAATGAATGGACTTACCATGTTTTCAGTTTCTTTGAAAAGGGGGTGAGAAAATGACTCATTTATTGACTCTGATTTAGCATGGGAGGCTTTTCCAACAATGAGTTCAGAATGAGAACGTAAGAACCACAACCCTAAGAGTTCCAAAGGCACAATAAATGAAATAATATGGTAGGAACACTTTTACTGGCTACCTGAGCTAAGGCACATGTGACTATGATTCTTCTTCTAGTTGAAAATAAACTATCTCTGATTTAGAGACTTAGGACAAGTATGTGGATATATAGGCATCTGTATACATTTTACATGGTATTATTACATTTTGTCCATTACAGATGGATTCCTACCACAATACGTCTCGTAGAAACCAAACCCACATAACGTATTATTGAAATCTAAAAGAATATCATACAGGAATTATTTTGAAAGCTATACTTTCATTGAAAGGTAATTATGTACAATATAAAACTCATAAAATCTCAGTATTTTTTGTGCTCTGGAAATTATATACATTCATATTAACTTTTCAGAATACTTTGTCAATCAAAACTGTTTTCATGCTAGAATATGACATCATACCAGTTCAAACACCGCCTTTGATTGACAAATGTGGGTATTTGTGGGGAGAGTTGAGACACCGGCTCCTCAAAGGTTCACCTCCCCTTTACAAAGAAGACCTACTCACCCAACCATCGCTCTCTGGCTCTTGTGAGCCAATGTAACGTTTTTAGCTTAATCTTGCATCTGCAATTTGCTTCTTCCCTTCAATTTTTGTCTGAGTGCCTATGAACAGATCAAATTTCCAATCTTAACAATTACTCTTCACCCTGATACACTTCTCTGTGCTGTAACTCCTAAACTTCCCGTAGGCACTGGGTGAGATTCCCATTCCCCTTTCTTAGCACACTAGTCCCTAATAGCTCCCTATCAGCCTCTTTGCCCATTTCACTCTAAGAAATTTTTGTGTTTTCAAATGCTATTGTTTGGACAGTTACTGCCCAAGCAACAACTTTTTCTATGGACTTTCCTTGCTAGGAATCAAAAGGGAGAAGAAATAGATGTCACCTTGTATCAAAATACTTCTTTTCACTTCCTAGGATCAATGGACAGAATTTTCCATTTCTTTACTGCAATTGCTACAGATGCTTTTACAACAACACATCATTATGACAAAGCTATTTCGATATCTCCTAAAGTCTACTACAAAGAAATTTTCCCCTTATCTTAGTCTTCACACTACTTTATTAGAGAAAACAATATAAAACAGAAATGTAAAGAAATTAACATCAAATCTTTAATAAGTAGACTAGATTCTTCTAAGAATTGAATGATCGATTCAAATTTAATTGAACAGCTTATAAATATAATTCATGTTTGTTCTCTTGTTCTTCTTCTGATTGACAGACATATCCAAAACACAATCCAACACAGATATCTTTTAATTTTCAACAAATACGTACTGACCTTCATAATCTAATATTTGCAATGCCTATTGCACATTTTATACCTGTAAATTTGCATTAAAACATAGGTATAACTCTCTCATGATGCCATAACTAAATTCCCATCATATGTATAGCTAAATCTTAACTACTTAATTGCCATCATTTTCTAATGTACATGGCATGCATTTAGAACATTTGAATAACCATTTTAACTGAGAAGTAAAACATAATCAGTCATTCCTGATTTAGATACCAAATTCTATATATGGAATTTAGAATTAAACACTAAGAACCACAACAGTTTAAAAAATGTGTATTGCAGTGTACTTGTGCTTGACATAGTGGTGGAAGTCAGTTTTAAGGGAGAGTTAGGCTAGGAACCTAGGGAGAAAGCATGGAGGAAGTGTGGAGTAGAGAAAAAAAAACACCAGCCTAGGTGTTAGGGGCCCTCAGCACTGATAGATCCTGGGTCTATATTTTTTTCATTTTTATTGAATGTATTGAGGTGACACTGGTTGAAAAAATTATGTGTTTCAGGTGCTCAGTTCTATAACACATCATCTGCCCACTGTAGATGGCGAACTGGGTGTTCACCACCACAAGTCCTTCCATCACCATTTATTCTCCCCCACACCCTCCTCTACCTCTCTCTAACCCCCTGCTCCCTGCCTCCCCCAATCACCACACATACTAAACCTCACAAGCTGAGGGGAGGCTCTCATGGTGTCCTTCAAACTCAAAGACCTCAAGGAACCACAAAGGATGGCCTGCAATTAAAACTTCCTAACTAAAAGCAAGTCACGGTGGTAGTCCTCTCCTAGCCCAGTATTTTCTTTGACAAAGGTCTTTCTGCATCTACGGATAACATACCTTTGGAATATCAGGATAATTTCCTTTTTCCAGACCCCTCAGGCACAATCTCCCACCAGAACAGGACACCCCAGAAGCCCTCATTATTGCTGTTACTGTGCTCATTGTTAACGGTTAACTATCCTGTACCCATCTTGTAAAAAAAGTATGTGTCTATTCCTTTGACTTTTTACACAGTCCCAGAGATTCGCCAGCTTTACTTTCTTAAGGCCTCCCTAATCTATCACCGATGGATTTCATGTAACACCCCCTCTTTTCCTTTGATTCTAATGTATAAAATAAACTGCCATTTCTCTGAAGCTTATAGTATTTGCTTTATATACCTCTTTCTATCCTTTGTCTTTTGATTTTTGTGTTTCCTTAAGTTTTAGGTACAGGTTTTAAAAACTAGCACATCACTATATTTATTTTTTAATACAGCCTGATAATCTTTCTCTTTTAATTAGTGACTATATTTCAATTATATCTGTTGTAATGTCTTGGATTTATACCTGTCATTTTTCTGGGCTTTTTTTTAAAAATTATTCCTCCCTCCATTCTATCTGTTTCCTTCACTATTTTGGCAGTTACATTTTTATTCTTATTTTTAGTACTTATATTGCCATAAGCAGTCAACAATTTATTAATGAAGAGAGCAAATGGAATTAGACATTGAGCTTAATAAACAGAGGAGCATAAGCCTGTTTGCTTCATCAGGGAGCTAAGCTTCACACCCCAGGGGACCATTGCATTGCTTCACCATGGGAATTAGCACGCCTCCCCTCCCCACTCTGGTACCGGATTGTTGAGGGGCACAGGGAAGGTGCTTGACCAAAGAGGCCTATCAGTCTGACTAGGGGGTGTGGACCCATCCAAAGACTACAAGAACTTGGGAAATGGATTGGTTCTTTTGAAAAAGCACCTGGTCCATCCCAAGCCAAAACTCACAAAAATCCCAGCGGAACAAAGAGCACACCCCCAACTCAGTAACACCCTCACCACATTCATTCACCTGCTCTCTCTTGCCCAGGAACACGTGACCACATGGATCTAAGCAGCTCCCAGGGCCCACAGCAGATGACATGGGCTCTGAAGGACTGATCTTTAATATGAAGCAGAAACTCTGGGCACTGGCTTTTGTTTTGCCCTTGCTGAGAACATTTTTCCATGGTGGCCCAGAGGTAGGTGGCAAATTGAAAGTTCAGAAGCAGACTTCTACACAAATAAACCATTTTGACACATCACAATCTCCCATGAGTGGATCCTTGGAAAGCTTTCCTAGTGACCCTGTAGAAGAGCCTAGTTTCCATCAACGACAGTTATAAAGTTTTTAACCTTCCTGTGTAATGAAATATAAGAGTACATTTGCCTTCCTCCTGGATACCTATGATCTGACAGTGTCTTTAATCACAACTCACAACATTTATGCTAATTTGATCTAATACATTGGATCTAATATATATAATAATAATACATTGTATCTAATATATTATTCTTAATCCCAGACACTAGGTTTTGATATCATTACTTTAGTTTTTGCTTACTTTTCTCACTTATACCTCAGACTATATAAAATTATTTTCTGATTGTCAGAGCTATAGCTTAGATTGTTTTTTCCATAATGGTCTGTTGGTAGCATACACTGGTAAAATTCCCTGCTTTATTTCTCTTTGTATTTTATCTCTATTTTTTTATTTCACACTTGCTGAGTTGTCCATTTGGTGTTTTTTCTCCTGATACATTGATGACATTTTTCTACTGCCTCCTGGCTTCCATTTTTGCTCTCAGGAAGTCTGTAGTATTTTATAAATGATCTCTTTCCTGTGTAGATGCTTTTCAAGATCTTTCTGTCCTTGGTATTATGCAGTTTCACTATAATATGTGTGTGTGTGTGTGTGTGTGTGTGTGTGTGTGTGTGTAGTTTATTCCATTTCAGATTATTTGGGCTTCCTGATTTGGGATAGGTGTTTTCTGACAATTTGCAAAGCTGCCAAATATCTCTTCAAATATTGCCACATCCCTTTTCTTTCTTATTTCTTTCCAGATCTCAAGATGGTTAAATGTTAGACATTTTCACACTATTCCCAGTTTTGATTAACAACTCTTGTATAATTTAAATTTATTTTTCTAGTGCTGCATTTTGGGTATCAGTGTCATATTCCAGTTCATTAACTTTTCTGAGGTACATCTACTTTTTTTTAAATTTGGCCAGTGAGTTTTCAATTTTAATTATTATTTTTATTCCTAGAATTTCAATTGAGTTTTTCTAATTCCCTTGATCTTTTAAAATATTTCTTCCTACCTGCCCATAATCTTTAGTTTCTCATTTACTTCTTTTAATATATTATATACAGTTATTTAATATCCTGTGCCTGATTATTTCAACATCTTAACTTTGTGGGCCTGATTGTGCTGTCTCTGCCTTCAAGCGAGAGCTTGTGTGTTCATGTTTATGTGTCATTTTAAACTCTGAGCTCATGTTTCTTGTGACTTTAACTTGAATGTTCTTGCAGGCCTTAGTTGAAGGTGATTCTACAAGAGGTGATATGTATTTGACTTAGGGAGCGTTATCAACATAGTATCGCTTTAAATTTGGTTCTCATTTTGAGGGTGTTTTAGATCAATGAGTTCCATGAGGTCTGAATTCTAGTTAAACATTCTCAGGGTGACTTATTCCCCCTGTATTGAGTACCGTATTCTAACCAAGGACGTTTATTCCCACATCATATTTATACTCAGTATAGAGTATTGGGCAAAAATAAATAATTGTTGAGTGGCCTTGCCCACCATAAAGGGAAAGAGGAAACAAGAGTGAACAAGAAGAAAAGAAAGATAATACAGTAGATAAATAAATGTTTAATAGATCAATGTTTAATTAAACAGGAAGAGGGGAAGGAGGGCAGAGGAAAAAAAGAATTGTAGGTGAACAGAATACTGTAAAAAGTACTAGAAAGGTCAGCAAATCTCTAGGCACAGCAGTAAGTATTGAACTACATGGGGAGAAGTGAAAAAGTCACCGATGTGCAACACCTAGAATATATCAGGCACAGTCTCCACACATCGTCAGTATTAGGTTATTCATCTTCTCAGGGGCACTGCCAGGTATTACTAACTTCATGGAGGCCTTCCACCTGATTCTACTGTCAGTCTAACACTGCACCGTCCAATTTCACGCAACTAGCTATGTGTGGATATTTAAATTGCATTAATAGAAATTAAATAAAATGAAATATTTTGGGTTTTATTTGTACTAGGCACACTGCATGTGTTCAGTAGCTACCCGTGTCTAGTGGCTAACTTTTTGGAGAGCACAGAGAGAGCTCTTCATCATCACAGAAGTTGTTTGAGACAGCAGTCATCTGAGTGGCCCTTCAAAGAAATTCTGAATAAATCATTTCTGAGGGTTCTGACAAAGCATTTTCTCTGGATGCTCCTCGATTCCCAAGCTTTCGTTTCTAAATGCATACAAAAATATTCAGTGTATCTTTCTAAAAGTAAACATAACCTGACAATATTTGAAAAAGCTCAAATAATTTAAACAGATTTAATTCTTTGTTAAATCCAGCAAATGTGAACTGTCATGTAAAAAGACAGATAAGCTTAAATCAGCGAGACCTGGTAATAAAAAGCAAAGTCACACACCCACAATTATTTCATGTTTCTTAACTAGATTCTGGGAAATTTCTTTCAACTATGTAATATCTTTATAGAGCTTAAAAATAAGGTACCAGCCATTATCTGATTCTTTAGTGATGACAAATTTAACTAAAAATGTAATAGCTCTTATCTGAATTCTCATTATTTTAATTCTAAATAATTCTAAATTTTAAATTAATGTTATGATTAATTGTGAAACTATTTTTTTTCTTATTTTATTGGTACACATGCTGCCTTTTCTCTTTAGCATCATTTTCTTCTATTATTGTATTTTACTAAACCACCTAACAGGTAATTCCTGAAGGTCTGTTCTCATTGTGGTATCTTAAATTTAAATTGGCAAGCTTGAAGAGTCAAATAAAACATGTCTCCCATCTCCTAAAATAGCCATATACACAGAGAGCTCTGGTGTAAATAAATAGCTACGTTAACATAATTGCAGGCTATATTCTCTGATAAAATATATCTGACTTCCTTTCACTATACTGAAGCAAGAAACAAGAAAGTATCATCTGGTATTGAGGTTTTAGATCATTGTTATGGCGTTTTACTTTTTAAGCTGAATATTCGAAGATAAAGTTTTCAGACTCTATAGAACATCAAGAATCATTGCAAGAGGAAATGCAAACCTTTCAAAAGAAAACACCATTGTAGATGTCCCAACAGGTGAGAGACTGGGGAAGATGTTGTGAGCCTCCCTAAACTCCAAGGATTGAGGTCAACTTTCACATTAGCAAATAAACAGATAATAACTCATAAGTTCATGGTGTCTCTGAAATCAGTTTCTTTCCTCTTAAATCCTGTGGACTGTTTCTTTAACGTGAACTGAAACATTCATGGGGAAGAACAACACCCCATGAATATCATGTCTGTAACTGTCATTCACAGATTCTCTCTTACATTCTTTCCACTGGCAATTTTTAAAGAATTTGTAGTACCATCACCATGTCTCTTGGAAATTGGAGAGAGAATAGAGATTGTGCTTTGTTTTAAAAGAAAGCCAAAAAAAAAAAATAATAATAAAAGCCTGTCCATTCTTGCTAATCTGTGAACCAGAGCTTATAAAGAATAAGCCCTAAATTTTCTGTTTTTATTCATAAACAGTCCATGATTTTTTTATCTTGTGGGAATGTCAAGTAGACTATAAGGAATCATCCAGAAACCAATGTAAGGACAGACTATAACATCTTATGCACCAGTACCTGAGAAAATTGTCCCTTAGCATCTACCTTCAAGTTTCCTGAAACTCACTGAGTAAACTCTGACTTTTCTTCTATTTAGAAGAGGCTATATTTAAATATTTTAAGTTGTGCCAGGAAAATAACTTACATTCGTACAGCGATTTGTTCTTAGTTTATCTTTTGTTAAGGCATATCATAAAGTCAGTGAGGTATACTAATCTTAAGTATAGAGTACAATGAAATTTTATATTTCTATATAGCCATGTATGCACCCAGATCAAAAAACAGAGTATTTTCAGTACCCTAACTCACTATTCTTCTCAGTCAATTCTTCTTACGAGGAGACAACTAGTTGGACTTCTATCTCCTTCCACTAATTTGCCTGTACTTTAGTTTCACACAAATATAATAACAAAGAGTACACCTTTTGTTTTTTTGCTTCTTCCATTCACCATAAGGTTTTGAGATTCATCCATGCTGTTGCATGGATATGTTTATTATTTTTTAAAAGTTACTGTGCAATTTTCAGAATATAGTTTATCACTTCCAGTGTGTTTCACATACATATTTTGAAGAGCATGTTTTTGTATTAGAGAAAAGGTATCTGAAATTGAAAAGTGAAAGTAACTTTGAATGTATGTTAGATAATACTCAATTTTTGAGAGGAAACCATTAACCAGATTTCACTGGATTTGCCTAGGGCCTGTACTATTTAACTTTGCATGTGCAACTACCAGGATCTTATTTTATTTGTAAAAGGAAGATTTTTTTTTACATGCAGTTCTTTTATCTGGTGAGAACAAATTGAATCAGTGAAAGATATGTGGGTGCTTTGTTCCACTCACACTGAGTACAATGTCGTTTTCCTGATGGTCCTATACTGACCGAGAAGTTCTGTGTCACAGAACAGAGACGACCCCTGTGTGTCTGTGTCGCATTCAAGTGAAGAAGGAAGCATTCACTTACTACCTGACTCACCCCACCAAGCCTTGTCAGTGTTCCCTCTGACTCTCTCAACACACCAGGTGGAATTTCTGGGAGGACTGGTGGTCTTCTCAGCCATACATCATTGGGAAGTAATTTCTGAATACTTTAACATAATATTTTATTAATGTAAAACAGGTACCTGACAAGTATACCAATCCCCTTTCCTGAATTCACAGGTGTTTTTGATCTTTGCATTGTAATTAAATCCGTTGAGTGTTAAAGAGCTTTTAGCTTCGCAATCACACTGTCCTTCAAGTAACACTCTGCACAGAGCTCAAACCCCCTTGAGGTTATTTTACTGTTATAATAATCAGTAGCAGTAAAAGATGGTAGGCATTTTTACTTGAAGCTGAAGTCAGTTATTTTTCCTGACAATATAATGTTCTTTTGTATCTTTCCATTCAATTCTGTGTGGGCTAGGGGAAAAAAAAAATGAAATTCAGTACTTAATCCCACTGCAAAGTCAAGAGTGTGGTTTAGCAAAATATTCTATAGAGGTCCCTTTTTCCACATACACAAATAAAAAATATCATCTTAAAAGAACTGTTGGAAATCCCTTGTAAGCCAAGCATCAAATTTCTGATTTCTGCAGCTGAAAGAATAGCTGATTCATAAGGCATACTTCTTAAAACATGCAACATGGCAGGCCTGCATTATTCATTCCCAATATGTCCTTCCTTTTCTAGACACATTAATGCTTAAAGGGCACTCATGATTGAGAAGAAACAATCTTTGAGAAGCTGCTCTGGAGTCAAACTGGGCCCATATGAAACGGTCTGTTGAAAGAACTGCAATAGACCCACAGCAGTACCGCTCATAGACAGCTTACCTTTACTCCTAATAAAGCTGTTACCATTAGCCCCACGAACTTTCGACCACAAACATGGATCACTGCAGAACCGGTAACTGACCTGAAAAGCAAGCACATCCAGTGCCTCCTTTTTGTCACAATCAATTTTCTATGGCACATGCTCTCTAAGTGTGGTTCTCAGACCAGCAGCATCGCCTTGGAAACTTGATAGGAAGGCACATTCTCAGGTTCCGCTCCAGACCTACTCAATCTGAGCCACGCATCCTGTTTTAACAAGCTCCTCAGGGCATCAGGGTGCACAACAAAGTTTGAAAGCCACTGTTTAATGGAAATACTAAACTAAAAGAATATAAAAATATCTAGAAGAAAAATCAGTGATCAATAATTCAACATTCAATTAAATAAAGCAAAAATCACCAAACTAAATGATATAATTAAAACTTTCCTGCTTTGCCACCTCCTGTGAAGAAACAGGTTTGATCTCCCACAGATAACACCTACAACTTTAATAGATTCCATGCAATTAGATTTTTCTACTTGAAAAATAAACATGTGAGGACATCAGGTTCTAGAGATAATCATTAGGCTCCAAATTTTCTTTACGTTGGTGAGGACACATTTGAAATCTTTGGTGCACACAGCACCGTTAAGAAGTCAAATTTTACTGACCTCCACACCACCAGGTTCGTTGCTGTGCACCGACGGGCTAATAATGAACTGTGGGTGGATTTAACTGCTCACAGTATTAACACAAGCCCAGGGCGAAGCTGTAGAAGCCTCTCTCTTTCCTTGCCTTTCTCTTACCTTCTGGAAATGCTCTACTCCAATTCAGGGGTGGGGGGCTATTCTTTAAGGATTCTTCTTTCACTACCCCTTAAATATTGTTACTCTCCAAAGATCTTCCTAATTGTAATTTCATCTTAATCACTTTCTCAAGAAAAGTTCCTCCCAAACTTCAAAGCTCCTGTCCTTGGAGAGAGGCTTGAGTTCTCCACTCATCCGCTCATCCGTGTACTCGCTTACTGGTGGGGGGACTCTGCTCTTACCAAGGGCAGCCCCATAGAATGAATGAGTGGGTTCACTTTAGGAGTCACGTGTCAAAAACTCAGTGGTTAGGCAATAGGCACATTTTCTCCAATCAACTTTTTAAGCAATATTTTTATGTGCTAACTGCCATCTGTTTGATGTCCTCTATTTTTTTTTCTCAGTTGGTTCTACATTCTGGGTGAGTGGAAAGAGTAGGAAGGATAAAAGCATGATTAACAACCCCACAAACTCCAAACAGGAAAACAAATTCAAACAGAACACCAAAAGGAAGTCTCACTCCCACCCCAGAGCCCCATCCTTTTTTTTGTCCCATGTAACACCTTCAATTTCCTATTAACTGCAGCAATCTCCTTTTAGGGCAAATTACTCCCTTCCCACCCCAGCCATGTGGTTCATGTGGGGACTGCTAACCTCTCCAGCCACTGGGGAAGATATACGACCCACAATAGACCCATAATAGGACGACTGACACTCTTTCTCAAGATTGCTCTAGCAGGGAAGGACTTCCCTTCTGGTGGCAAAGCCATGAGGATATAAATAGATGGTCACCATTTCCCCAACTACAAGGAAAACATGCAACTAGCATGCATAGAGGAGGGGACAGAGGAGAAGCACCCTGAAGGCTAGTTCCAGCTTCTCCCATCCTGCAGCACCATGTTTCTCTTCCCAATTTTATAGGCAAATAAATCTGCCTACCTTGGTCTAAACAGTGTGATTCTTCAACAAAAAATTCCTGACTAATCAATCATTGCTCAACAAACTAAGTCCCAGTTAGATTAAGGAGATAAATGGTTTTTTTTTTTAAATATAAAATCTAGAAGAAAGCAAAAAAGTTTATTTCACAAATAAAATGAAACATTTTTTTCTAAGTTTAAAGATGGAAGATGATACAAAAGAAATGCCAGATAAAATGAAAAAACATAAGTGGTAAGACCTTCAGCTTGTCAAAAATCCTAAACAACAACAACAATAAAAAACTACTGGACAAAACAAACACAGTACAGTATCTGCTAAAACTGTCACAAAGATATTACTATGTAAAATGCATATCTAAATTGATAAAGGATAGCAGTAATGTTCCCAGTCCTCAAATGGGTCAAATATATAAATAGACAATTCATAAAAAGGAAACATAAATAGCTAGTAAGCATTTTGGAAGCAATTCCGTACTTTTTGCAGGCAGCTTTTAGAATCTTCACACCATTTATCATAACCTCATTCCCAGATTTCCAGGACTGTATTTTAAGAATACAAGTATACTGACAATTCAAAACTACCAAAAAAAAATCTTATGCCCAAAGATGTTTGTAGAAATGGCAAACTAGAAATACTGTATTAAAATACATTGTCATATGACTTATCATTTAATAAATCTTATTTAGCTAATGAAATAATGCTAAGGAAGATGTTAAAGTTGTGGAAATGGTTGTTTCAATGTAAAGGAGAAAAGTATAGTATTTTACACGTGCAATTATTTCAACTGCATTAAAAAGAGTTAGAGACCCTGGGTGGGAAGCTCAGTTGGTTAGAGCATCATCCCTACACACCAAGGTTGTGGGTCTGATCCCTGATCAGGGCACACATGGGAAGCAGCCAATGGATGCATAATTAACTAAAACAACAAATGGATGTTTCTCTCTCTCTTTTTCTCTAAAATCAATAAATTTTAAAAATGTTTAAAAAATAGATATAGAAGAAATAGTGGAAGTAAATATACCCAAAATTTAATGGTACTTAACTCTAGGTAGTGAAATCAGAGGTAATTTTATTTACTTTCTTTATGCTTTTCTTGTTTTCTCCAACAAGTATTTATTATTTTTATAATAAAATTGTTAGGGGTAAAGGCTTAATACTTTTCTAAAAGTATTTTTAACGCTTTTGCTTCTGAGTACAGAGTGGACTCTGAAGTGATCAGTCCCAGACCTTCTGGGTAATCACAGTAGAAACCATGCTCTCCCCCTGGATTCTCTCCCTCCAGCACCACACACAGTTCCGGCGCTGCTAGCTTCCTGTTGTGCTGTTTTGTGACACAGTATCTTGAGAGGGGGGAAAAAATTACTTGTATTCACACACTGAGTGACATTAATTTATTTCCAACGAGGCAATATAATTGCAACATAAACCACAGCTCACCAAAACCTCTAACAACTCCTACTCACATAAAATAAAATGTCCATTTCACTAATCACATGCTGCCTAGAATGTTCCTTCTCCATGGTAACTACCTGGCTTTTCTAGATAAGTATTTCTGATTCAAGCACACAATTGGCAATCCTGCCCCAGCTTGGTTGACCTGGTTCAGTGGAAGTTCTGCATCCTGAATTTGAAATGCCACAGCTGAAAGGAAAGTTTAAATTGAAATACCAATTAAAATGTCTTTTCAAAGTATGTCTGGAAATTGAACACTGGTTAAGGAAAGTGTTTTTCAGAGTCAGAGACTGCAGTGATGTTGCTTGGGTGAGGCCTGGGTTCTGGAAAGGGGAACATGACAGAAAGGGCACAAGGAAATACATTTTAAATCCACTTTTGTATTTCAGGAGAAACCGAGACACATGGCTTGGGTGGAGGTGAGATTGGACTGTTTCATCCATTCTCACATAGAGTTGAGATTTCAGGCCCCAGCACAATCTCTCCCACCTCATCCCAGCACATCAAGCCCTCTTTCTACTCTTTTGACCTTCTTCCTTCCTTTCTTGCATCTTTGCAATTGGTTCCCAGCTTTTGTTCCACCGTCCCTCGCTGACTTTATCTAATCCTACTCTGTAAATGATAATTAACACATGGTTTTAAATTTAAAAATTTTTAAATTCCAGTTAATACATATCCTCTGAGGAACTTGTTAAAGAGGGTCATAATTTGTATAAGACTAGCACAGCTATGGGTTATGTATGTGGACTGGCTTACTAAGAGTAAAGAGAAAAACTTTTTACCAGTGTTTGTTTATCTCTACAAAGTAATAGGTTCAAGAAAAACCCAGCTGCCACCTCAATGTCTAATTCACTCTGCTGTGATATTTGCATTTTATAATGACATCTATAATATTTCACACTTTTTCTATTTATTTTGAAATAGCACTTTAGTCATAAATACTATTTCTGCCCATCTGTTTGGTAAGAGAAAATTTCCACAAGAACTGACAATGTTAAATTGCTGTTTGGTTCACTCTCTCCTATTATGAAGTCCCCTGCAATTTCAGAATAAGTCAGAGGAAAAGGTCACAATTTATATTGAACGCTAGGACTACATAAAGCAAATAGTGTCTGCTGAAGATATTATTATGTGCAAAAGAATGATTTCTTTTTTCTCTTTGCTTTTTATATAACATAAATGTGAGCATATACATATAAGTTATAAAAGTCAAACACATACATATATGACATATATATGACAAGCTGAGATTAGCTTTTGGTCAAAATATATTTTAAAATAAAAATATAACAAAAATATTAAGGACTTATTTGTATTGTATAATGAATGAAGTGATAGAAACAAATAACTATAGATTTTTGAGTTTAGTAACTTCTACAAAGCCTCACTTTTTTTCTTTCTTTGGGTTTTCTTTGGTAAATTTTCTTAAAATAGTACCATTTGAAAAGCTCTAAGTAAAAACTTTCTGATTGGGAGACACCTCCTGTTTGAATACCTCATCATCAAGATGTAATTAGGTAGACCCATAAGGGGCCTGGAAATCAACTGATCCTTTTAGAATCAACTATAGGGAACTGTTCCTCATGGCGTGGCAAATGTAGCCCAGACCCTGATTCGGAAAACCAATGGGGAGCGAGTTGGCACACAGGACCCAAGCCCATGGATAGGTTCTCCCGTGGGGAATCAGGCCTGCATTGTACCTAGGCTTCTCTTTGAGGCTTGCTTTTTGCTAAAACTCCCTCACCCTGAATTGAGGCAGCAAATGTTTACTGCATATCTTTAAAGTAACTTCCTAAAATCTACGCTAAACCTTCCAAGGATGAAATGTAACCAGTTCAACCACCTTTTGCTTTGCATTTGCAAATATCCTTTTTCTTTGTCATAATTGCAACTTCCTCTCCCTTGTTATCTATAAAAGGTAACTACCTAAAGCAAATCTGTGCATAGTAAATGAGGACCATCCTCAATGTAATGTACCCAGAAAAGCAATAAAAGCCTGTCCAGGCAGGGGTCAGGGCCCTCTTTCTAACAGAGAGTGGCCGTGCTGTCCCTTTTTCTCCACAGGACTTCTGCAGTCTGTGTGAATTTGTTCGTTGCAGCCACAACACATAGACCCCATGGGCCAGAGTCTGAATCAGTCAACCTCTAGGACTGCCCGCCTAGGTAAATATTGACTCCATTCTCGATGTAGAAAACTGAGGCTGCTCAGGTTGTACAAAAAGAAGCAAAAAGAAGAGGATAATGGAGACAGTGCAGTGTGTACGTCTAAGGATGCCTCCACCCAAGGCTGATTTAAGATCTTTAGCAACGCTTAGCTCAGAACGATAATGGTGCTTTCCACAATCTGTGATTCAGTAGTATTTTAAAAAGTTATTAATCATAATACATTTAAGAATACCCAAGAATATTTGAGCTTTTCCCTGTGTCTTTTTTAGCCTTTGATGTTCTTTTATAAAGTAGCAAATATACAAGGTCTGTCTGGAAAAAGTCCAGCCATTGTTAATATAAAGAGAATGGTTTTTGTGACATTGATGTAACCTGGCAGCCAAGGAGAGTGGACTGCAATGCACATGTGTGAACAAAGACAACTTCACTGTACTAGTCAGTGGGGGCAGTAGATGCCATTGAGTGAGTGTGTGTACTGTGTAGCCACCACATTCAAAATAACTGAGCTAGTAGAGCATCAAATCTGCATCTAATTTTGCATTAAGCTTCAACATTCCTCAACTATTCAGATGATACAGAAGGCCACAGCTATGGGGAATGAGTGATTGACAGCTTCATCACAACACACTGCTCACACATCATGTCTTGTGCAGAGTTTTTTGGTGAAACATCAAATCACCCTGGTGACTCAGCCCTGCTACAGCCCAGATTTGGCACCCTGCAACTTCTGGATTTTCCCAAAACTAAACTCTCCTTTGAAAGGAAAGAGATTTCAGACCATCAGGGCAGCTATTGGTGACTAAGAGAACTGTGTGAGGTCCCAAGGTGCCTAGTTTGAAGGGGACCAAGGCGTCATTGTCCTATGCACAATGTTTCTTGTATCTTGCATCTTCTTCAATAAATGTCTCTATTTTTCATATTGCATAGCTGGCTACTTTCTGGACAGACCTTTTAAACTCCCATCCAAAAAGTTAGGTTCTAGGTAAACGAAATGCGTGTCAGAGATCTGCTATAGAACCTGGTGCTATAGTCAGCAAAAAGAGGGCAGATCTCATGTTAAGTATTTTTGCCACCTAACATACACACACACACAAAAGCTAAAAGGACACAAGGAAACTTCTAGACATGATGTTTATCACTGTGATTATAGCAATGACAACTTGAGTATATTAATATGTGCAAATTCATCAAATTGTATATAGTAATTATGTGCAGCTGTTTCCATACCAATTATAAACCAATAAATATGGAAAAAATAAACAAGTTTCACTGATTTTATGGGGCCTAAGCATGAAAGTCTTTGGTAAATCCATCTCTGCCTCTGTGGCCCACAGTTTCCTGGGTTTACAATGTCTAGTTAGTCTCTGAAGTTCTTCAGTACATTACTCATATGACAATAATTTCCATGATTTTATAAAAATTTTTCCTAGGGTGATATGAAAGTTGAATTTATCATCCTTAAAATATTAAGTTACCTGCCAGAGTAAAATTTAAATTTAAAATTAAAAATAAGTAAAAGTGTTATGGTTTTCTTATTTTTATAAATCTCAAATGTTAATGTTTTTAAGAAATGTCTTTGATTATTTTCTACTATTTAAGTAGGATATAGATATTACATACTGAAAATTATAAAGTAACTTCACCTATAATTAAGAAAACACTTGGAAGTCATCTTCCTCTACCCCTCTTCCAAAAGACACCCATAAAACCATTGAATTTGCTTGATTAAACATTTAAGTAACAGTGACTTGGGCATTGCTGTTAATGCCAAGGTGTGGTAGTAAATATTTCAAGTTTTTGAGTTTTTGTGGTTATAGCTGGGTTACCTCGAAAAAGTTGCACTGTAGAAAGGGCCATCTTACTGAAAACCCTGTCATTTTTTTGTCTGGATTTCTTCTCCAGGACCTTATTGGTAAGACCTCAGGATTTTCATCTGCTTAAGTCCCAAGCAGTTCTTTTGTTGACTTTTTCAAACTCTCAGGATATGTTTTGTCTAATTGGATCAACTCTCTTCATTTCCTAAATTGCACTTTTATTTACACTTTGGACAGGCCCAAGTTTGAGGATTTTCAATACCACTAAACAGGCTATTTTGAATATGCCCTAATTGCTAAAAAAAAAAAAAAAAAAAAACCTTCCTAAATATTTTCAGTATTTAGAAAACCAAAATGGAGAGAAAAAAGAGGGAAACTAGCAGAATCAAACTTCTTGACTGCAAGTATATGTTGGGGGAAAAGACTATAATCAGATTACAGTTGTGAGAAGTTCAGTGTACAGGTCTGAGGATGCCTGCTAGAAAATTTTATTAGAAAAGAGCCAACCATCTAAGCACTGGGAAAGCCTTAGTATAATTATGATGAGTCATATTTATTGAGTGCTTACCATTTACCAGGCCTCGGACTTCCCAGGAACCATGCACTTTAATCTCTACAATTTAGTACTAAAAATGGTTTTCATCCTCATTTCATAGATGGGGAAACTAAAGCTTTAGAGATATTAGCCATAGGTCCACAGTGTCTGACTAAAATCTTTTGGAATTTTGTGAGCTTTGGAATTCAGAATTTTTGTTATTTATTTTAGAAGGTAACATGAAAAATGAACCATACTTTATGACAATATTGTAGTAAGTTACAATACTGTAGTACTAACATTGCAAAAGAATGTGGGGGATACCAGCAGCAGCACATAGACTCTACACTCAGCGGGATAAGTAGAGATTATAAATAACTTGTGTCAACTGGGGAGGGGTGCTACTGCAGTTGAATGAGTTATAAAACTCACGGGGATTTCGGAGCTTTGCAGATGTATCAGGTGTTGGGAGTTACATGACTAGTCATCGATGGAGCTGAGTCTTGAACTGTCAAGTTGATTTCTCAGCCCATGCATTTGCCACCCTGCCGCTTTCAGTAGTTTCAAAAGAGGGAATCCAAGGGCTAGAGTGGTTCAGTGGTTCAACAGCACTCATCACAGAGGTAATCGGCTGGGGAGCTGGCATTCAGATCCATGTTTGTCTGACTCCAAAATATGGACGCTGCTCTCAGAGCCTTCCATCTGTTGCTTTACACGTTAGCTGACATCTTGCTTCAGTTCTGCTAGTCTACTTAACTGTCCCAGTTGGTCACCTGCAGTGAAGCTTTCTTGGTCATGAGGCTATTCTGCCCTCAGATTTTCTCAAGACAATGCACAGCATACGTTACTGTTAATACAACCTGAATATTATTGTAGAATATTAATGCAAATAACTACTACAAAGCTTTCTGCAGTCAATTGTATTTTTAAAAAGAGATTAATGAACAAAAATTAAAATTGCATTACATCTGCTCGTATTTAAATATAAAAATTATTTTCACTTACTTAATTTTGTTATGTATAAGATCCTGATTACTTAATTAAACAGTTATTGTAAAAAATCTATTAAGTAAGTAAATTAATTGCAAATACCAAACATCCTAGAAGCTAGTACCATATTAGAAAAAAAGTTCTAATGTGACTAGAAATTGTTTGCCATAACTACATATTATTTAAGGGAAAGAAACTTTGCAGCATGATATAATAGAAATTCAGATGAATTAAAAGTCAGAAAACTTAGAATCTAATTCTAGCTCAAATGCTTAAATATTGTGTGACTTTGGTCAAATCACTTATTTTCTATTTTAGTTTTCTTGTCTGTAAAAAAAAACTGTTGACAAATACTACAGGACTGCAAGATGTTGAAATTGTATAAACAAGGTGAAAACAATTTTAAAATTCTATACTACCATAAAATATCAGTATTTCTTTTTAGAATTTCATTAATTATGGTAACAAATTTGTACAAATCTGAAAATTTTAAGATTCTTTTCTATTGGTTTTTGAAATTAGAGTAAGTATACCTATGTTAGAAAATGGCCACCATCGTTTTAAAAAGATAGAATAAAAGGGCCACAGTTGCTAACCAGATATATTGATGAATAGAGAAAATACCTTTGGTTTATTTCTCCAGAAAGTACACTAGTAATGGCAACATTATTGTGATAAAGTTCAAGTTAACCTTTCTTACATAAACACCTTTTACAGTTTTGAATCAAAACAAGAATAATAAAAATTTTGGATATCTTGCTTTTATCATAACATGTTGTCATTTGTTTTATATTTTAACTAAGACTTTAAACACTCCCAAAGATCCTAGTGATAATCAATGTACATATCTATAAATAAAATGGTTCTTATTAATGAAGAAAGCAATAAAGTTAACAGAGCATCTGTTACGGGGATGCAGGGTACTGGTATTATGAGGAACCACAGGGTCATACGATACCTTCACCGTATACCTTGATGAGCATTATCAGCCCTACTTTATAGAGGCTCAGAGAGAGGAAAGACTCAATGATTATTACAGCCCGCAGGCGGAAGCGCTGGGATTCCAACGCTCACTAGCAAGACCCAACACCCAATTTCTTCCTAGTCTGCCCTAGTTAATCTTTCTCTTTTTCTGGTTTCACATAGTAAGACTGTTTTCTTCAAAGATGTCAAAAGATTTAAGGCCATCTAAATCCTCCAAGGGTCTTAGTTATTTTAATGTGTTTTCTATTCAATACATAGATTACAAAAGATACCAGAATATTCTAAGAGACATTGCAAAAAAGTACCTAGGTTTTCCCTTACAGAAAAATTGTGGGAGCTATCTGCTTAATAACTAATGAGGAAAAGTGGGGCTATGAATCAAATGAAAATAAAAATAACATACACCTTCTTCAATCATCTGAACTCCCTCCACTTCTCCTTTTTGTGGCTGGAAAGAAAAGTAAATTCTATCTCTAAGTAATATGTTCGGGGACATGCACATGTATTTACCAAGAACAAGTGGTAAACATTGTCTCAACGGGTTGCTAGGAATTACTTATTTCACAGCAACCATATCACACTCAGAGTTGCCTCATTTCTACTAAATGAACAGTAAAATGGTACTTCTAAAAAGAATGTCTGGAGCTGGAGCAATAAACCTAAGGAGACGTCAGTGGGACCAGATGTTTGTAATTACATCTAAACTGCTGGGAAGGCATTGAAAAATTGGCTGAGAAAAGGGAATAAAACCTGAGGCTGATCAATAAGCAGAAGATTACTTCTCATATAGTTTTACGTGCCTCTTGGAAGAGCATTACCATGAATTATATTGATCTTCAAAATATATATAGGCCACATTAGATGAGTGAAATAATACCTTAGTGTGATCTTTTTAAAAAATAACATGTAGTTCAATGAAAGCTCTTTACCTTCATACATTTTCCCCTTCTGGACTGCACACTATAACAAAAGATCCTTAATGATACTATTAATAATAATTTGTATTAGTTAATATTGTTTCATAATTAATTACTTTAAATACAATTTTTATAAGTAAACATTTGCTGGATACTTAATATGCATCAGGCTGTTTTCAAAAAGGTGTAAGTTCATTACATTCTGAAAACAACTCTTTGATATAACTGGTATTATTATCTCCATTTGCAGAAGACAACACTGAATTGCAGGAAAGATAAAAGCCCATGACCAATGATGCCACTGCACGACCTCTATGACAGGTTACTGAGCAGCCCCTGTGTGCCAGGCACCTTGTCATATACTATCCATGTCATCGCACTCCCCCCTCCCAGCCAAGCTCCCAGGAAACTGATGTTCAAAAGCCTTGGCTAACCTGGCCAAGACCCACACCTACTAAGTCTTTCTGATCTGGTCTTTCTGATCCCAAACCTATTCACTCTCTGTCATATGCTTTGGCTTTGTCCATTACTTTCTCAGTGATTTTACATGAATTGTATGGCTTCAAATGCCAAAATAGTTTGGAAATTGTCATGAATGAAAAGCGATACTTGGCATGTTTTCAATATTTCTAACTCATTGAAAATTTCAATAAAACAATGTCTCCCCAGTTTCCCACTGCTCCCTTCTTTACCCACCCACCTGGTTGTCCTCTGACTGCACCATTTTGCAAGTATCACATGTTTCAGAGACTATCATCTTTCCTTGGTGCACATTTTTCCCCACATTATATCTTGTTACTCTCTAATAGAAGGTAGTTTTCAAAATTGTAAACCACACTTACTGATCTGCTGTATTCAACAATGCTTAATAAGACAGCATCCAAACAGTGCATACATTCAGTTGAATTAAAATAAAATGTATATATTGTTCAGGATTCAGTGGCATTCCTGTCAAGGGCTTACATACTGTTTGGAAGGCACTTGCAAAGGTACCTACAATAAAATTACCACTGAGCAGTTTCAGTTAGTTCTAGTTTGCTTCATTTATTAGTATTTCAATAGTTTCTTTTTATTCATTATTATGTTTTAATCGGCTTCCTTTTAAAGTGAAAGATAATAAAAGATTATATTGTTGATCCTGTGGGGTTTTGCATAATATCTTTTTGTCCATGTTTCATGAAGCTTGACAGATATAAGCAATGTATGCCATAATATTTGCATTTTAAGTCAATGAGAATTAATATTTACTTTTGGTTAGAAAATTATTTTCTGATACCTCTTAATAATACTGGAATATCTCAAATCAAGTATATCACTACCATATTGCTCTGGTCTTCTTTGTTCCCAACTCCACCCTTAATCCTCTCTTCACAAACCCTTCCATGTCACCCTCTTGAACTGCCACTCAAAACCTGCAAAGCCCTGCACGTCCTCTCCATGTCTTCACTGAATTCTGGTTTACCTCTGAAGCACCAATTTTTAATGCTGGCTGTTTTCTCAACTATCCCATGAACTTCATGTTCAACAAGAGAAATTGGCATTTTTCTTGCTCCCCATTAGAGCTCCCGTCTGGTTACTTCTCTTTCTGAAGTGCATGCCATCATGTCTCCTACCTCCTCATAGTTAACATCTGCAGACATCCTGCTCACTTCTCTGTCATTGAAGACTCTGGCGTCAGACTCTCCAGGGTCTTTTCCAGCCCAGATCCTACTATTTATCTGTGTAATAGTAATATTTATCCCAGTGACTCACCATCACCATAGCCTCCTTCTCCCCAATGTTCTTCTCTCTCTTGCCAGCCATCCATACCAGAGTCACAATGTAGATGTGCCATCATCTCCAATGAATGCACTTCCATATCCACATTGATTATTCAGCGACACCCACTACAACTATTTTTAAAACACACTTGGGTATCCTAGTCCTTTATCCTCTCTTCTTTTTTCACTTCTCTTCCTATCACGATGATAACCTATAATTTTTATTGTAATAGCACACTGTCCGATGGCCCTTTGTGTTTCATTGCGCAGAGATGGTGGAACCACCTGCCTGGATGAAACCACCACACAACTGTGATGTCCCCGGAGCAGCAAAGCACTGCTTGAGAGAATTTCACAACAGGTCAGGTTGATCCCATCATAAATTAATGATTACCACACTCAAAAATGCCCCCAAATACTTTCTGTCAACCTGACTGTCTCTCTAGAAACTTTCCAATTCACCACAACCATTTCAAAATGAAAGTCTCATCCAATTTCTGATAACACCCTACCTGTCCCAATCCCTCATCTTCAACAATGATTTCACCTCATCTCTTTCCTGGGATATCGAAATAGCCTCCTGAGCATTCTCCCCACAGTTATTCTTATCCCACTGTGTTCTCTACACTGCAGGATGAGTTTGTTTGTTTGTTTGTTTTTAAGCAATTCTTTTTTTTTTAAAGATTTTATTTATTTATTTTTAGAGAGGGAAGGGAGGGAGAGAGAGAGAGAAACACCAATGTGCGGTTGCTGGGAGACATGGCCTGCAACCTAGGCATGTGCCCTGATTGGGAATCGAACCTGCGATGCCTGGTTCGCAGCCCGTGCTCAATCCACTGAGCTACACCAGCCAGGGCTGTTTTTAAGCAATTCTTTATTGCACTTGGAATAAAAAGGAAGCTCCTCAGGCTAGCCTATGCTGTTCAGCCTGGTCCTGCCTTCCCTCTCCAGCTTCAACTCATGGTGCACTTGCCAGCTCCTTCTAGTCCTATCTTACCAGTCCGTGAGGTCTGATGCACACTATAATCTTTGTTACCAGGGCTGTTTGCACATGGTTTCCTGATTCTGTGGCACACTTCCCTTCCTTCTATGTTGCAATTAAGTCTTACCCTTCTGATCACAACACAAGCTGCTCCTCCAAGATAGCCCTGTTTTCTAATTATATATATTTTTATCACAATCACCACTCCTAATATCCATCACTATTTTACTTTTATACTTTGCATGTGTTTGGGTATTGAATTAATGGATATTTCTCCAACTAGACCACGAGGTCAAAAATCATGTATGGCCAATGCCTAGTATAGGGCTGGCAACAATAGGCATGTAATAAATGTTTGTAGAACTACAGAAAATATAATTTCAGTCATAAGGCTAGTAAATTTGTGGTAAATTAAGTCATGGCACTGTGAGGCAAATTTCAAAATACTATGGGACAAAAATGTGTAAGTTCAAAGAATGTAAAGTAAAAATTAGTCATGAAAAGTTTGTTATAAGGATTAGAAAGTGACTGCCTTAATTAGTTTTTAGGTTCTCTCTAATTTATCATGTCTTTCTCAATTTCATTGAGAAATGACTAATTCTGCAAATCAAAGGAAAGCTGTATGTTGTAGAACCAAAGACCATGAAGGTGGAAAATTGCAGCTTCAAATTCTAAATCTTTTACTTATTGCCAAGGCCCTGGAGAAAGAGTTTCTCTTTTCACTGGCTCAGAAAAGAGAACTACTCGATTACAGCCCCACCTTTGGGAAAGAAAGCAAGGTCTGCAGCTCCAGTGTCATGAAACAGGAACTCCTTCGGCAAAAGGAAGCACAGAGCAAGTTTCCTCCCATAATAACATCAGGTCCTCAGGCTGCTACTGGCAGGTGATGTGGAAGGAAATGATAAAACCTCTCACAATGAATTACTTTGGATTTTCATGTTTGAAATTTTATGCTCTGATCCCCCTTCCTGATGGAAAGCTTTACAATATCTTAAGAAGTGATTTCTCAAATTCATACCATTATAAAATTGAGTACCCCAAAGTTGTACATAAGCATAGGTTTCATTAAACTACAGAATATTCAAGTAGTGTTTATTGATTTAATAAATATTTACTGAGATCCTAAATGTGCTGTATTTGGCACTAGGTTACAATGTAGTAAAACCCACATATACCCTGCTTCGTTGAGTCCATAAGAGAAAGAGAAAAAATACAAGTAAATAAATAGACTAAATAATTAGAAAACATAACAAATGCTGAGGAAACAATAGGTGTTGTACAGAATAACAGGAAGGCCCTACTTTCAAAGGGTAGAAAATCTGCTATGACAACATAATATTTGTGCCTTGTTCTGTATGCCCATGGGTAATTTAAGGGGTAGCCAGGAAGTATGTGGGGTTGTTCCCAGCAGAGATAACAACACAGTCAAAGGAGGCACAATGGATAAATAATATTTAAATACTTAATTTATAAATGACTATATTGAGAAATTTTTTTCACAATTCCTACAAAGAAAAACTGGGAAAATGTATGTGAACTCATGTTCCATGTTGCTTTTGCACACAGAAGAAATGAACATTTTCATTTTCTAGAATGAAAAAGGGAATCAGTAATGAAAGCATCTACTTTTTTTGGCTGCTATTACCATGTGACACAGAAAGTGCCCATATTATACTCACTCTCATTCCAGCTCTGAGAGGCAGGTGGCACTGAATGTCTCCTTTTATCGTAGGCTGAAAATCAGATAAGTGGTGGCCCAGAACGCTTTATATGTGAACCTCTTCTAAGCATGTTGATGCTCCATGTAACTTGACTTGTCTTTCGATAACCAGATTTCTGACCAATGTACTGACATTTTCTTCATTGGATTGGGAGAGTCTTGGGGACAGAGAACTAGCCATCTCAGTGATCAAAAACTCGTTGAGGGTTATAACACATGACCCTTTTTGTGGGGATTATTCCAAACAAAGACATTATAAAAAGAAGAATTGAGATTAAATTATGTCTTTGTAATAGCTGGATTAAATTTCTACTTTAATGGACTTGATGTATATATTTGTTTAATAGATAAATTGGTTAAAATAATGATTAGTGAATTATTTCTGACACTGAATTAAACGTTCCTTTTTTAGATGTTAAGTTCCTTTAAGGCAAGAGCGTTCTTCATAAAAGCAAAGAGTGAACCTCAGCCCAGTGCTTGTCACAGGGTTAGCATTTAATAAGACATGGCTAAAAGAAAAAAACTCTATTAGTTACAGCCAATGAAGTTTATCCTGGATATACTTGAGGGGCTTTGTAAGTTACAGATATTTCTGACAATTCCTTGTATACTCTGCATAAACTGAAGTTTATTTTGCAAAACTGAACCTTATTTTGCAAAATTGAACCTGATTTGCAAAATTGAAATTGGCCATGAAATTAGACATACTGCCAGTGTATCTTGTCTGGAGACTTTAAACCAATATAGCTAAAGTAGCACAAACCTAAACTAAAATCAGGGTCTGGTATCTGTGTGTCTAGACTACGTGCCGGGGGTGCCGATTCAGTGGCCCTGAGATGAAGCGCAACAGTGGGTATCCTGCCCCCAGCAAACACACACCCACACACACACAAGCAAACCACTGTAAACCCCTACATGGATTTCTCAGGTAATGCTGATGTCCAGCTAACTGAAAACATTTTGCTTCTGGTCTACTTTTTAAATGTTCCTTTTTAAAAAAACTACGTGCTCTTGATTCTATGAAAGCATCTTGACACATACTGGAAGAGTGAAACAAAACATGGGAAATAACTGAGTCTTGACATTAATTTGGTTTTCATACCTTTATATTTCATAGGATTCTCACTTTCCTCATTTTAAAAATAAAACCTAATGCTTTGGCCATTATGAATTTGTGTTCTGTGGTTATTTTTCTTACATAAACATAATTTCTAAATCATGAAACTGAATGGAGGCACATTTCAGGGAATTCAACGGAATATTTCAAAAATACTAAATTAAAAATAAATTCATTGGTGTACTTGTAGTTCTAGTTATAGAAGGAATTACATTTTTTTGTAAAGAAGTAAAACTGATATCAAAAGAGGCATGAGTGGATATTTGCATTCAAAACAGAAAAATACGCATTCAGTGTCACACACACATTCACACAAGGCTTCAAAAACAACCTACAAGGAGAAAATGGTTGGTAAAGCAACTCACTGCGGAAAATATAATGCCACTTTAGTTTCCCCCTCAACTCCGAACACTGGATAGTCTGGCCATGGAAATGGGCGTTATGTATTAGGAGCAAATGGATCGTAAAACAAGTGCCGTGTGTTCTAGATTGCTTTTGGAAGACAAATTCATCAGATTAATTATAACCTTCACATCTTGAATCTTCCCCTGTTCAAAGCAGAAGACAATCTTTGCAGGCCCTGAACAAGGGCAGAGAGCTACTTGTACACGTGATTGGTGGAGAGAAGCCCAGGCCTCTCACTCTAGTCACTCTCTTCCAGTGAACACACAGGTGCAGGAGGGATGCACACCGAGCAGAGAGTTGGGGAGGGGGTGCCAGCCACGCTGACCCACTGAATGAACCCTCAAGTCAGGAGGTTGCTGTACACCCCAGCCAGAACCCCTTTATAACAAAATTGCAAGAGGAAAGAGTACCCAAAAGGAAAGATACATTTTCACTAGCATGATTTCTGACCATTAGCAGCATACTTTCTCACTCAGTGCCTATTTGCTCTAGATTGTCTAAGAACTTATTTTACTCAGAGAAGCTCAGTTTGTTAAACTCCACTGTGAAAACTGTCACGATAGAGTCATTATGTCAAAGGAACAAAAATGGAGTTGGAAAGCCATGAAAAAGTTTGCCTTGTACTCCTCCCACCTATGAACTTTTGACCCAGCAATGAAACCACATCAGCAACTTTAATTCCTCCTTATCATGGCAACCAGACCACTTGCCCTCCTCACCTTGAAAGGAGTCAATCCGTTTCGACAGCCAGCATCCTTCATTTGTACTGAGGACCTAAGAGAGGTTTGAACTCTCGGACTTTCATCCTTGCCTCACTCAGTACATTCTGAAATTCGCTTACCTCAGATTCTTACCACCCAGCCTGACCAATCTTTTCTGAACTAGTCATCACACCATGTGAGACAGTCAGTAAGAAAAGTTCTTTTTGTTACAACTTGTGGTAAAAGCCCGGGTTTTCCTTGTTCTTCCTGGAGCACAATTTGAGTCGCTACCTGAATCTGTGCCTCCTGGATTGCAATCCTTTGCTCAAAAAATGTTTTTTTTTTAATTCACTCCAGTCTAAACTTTCTTTTTTCTTTTTGGTTGACACCACCATATCTTGAAAATAAGTGATAAGAATTTTTCTATCCTTACTCTTTATTATAGAGGCAGAGAAAGGCTAGAGGACTTGTTTTTTTTTTTTAATGTAAAAACAAAAAATTCTGGCTTCTTGAATATCATCTCATAAAAGCTACTATAGACATTTTTTATCACTAGCATATTTGCGACTCTCCTTTCTGACTTACACATGTTCATACATGCCAGTTTAGGCCACACATCAAGAAACTCCAATATTCAGAAGTTTCCAAGTCTCCTTACTGCTCTTTCCATGCTACACAGTGACCCTGCCCTGGGTGTTTGGGTAGCACGCACAGGCCCAGGGGAAAGGGAAGAGGGACAGGAGGTTGTTCTTCTCCCTGGACTGGATGGTGGCTGTGCATACACCAACAAGGAAAACACAGACCTCTGTTTGTAAACCGTGTTTCTGCCAGCATTACTTTTAGAAATGCACATGCACACTATGAATTTAAATTTTTCTTACAGTTCTGTACTGAACTGATTGTGAACAGCTATGTTTGTGGATAAATTAATTAGACAAACAGTTGGATCTGAGGCTCCCCACACATAGGAAATACCTTCTCGCCTTGTCCAGCACACAGGTTAAGAACTTTGCCTCACCTGACTTCCTAATTTTCTGAAACTAATTTTTCAAATAGCAGATAGATTTTATCTCAGTAGTCCATTTTTTGGTTTAGTTTCTGAAACATAGCATTTATAGCTTGAAGCAATGTTGAAATGCCAGGATTTTGTGGGTAAGTTTGAATTATGAACACTTTAATTAAAGTCTTCAAAAGTTTAAAAATGTTTGAGCATTCACAAATAGGATTCATTTTTTATTTAATTTCATTTCTTAAATTTTTTTATTGTTCTCTGATTACAGTTGTCCTCATTTTCCCCCATTACTCTCCCCTGCCCTACCCATCCCCCACCTTCCATATTCAATCCCCCCAACCCCCAAAGCCCAATCCATTGTCTTTGTCCTTGGGTCCTTCATTCTTGTTCCTTGACTTGACCCTTCCCCTTCTTTCCCCTTTATCTCCTTGCTCCTCCCCTCTGATCACTGCCAGTTTGTTCTTTATTTTCTTGTCTCTGGTTCTATTTTGCTTGCTTGTTTGTTTTGTTGATTAAGTTCCACTTACATTTAATTTCAGTTTCTTATTTGTTTTACTATTTGGAAATAAATGCAGCCTAGATCTAACAATGCCTAATGAATTCAAAAGTTTTTCTTTTTCCTACTTTTCTTTAAATATATGTATATATTTGTTGGTACAATTACAGTATATTGATGAGTCATGTAAAGGAGAAAATTATATCTGAAAAAAGTACAGAGGGGAGAGGAAAGGAACACGGGGTTGTCAGAGAAGTAGCCCAGGAGCTGAAGTTTGAAGGATGCTGAGGACTCTGGACTGGCTCACTCAACCTCCTCCCCTCCTCCCTCCCTCCCCTCCTCCTTCCCTCCCTCCCTTCCTTCCTTCTTTCCTTCTTTCTTTCCTTTCTTCCTTCCTTCCTCCCAGATTCAAGAGGCTAAAAACTGCTTTTTCCAGATTCCCTTGCAACTAGGGTTCTCGGTGCATGAGGTCCATCAATTACACGCTGTGCTGAGATTTAGAAAAGTTGAAATGAGGTCTTCTTTTTAGTGTTTGCGTGGTAGTTGCTACTTTCAGTCAAGGCTGTGAGCCTGTTGAGGTCCCCTAGCAGAAGCAGTGAAACATCTGTTAATAGTGTTATAGATTCTGAGAGCAGCTGTGATAGTACAGGTGGGGTTCTTGCTCCAGCGTGGTCTAGGACAAAAAGTAATCTCAGATTACAATCTCTCTCCAGTAGGCCAATGAGTGTAGTTCTGGGATTATTTCCAAGAAGCTCAGCTGAAAAATTCTTCAGCCCTCCAACAACTTAATTCCCTTCTTAACTAACTTCCTAGAACAGTTTCTGTTTCCTGTACTGAGCCCTAGCCAGATGCCTCTAAACTGAATTTTCCATTGTGAGAATTAAGGGAATTTTCCAGGCACAACACTCAAGAGTTGCCAGGTTAGTACCAAGTCTAAAGTCCAAAGTCAGTCTATTTACTAAATCCAAATCCAAACAGAAGTCAAAGAAAATAAAAAGCCAGATTGTCAAAGTCATGATTTCAGAGAAAAGGGAAGCAGAAAAGTTAATCCATAAAGAAAATGGAAGATAATGGAAAATGGTCCAGAGGACATGTCAGCTAGTACGGAGAATTTCTGTGTGTGATTTTTTTCTTCAGTGTATGTGGTGAGAGCTTGAACCATAGGGATTCATGATAGTAAGTGTAGAGCTTGAGTGTAAAGTTCCTCATTCATACATTATGCTAACAAGCCCAGATATTATGCTATCTTTGCTATAGGAAGTGCTGATCCATTGCTGGTTTTAGAGCACTGGGTGGGTTCTACTGTATATTTTGAAAACATAAGCTTCAAGCAAAGACCTGGAAGACCTACCAGTAAGATCTGGAAGCAGAAAGACAAATTGGAAAACTATTGAAATATTACAGGACAGATATGATAGAGGCATGAATGGAACTGAGGACAAATGGAAAAGATGTATCTGTGGTAGATGTAATAAGACAATGTGTAGGGATGGGAGGTCACATCAGGAAGGGATGCACTTTCGCATCTGGGCAAATGAATAAAATGCGATGACTTTCATACAGATACAGAATGCACAGGTATAAAACAAGTTAGGACTCAACAAGGTGGACATTCAGGCTGACATGATCCCAAGGTCACTGGATTTCTCCTTGTTGAATTGTGGGGACCCTGAATAAATTTCTTAATCTTCAAGCCTCTCTTGTTTGTATAATGGAGGTAATAATATCTGTTCTCCATAATACGCATAATTAATATGAGAATAAAACAAACTAATGTGACAGTAACATGAAAAATTAAGTTATTTTTCTGATTATTATAGCTCATTTGGGAAAACTAGAAAGATCTAGTAAAAACTTCTCAGACTGATTTATGCTATACTTTTTGTATTGTAGGCAACCTATGGTTATAGTTGATGAATGGGTATAGTTCCAAACATAAACACTGGTTGATATTTACTTCTACATTATTGGATAACTGAAATAATGAAGACGTATATCAGAATTTACTCCTTCACCAGTTATGTGGGCAACTTCTTTGCTGAATCAGTTAACAGTCATCAAATGCTAGAAGAGTATTTCCTCAATTTTTTTGTGCTATTCAGAATACAATGACTACAGATACAATGTGCTTTTAATTAACCTGAGAGCATCAATTGAATCTGTTTGTTATATGGAAATTACAGTGAAGGGTATTGCATATTTTAAGTGTAATTGTTATATTATTAATGGTGAATAATGTACTACATATCATTTATATCAGTAAATTTATAAAAAACCCAAAACAAGACAAAAAAGCTCTCCAAACTGGAAAAATTAGTTTTAATATCCTTTGTCTACCTCAGTTTAAAGTTTGATCAGAAATATTATTTACTGTTTTTACCTCAGACTGAGTGATCTGGGCCACTTTTGTGTGAAAAAGAGTAACATGGTATGGAGCATGTTGTTTTATTTAGAAAGACAACCTAATAAAGTGGACATAATCGAGAGATTTCAATGGAAATGGGGACAATTATTGTGGAGTAATGCATCTCAGTTTATTGTGCACATCCTTGCATAACATTAATCAGAGCTTTCCTCAGGCAATTAGAAGTACAACACAGCGGACTGCAATTTCATCGTCAGTTCCGATTGCTCCACAATAGGAACAATTAGGATCCTGATTTCATTTTTAAGCCTCTCTGACAAGCAAACAACAATGAACATATGCCATGCTGTGTGTTGTCTTGTTACATTTTAAAGAAAACAGTTGCAACATGTATTTTGTACTGCACTTTGTTTTGGAAGAGAGAGACAATATGTTCCAGGAACAAAACAAAACTAAAAAGTGTGCTTGTAAATCAGCACCTGAGTTAATTTCATGTTTGACACAGGAATAAAAGCCTGTGAAAAACAGCCTTGTTTTATGTACATCAGAGTTGTAACTTTAGTGGAACAGTGGCAGGAATTGGCCCCCCGATAAAACCCTGCCAAATAACCATATTAATTGAGAAATTATAAGACTGATTTATGTCCTTCCAAATTTTTTGTGATATATATAACTACCAGAGGACATACATGATTTATTATGTTCACTCAACTTCTATGAAGTATTATGAAAAAGTCAAACTTTTTCACATACTGGATCTTAAGTCAATCTCTTCATGGTCTTACCTTGTATATTCAGATCCATGCAGCCTTCTGCATAGGTAGACCTATGTTATTATTGTTAATGCACATAAGTATTTATAGTAATTATCTTTATAGAAGATAAAGTCAATTATAATAGAATAACATTTTTATTGTAATTTATAATAAATGTGTAGACATTGGTAAGGCCACAGCCAAGGTTCTTAAAATCCCAGAGTCAAAAATCATGTTAGACAGGCAGGCAAGTGAAAGTGCAGCTCATCTATGGGTTTTGGCTCTGTCTCGTCAATTTCACATGTAATTTACAAAAGCATGTATAATTTAGTTTATACAAAGATTTAGTCTAACATATTTTCAAAGTTCTTTTCTGCTTAGTGACAAGGGAAAATTTTCTTGAAATGTCTTCGTCTAAGCTTCCTCATCAGTGAAATGGGAAAAAATAATGTAATAAATTGTCTCTTGGAAGAAAAGTGAAGATGAACTCTGCTTAGCTTGGCACAGTTCCCCTTGGAAGAGGCTGCTGATGGGCGACACATGATGATCTTAGCAAGACTGGGTGAAAACTTCATTTTCTTGTGTCGGGAATGACCATGGAGTTCTCTGGAATGTTTCCAATGGTAAAGTTAGAACAAGCTCTCAAGGTCTGGGCAATTCTAAATGTTATTACTAAATGTTATTCTTGCTAAATGTTAGAATGTAACATAGTATTTTGCAGATGCAGGTATAAACAGGATGAGTTTGAAAGGAACTCAAGGGGGCAAGAATTAGGATTAAGGGGATTAAGTCTAGACAAAAGAAGAAATCAATATGTAATTGACCAAATAGTGTGTATAAGCAATGAGAGACAGAGCAAGAGAGCGCTTTGGATATGAATCCCCTGTCTCCTTTACTTGCTGCAAGTAAATAAAACTACCTTGTGATGACCACCATAGCACCATGTCTTGTTCTTGAACACAACATCCCAAGTGGCAAATCCGTTCGAGTTCTGTATCAATGTTTGCATGTAACTGGAAGGATCTGACTTTACAGGGACCTGCTATCAGACCAACACCTCCACGATAGTTGTAATCTAGTTTCTGATGCACACTTACTCTTTACCCTGAACTTCAAGGCTTGTTTACAGATGAATCTTGGTCTCTTTGCTATAAGGAATAAAGTTCCACCCTTGAAATAGGTAGTGGAAGACAAGGAATGAGAAGAGTTTCTTTGGCCAAAGGTGGTAGAAAGAGTAATCATTAGCAGAGGGAAGTGTCCTCCCCAAAATCAGTGATTCTGAGTGGACCATTGGCAGGAAAAGGCACAAAGGCTCCTTCATCATAGGGCTATAATAGAAAAAGGGAAGGAAGGAAGGAAGGAAGGAAGGAAGGAAGGAAGGAAGGAAGGAAGGAAGGAAGGAAGGGAGGAAGGGAGGGAGGGAGGAAGGAAGGGAGGAAGGAAGGAAGGAAGGGAGGAAGGAAGGGAGGAAGGAGGGAAGGAAAGACTGCTGAGTTCATAAGAATTAGTCCCCTGGAAAACTCAGAATTACTGAAGAACAATCTGAGAAGGTTAAATTTTACACGAGCAAGTTGAAACAATTTTATTATGGGTTTTAATCATTTCTCTAAATATACCATAGGATTGTTTTGGACAGATAAGAATTCATTACTTGGGGAGGAATATTAAAAAACACCATATGCTTACCATCACAGGGAATTTGAATAACTACTCACTACTAGTTGGTGGCAGATTCAGAATTGAAAATCCATGAATAAAAATTAGAGGAAGTGTTAGGATCAAGAAGTACTGAATTCTTGACCCAGTGCTATTGGAGTTGACCAAATCATTTAAACATTCTGAGCCTTAACTTGTCTATGACTATACAAGTAGGAAGTGGCAGATCTATGGTTCAAGTTTATATAACAAGAACAAAGATTGGCACAGATGCAAAAATAGTAATATAGTAGATTTAAACACCAAAATTAAAAGTCATTATATTAAACTCAGTTGAAAAGCAAATATTTCCTACATGGATTGAAAACATATAACTATCAATAAGATATACATGATACAATTTAAATACAATAATAGAGAAAAATGAAAGTATTAATAATGCAAAAGATACATTATACAAAAATATAATAAAAAGAAAGTATAGCTAACCTAATTTCAAAGTAGACTTTAAGTAAAGCATCATTATTTAGATTAAAGAACATTTATGATTATAAAATGGTCAATATATGAGAAAATAAAAATAAAATTGTGTGCAACCAATAGCATAGCTTCAAAACAAATAAAGCAAAATCAACAAAATTAAAAAGATGAACCTTGTAATTATAGAGGAAGATATTAATACACCTCCCTGGAAAAAACTGTTAGAACAAGCCAACCAAAAGAAAATCAGTGGGAATATAATATATTTGAAAACCATGAACTGTTTTGGTCTCTCCACTATATGAGAGACTTGAGCTAATTGATTTTGATAAAACATTGCACTTGATTACTGCAAAATACATGTTCTTTCTAAGAACATATAGTACATTTACCAACATTACCATCTGGTGAGGAATAAAGCAATATGAATAAATTTCAAAGGATTAAAATCAATAATGAAATATTAACTAAAAAAATCCCCCAAAGTTTGAAAGCTAAGAAATATAGTTCTAATATGCTATGGGTTAAAAAAAAAAAACTCAATGGAAGCATGAAACTATTTTGAATCAAATGATAATTTAAATATATATACATATATATTTCTTATATCACAAAGTGATAATGGAAAAGCTACACTTAGAAGGAAATTTATAGCCTGAAAATGCCAGTATGAAAAAAAAAGTTGATATTCAGTGTCTCAGGAAATTAGAAAATAAACAATAAATTGGACTAAAAGTAAATTAGGTTAGAGCTTTGTGTCAGTACGCCAGGATGACGGGTTCAGTCTCCAGTCAGGGGACATAGCAAGAAGCAAGCGATGAATGAATAAATAAGTGGAACAACCAACTGATGTCTCTGTTTCTCTCCCCCCATACTTCCTCTCTCTCTCTCAAATCAACTTAAAAAATAGAAGGCAGAAAACATTAAATCAAAAGAACAAAGAATTATAAACAAATATGTAAAGACCACGACAATTGAATAGGGAAAGAATAGTCTTTCTAGTCTTTCTAGATAGTGGGAGATGGTGCTAGAACAACTGGATTGCATGAAAACCCACATTCGAATGAATGAATGTGGATCTCTACTTTACACCATGCACAAAGATAAACTCAAAGTGGCTTACAGACCTGAGTGTAGGAGTTAAAACTATAAAACTTTTAGAGGAAAGCACAGGAGTGTGATCTATGGCTAGGCAGTGATCTCTTAGATACACACTAACAGCAGAAGCAATAAAAGAGAAAAATGGATAAATTAGACTCCATCCACATGAAAACCTTTTGTGTTTCAAAGGATGTCACAAAGAAATGGAAAAGACATTTCATAAACTGGGGGAAAACATTAGCAAATATTTTCACATACAGAATCATATAGAAGGGATTTGTGTCCAGAACCTATGAAGAACTCTAACAATTCTGCCATTAAAAGACAACTAAATAGACATTTCTCCAAAGAAGATATATGTGTGGCTAAAAAACACAGGAAAAGACACTCAGCATCATTAGTCATTCAGCAAAATAAAAACCAAAATCACAATGAATACATCACACATACTACGACAGCTACAGTCAAAAAGACAGACAATCACAAATGCTGGAGAGAATGCAGAGAAATTGAAGCTCTTATACATTCCTATTGGGAATTTAAATGAAAAACATTTTGGCAGTTCCCCAAATTGTTAATTATAGCTACTATTTGATCAAAAGATCCCACCTATAAATATCTAATGACAAAAATGAAAATATTTGTTTATAAATACTTGTACATCAATGTTCATAACAGTATTATTCACAATAGCCAAGAAGTGGAAACGACCCAAACCAATCGATTAAAGGATAGGAAAGTGTGGTGTATTCATACAACGTAATACTATTTTAGCAATAAAAAGGAATAAAGTACTGATAATGCTACAACATGAGTAAGCCTCAGAAACATTATTTGTGTGAGCTACTGAGAAGGACGAATCTGGAGAGGCAAAGTAGATGAAGTAGTTTCCTGCACCTGGGGGGTTTGAAGGAGGGCAGGTGAGTGACCTCTATTGGATATAAATTGTTTGGGGATGATGAAAATGCTCTAAAATTAGATTACACTGGGGGGTGCTCTGTAAATGTAATAAGTATAAAACTCAGTAAATATACCAAAAACTATTGAAAGGTATACTTTACATGGGTGGACTTAATTTTGTTTAAAATACATCTCAATAGAGCAGGTAAGATAAAAACAAACCAAATGGAGAAAATTGACAAAGTATAAAATGTGTTCTTTGGGAAATATGGGCCAGAACTAGCAAGAAATATCATTATAAAAAGAGACTACTCAAAAATACCAATATCAGAGAGTAAAAGATGGCATCATTATATATTGTATCATCATTTAAAGAACAATATGCCTAATTTATACTAATAAATTTAAGAATCTGACACCATTTGGATGAATGGCCATATTTATAGAAAAAATAATTATCAAAACTGATACAGAAATGAAATAATTGTGCTTTCTACATTTCTGAAATTTGTTGAAAACTTATTTCATTGTTGTGCACTTACTCCTTTTTGGACTTTACAATATCCCTTGGCGTCCCAGCAGCAGAGTGTGAGACACTATGCTGAACACGAAGTAGGCATTTGGGTAGAAAGGCAAGTATTTAAAGAAAAGTCAAAGATTTGAGATGGACACTTTTAATCTAATAAGAAAACATCACTTGATCCCTTTTAAATAAGAAGGTAGAAAAAATCAATTTTATTTATAAAGAAGTAGACTTAATCTCTGCTCTGCCATCTACTTGTGCATAGCAAAATCAATGAGCTAGTTATGCAAAGGTTAGCAAACACACGGCATAAAGACTGGGCATAAGAATGTGTTTTATAAAAATGTCTTTCACTTAGTGTATAATCCTAAAAAGAATTAAAACCAACCACTGGAAGTAGAGTTAGTCATAAGACATTTCAGAAAATATAGTGAATGATGTGGTTCCAGGATGTGATAAAACCCTTTGCACACAACTGCACTAATTTTTAAGTTTCTTCTTCCATAGTGAGAGGCAGTAACAACAGCAGCCATGTTATGCCCCTTCAATAGTGTTGGTTTGTCTAGTTCCCATCGGTGAAATTATTCAACCCATGAAAACAAGGCAGCCGATTTTTGTTTGTAGTCTCATCACAATACATTTAATAAAATTTGTTTGGTGTGACAATGTGTCTATGAAAGCTGACAAATTGGTAACTTCAGTGTAAAACCTACTTCATTTTTTATCTTTAAAGAATTACTGGATCATTAAATTAAATTTCATTCCTGTGGGCTGCACCAAAAACATAAAAACCAGGTGTCTAAGTTCTGATTTCTGCATTTGAGTTGCTGGTTTCTTAATATAAAATCACAAAGCTGTACTCATGGATTATTCCACCTAATAATTGTAGTTGACAATTACCATGGTGACATAAAAATTATTTAATTGGCCATCAACGAAAAGGTTGCTTTTGGCTTTTAATCTAATGGATTGGCTTCATATGTCAAACAGACATTTTACTGATTGGTATTGTGATAAATAGTTAAAACAGATTAAGCCTATGCAAGAGAACCTATTAAATAATCTTATTCTTTCCTCTAGAAATGTAGTTGATAATTATTAGTATTCATGAGGATAATTAACCAGTCAATTATTTTACTATAGATCCAACAGGTATTTTACCTCTAAATTCATTTTAAACACTATTTACAACTACATTTTATTTGCACTTTAACATTTAGTAGGTACAAATAAAAGTCTAAGAGGAGAATACCACTGTTATATAAATTGATATAACACTGTTATAATACTAAATTGAGATATTTCAAATCCTGATGAATTCCCTTGGGCAAGATGTTGAGCCAAAACCTAAGCTTTTCTGTCTGTGAAGTGAAGACTACATAATATATATATATAATAAACATTTATATATGCAAATGTATACTTTATATATAAATGTATAATATATTAACATGTATAAATTACAGTATACACTTACATATAAATGTATAATATATATACACACATTTTATTTTATATCATTAGATTCAACATACCATACTCTAACCAAAAAATTGTGCAAGCGCAAGAACATGCGTGCATAACCCACAGACACAGACAAGAGCATGGTCATGGCCAGAGGGAAGGGGGTGTGGGTCTTGGTGGAGGTGAGCAAAAGGGGGGAAATGGGGAAATACATAATAGTGTCAACAATATAAATAAAGTTTAAAAAATTAAATTAAATTAAAAGTTTAATTGGAAGATATTTATTTACTTATTTAAACAGTCATTTTTTTGTATAAAATGTATGCAACAAATTCAGATTTAAATTTAAGTCTGAATTAAATTTATTCAGATTAAATAAGATTAAAATTTATTCCTTTAATAAAATCTGTGTTTTTATTTTTCAGCCTTAACTCTGCAGGACAGGGATTTTGTACATTTCCACAGTGCTGTAATAAGGATTAAATTAGTTGGTAACACATCAGGTGCTCAAAACAGTTCCTGGTACATAGTGTGTATTCAACAGATGTTGGCTCTTATTGCATAATTTTCCCACTGTGTGTTTTGTCAAGTGAGCAAATGCAAATACTACATATTGGATATTAAAGCTTAATAAATTGTACCAAAATATTTAGTTAGTTCTACTACCTACAGAAAGTACAATCTTGTATTAGATTCAGTGTATTTCTCTAACTCAGTTCCTAAAAAGTGTTCTGTTTGTTTACAACATCAAGTAGATAGATGTCTTTAAAGGTAAACAGAGCACAATTTACAGGATAAATGTAAATCAGACAGTAATAAAATGCCCCTTCCTCTTCTGTCCTTACCACCATTTCCCTTATATTACCAGCTCTTAGTGTGGCTTGGTAAACACATGAATTCCCTACCTTAAATGGTTAGATTCCCATTTAAGGGCTCTTCCAACACCCTTTGGTTTACTCCCCATTCTACTCTAGATCTATTCATTCATTTGTTTTCTTCACTGGGTCTTGAGGATTAAGGGCTGTGTCCTTGCTCCCCACAATACCATTTATTGATTACATAGTGCTTGGTACATAGCTGCCTCTAAATGGAGAGTAGTTAAATAACAAATGAAGATATTTTCTGAAGTGGGTAATTACTATGATTCTAATAGTTTTGAATTCTTCATTGTCTGTGTAATTTATTTCCCTATTCTATTCCTTGATAACAGATAGCTCTGGAGTTCCAATTTGTAACTCAGCAATGTAGAACCTTGAATACAAACCATTCATTAGTCAGTACAATCACTAGAATGGTGAATTACTAGAGTACTGTTCTAGGTAAATAGCCATCATGTTATATCATGTAACCATCTGTCAAATATGAACAAACTATGAACAAAATATTCCCTGTGAAGTAGCCTAGGAGACCAGACACAGTTAGAACTCTGAATTTCCACTCTGCAGCTGACCTAATCTTTCTGAACCTTAGTTTTTCTCTCTGTAATGTGAATAGCAAGACCTAGTTTCAGAGTTACCATGAAGTTTTGAGATACATATCTAAACATTTTGGCATAAAATACTATTGTTGTATATTAATCATTGAGTTTTGAGATATAAATTTCTCTGGGAACTCTATGTTGCTTGTCTTTTGAATAAGAAGACTGCAAAAATAGCTCTGGAGTCCTTCAGTTTCACTTTGAATGTTCCACTTATTTCCAGGTTACGATTTTTATTCTGAGGCAAAAACAAGCTGACAAATTTCAACCTAATTGATCCTGCCAGATCCCTTTCTAAAAAGCCTGACAACACTCCCACCAAAGCAAGGATGAAGGAACCCTTGTCATCTGTGAGTGGAGAGAAACAGTGCTCCCTCAACTCTACCTGTGTATGCACAGAGGCCTCTCCTATTTGGGTATACACAACTCTGTCCACTGGTCCTCAGATGACGAAATCAGGATACTTAAAATCTCACGTTCTAAACACCATACAGATAGTAGAATTCAACAACTATTGAGAATTCAGCATCTTTCCAAAGAGTTCACAGTTTAGTTTATATCTAAATTAAACAGACAGACATGACACATTTTGATATAGAGCAGCTGTGAACATGATCTCGTGATTTACTCCCTAGAGGAAAAGAACTCTTCGTATGAGGGGCATTTTTAGCTCAATTATTACTATTGTGAATATTCATGTTTTGACACTGTTCAGTAACTATACAATTAACATTAATATGCGACTTTAAGCAGCACAGAGACTATAATTTTTTTTCCTGGTTTGATGTTTGAAGCATCAGTCTCCCCCTTTGCATCCTTCGATTCAATCTGTTTCCATAACAACCACTGGGATATATTTTTAACGATTTTGCTTTTTTATAAAAATAAAAACTCTTGAAGATATAATGTCTTTTATTTAATTTCTCTCATTTGTTTTTCATAGTTATTCTAGTAAAAATTTAGAGTTTATTCACTATTGCCTTTGGCAGTATTTAGTAAAGGCTTTGTAATAGCTATTATAAACAATAACTGATAAATGACCAAATCAGAAACAATTAAAAGGAGAAAGAAAATGAGTTTTTAAAGATCCTGAAAGCTCTATCTGCCCTGATACCATTTATTTTCAGAATGTATAAATTCCATCACACAATAAACAACTGGCCCTCTTGCTCAGGGACTGAAAGAAACAAGGCTGAGCCAGTTGAAAATAAGTCAATAGGTTTGATGAGAAACTTAATATACTCAAACTCCTCTTCCTATTTACCTCACATTTGGTTTCTAAGAGAGGTTAAGTTTGTGGGGCAATACCAGTCCATTCCCTGTAGGCTTACATGTGATTTCCTCCAGCCTGGTTAAACTAAAAGTACACAATGGGAATAACTGGAGGGTGAGAAGATGACTCCTGTAAATATCAACTGTAAACATAATTTCTTGTGGAGCACAAATTTGTTTTCATTCTCTTATGCATTAAGAAAACTGTCTGCAATATTTAAAATGCCCATCAAAAGCAGCACATTTTTACAACAGAATTTACTATCTATAATCATACTCTTCCTTTCTAAAACTTTAACTCCGTGTGTCACAAAAATCATCTCAGAATTCTTTGATTTTTAAAATTCCTTCTTCCATATTTTAAGGCACCTGGCATTTCTAATAAGAAGAAGGCATTTAATATGTGAAATATTGTACTTAATAGACTTTATGAACAAGCAGTTGCATTTCTGTTCAATAAATGCTCTCTGTTCAAACTGTTCATCCATTCCACTGATTGTATTAAGTTCCCTTTCTGCTCCACACACCAAAGACAAAGAGGTATATAAGACAGATCTTCCCTTTTATCACCTAAGAGTCAAGTGTAAAAATATGGAAAATAAACCAACATGCATTCATACCCCTATCAATATTTTCGGACAATGATGAGTTTATGAAACAAGAAAGCCAGAATTGGTAGCGAGTGAATGTGTGCAATATTAGGATCAGCTCTATTCCAGATTGTTACGGTAGACAGGCCAAGCCCTGAATAAAGAAGCTGGCAATGAAAAGATCTAGGAAAAGAAACTTTTAGGCACGTAATCTAGTCTATTAATAATACACATATGGTCCTCACACCCATGTCCTTTATTTATAAAATAAATATCATCTCCACATTACTAATTTATGAAGCTCGTTGCTTTCTCCCTCAGTTTTATTTGTTAACACCAGTGCATAAAGATAGTTGAGCTAGATCAAATTTTATGATCATTTATCAAAAGGATGTAATTCTCCACTACAATTGGTGATTAAGTTTTATATATTAGATTCAATACACCGTATTGCAATCAATTCAGTCTATTCCATTGGTGAATGTTTTGAAGGCAAATAATGTAAAATATTTTGTTAATTTTAATACAAAATACTTCATCCTACTAGACTTTGATATGGCTATTTCCAAAAGCAAATGATACACACTCCATCTCATTTTTATAAGTCTTGGCAAAGAATAGGAAAAAAATGTGTCATACTTCTATCTGTAGCAAAAGATCCACCTGACTTACTTTCCTTTAGGTTTTCATCAAATTTTGCTCTTTTGTGATATTGTTGTTTTTTTAATGTTAATATCTCTAGTAATTAATGAAAGGTGAATTCTATGCATTTATTTATTTATTTTATGTATAATATCCAGGGGAAGGCAGTGTTCAGTGAATCATATGGAATGGAATTCTAGAAAGTCTGAAGTTTAGGGGCTTATTTCTGCATTACACAAATGTCCACATGGGCTGGTTTAATATAAATCAAAAGAAATAATAGTGTGGCCTGTGAACCATGAGAACAACAAAAAAGCGGATACTGCTGTGACTCTTCCATTAAAATATACAATCCATCTACATGCTCCTAAAGGAAGTCAAAATGAAGCACACTGTTTTGATTTTTCATAAACTTAATAAATATGAAAATTGAACCTTCAACATAATGCTTTTATTTTGAAAACAAAAGATTATGACACAAACATGAATCATTTTAGATGCTTGTTTTACTTATAAATACTTGTCAGATTGTATAAAGAGGTACTTTGTCTAGTCACTTCAAATTTGAGTTTTTAAATGTGTATTATCAATAAGATATTTCTTATTACTAAAGAGAGTTTATATTGCTATAAATCTTAGAATTGCTGGAAAATCTTAGAATTTAAAATCATTCAGAAGTCAGGGTCAGCAAGTCACCTCTCTTACTTGTTACTCAGGAGAGTTATTTAACTTTTAACTTAAAGTGTTTTCAAGTGTAGTATGCAAACAACAGTATCACTTCTCATATGGGTGTAAACCTAGAAATTAGAAGACCAGGAGCCTTATGATTTGCAGTGAATTACATAAATTCTTAACATCTCTCTTTCCTTACCATTCAGATAATTAACTTTGTATTATATACATCTCAGCATGGTTGTGAGCTATAACAAAACATAAAGATTGCTTTGAAGATGATAAAGCTTTATACATATCTCTGACTACAAATCATTTTCATTTGAGTTTTATTCATATGCATTATATACTTTTCCTTGAAAGCTTTTTATCTCATCTCTCCTCTTCCATCTTTCATACCTCAGCAAGCACCTCAACCCAGACCACGTACAGAAGGCAGGAAAAGGTAAACACGTGTGTGAAGTGGCAAATCACCTCATCAAACACATAGTGACACACCCAGAGTTCATTTATGACCTCAAAGAATCACTATTGATTATAAGAAAGTGCTTTTCTCTGGGGTTGTTGCTGACTACCTCCAACAACATTTTTTGCATCTTCCTATTTTGACTGCCATAGATTTTTTCCCTCAGAAAATCTTTCACCTTCCTATTTCCGATTCTTATGACCTCCTTTGCTTTCATTTTAAGTTTAATATTGAAACTCTCATTTGATTCAGCAAATTGCTTAAGAGTATAGTCAGTATAAGGTGCTTTGTTTTGGTTTTTAACATTATCTGATAAACTCAGGGGCCCTGTGTTCAAGACCGTGGCCCCACAAGATGGGAGAAACAGGGGTCCCTGAACTCATGACATTGATGAGCAAAAGTAAACCTATATCATATTAAGGTGTTGAAATGTATGAGTTTATTTCTTAAAGCTCGTATTCTTAATTTTCACTTTGAATACTAAGTTTATACTATCAGCTCTAAATCTGTTCTTCTAAATTCCATTTTAAGGTGTTAGATCTACACGCCTTCCAACCAGATTTCTCCCTTGCCACTACCTCTTGGGCAGGTTGTGCCAACGCTAGTGCTACAGGAAGCTAGACTACAGGGGGAGAGAGAGAGAATTCACTTCTTACTGACCCTCAGTTTCTCTTAGTGTCATCCCAGTGAGGCTTCTCTAAATCAGCAGTAAAATTGGGGCCCAGTTTCTAAGTTTGTTTGTTTGTTTCACTCTCCTTGAATCATCTTTATTGCCCCTCCCACTTGAATATATAAGGATTGAGAAACGCATCCCCTTCAGGAATCTGGGTCCTCAATCCTCAGAGTCCCTCTTCTGAACCACAGTGTGTCCTGCAGCAGTGGAGAAGCATCCCTCCTAAGTCTGGGGTGCAGCTCTGAGTGGCCCCTCCTCAGCTGCTTAGGTTCCAGTAACTCCAGCCTCCTCCCTGCGCTATTCCTCCATATGGTGGTTGTTACTGCTTGCCATTTCTAAACTTGCGTATACCTTCTTGATTTTTTCAGTGTTCCACCAGCAGATTAAATAATTTTCCAAATTATATTCTCTGTTAAAATTATTGGTTTCTGCTTTCCTGATAGTACTGTAACTTTTATAACTATTCCAATACAGATATTGGTAGCAGAAGAAAGCCTGTGCTATTATAACAAAATCTAAACTGTGCAGCACTTGCTTAATGGTTGGGCAATGGGTGGCAAGGAAACAAATTTCATTGGGAGAAAGCCCTACCTGCACGATATTTTGACAAAACTCTGAGCAAAGCTGCTGTTTCAATAAACTTGAGTAGCAGACAGTCGGACTGTTGGGCTGGCAAAAGTCAAAATAGATGAAAAACAAAACAATAATGCATGTTGACTATTACTGGCAACATGTGCGAGGTGTTATAAAAGAAATATGAGCTCAGAAATGAACTAGCTAGTGAAAGTGCAATAGGTTCCTAACCAGGAATAGACCGAAATCAGACATTTCAGAGCTTATTGGACAAAACATCTGGCTTCTTCTAAACCCCAAACAGTGGGACATGGCATGGACATAAGTGTTGAGTAACAAATGTCCAATAAAATTTACATTTGAATAAAGTGACTCCAGGCAAATAGATTTAGAGCTGAAGTAAAACTTCTCATTTGAACAAAGTATCTCTGGTAAACATCAGGTTAAGTAGGGGGTGGAGGGATTGGGCAAAAAGGGAAAAGGACTCACGGACATGGACAACAGTGTGGTGACTGCTGGGGGCTGGGGAAGATAGGGGACTGAATGGTAATGGGGAAAAAAAGACAACAGATTAAATTTTTTAAAAATGTGCTCCACCTTCCTATTTTTCAAGAAAATATTATCTTGAGAGAGAAACATGGGAGAAGAGGAATAAGGGCATCCAAGAAAGAATTCACTCAGGCACATGACTGTCAGCAGGCAAATAGATCACAAGCCCATGAATATTTCAGAGGACTGTAGTAGTGAAATATCACGATCCCAGAAATATGACTCTTGAAATATTTAAGGCTTACAACAATTCTTGGTCCCATAATTTCACCCAAACAGGGAAAAAATATTTCACGCTGCACAGCCTTCAATTGGCACTTCACATGTGAACAAGCAGAATAATAGAAAAGGAAGAACTTCCCAGGGGGTGTTACTAGAGGCTAGGGAGAACCGTGAACAAGGGAGATGGACCAAGCCTATTCAGGGATCCTCCCTGACCTCTCGTTTAGGGAGGCTTTTATAATGCCCATCCAGTAGGATTTCACCTCTGATTTCCACATGTTTCTGATTCTTTCTCCTCCCAAGCATGAGTGTTTATTGTGGTTTTCCTCTTCCTACTCCTTATCAGTATATTGGGTATAAATGTGTGGTGGGAGCTGGTTGCAAAATACAGGTAATTTAGTCATAGGTGTTTCTCCACCACAGCCTCGAGCTGAATCCAGTGACTGAAAGAATGTTTAATGACCTCTCATGGGATGTAATAACCCTCTTTCTGAGAGGGTGGGAAACAAGCATGAATATTTGGCAACTGAAAAGATGGACTGTGGAGAAATGGACTAGATGCTCAACTAATTCCATCTGCTTTTCCTGGTCACATAGCTGTCTAACATTTACCAGCCTCTCTTACAGTTCAGATGTGGCCCTCAGAGTAGGTCCTGTCCAGTGGAAGGATGTCCACATATTCAAGGCTGCTCCACAATAGTCCATGCACAACAGCCCATGCAGTCCCTAGTTTGTCCTCAGTGAGCTATGAGGCCATGTGTGTAAGAAGGCAGCATCAAAAGATAAAAAGATTCTGTATCTTTGAATCATTTAACAGTGAAACATCAAGGAGAGCACATGACCTATGACATGAGAAAGAAATATTTGATTTTTCTGTGTAAGAAACTGAGTTTTTGAGGTTATGTTACAGTGGCCAGAGTTTATCCTCCAATAAAGCATTACATTTTAACAGATTAATTACTGGATTTAATTAAATTGGGAACTTGGTGTCTTTTTCTTTCTAATAAAAGTGTTTGCATGGGAAGAAAATATCATCAAGAGAGTGAGATAGCACCGTATCGTGGAAAAGGCCTTGGCGTGGGAAGCCTGTCTAGCCCCAAGTAACCCTTTCATCATTTACCAGCTAAGGGACACTTGTGGAAGCAATTAGTTTCTCTGGGCCGCAGTTTTTACACATCTGTAAAATGAAGCTAATATTAGGTTACCCAATTACAAGAGAAAGCCAAGCCAAATGTTTGCTAAGGTTTTTTATGGTTTTGATCTCTGACTCTAAGAAATAGGAATTAAGCACTAAAGCCACTTTAATGAAAGCATTGAAGCCTTTTTTTATTTTAAAATTTTTAGCTACTGCATGACACCTGACAAAGTCCAGCTTCATGAATAAATAATGTATAACACGTGCTTCAGTGGTGTTAACACATCCCAAGCAGTTGTACTTAAAAGAATGAGATGACACAGTGTGGATGATAATTTCAAAAAATCTATTTCCTAGAACTTTGACTATCCAATTGCTTTGCACACATTTCTCCACACCCTCAGCCCCTGAGATGATGAAATTAAGCAAGACTTCCACAACCACGTTTTGTCAATGGAAGCCTGCTTCTTGAGATGGTTTCTCTTATATCCACTCAATATTTGCTCAAGATCATTATTTCTGTGCAAACTAACAAATTATCAAATGACTCAACATTAAAAACAAATCTAAAATCTTTGCTCATATTTAATTATATGTTCATCAATTAATCAATTAAGCTAATGAAAACACTTTTATTTTTATAACAGGTGAAACTATAACTAAAACTTTTCTAATGTGTTGAAATAAAACTTACAGACTAAATGGAATTTTCCTTCTTTAAATAAAAATGAAGAATGTTGCAGCAAAAATCTAAACAAACAGCATACAAAAACCCTTTTGCTAATGAGTTTTCTTTTCCTAATCACTGCAAAATAATGGATATTTGAAGCTGAGCATTTAAACATAAAGCAGATAACTAAACATAAAGGACTATAGTATTGAACTATTTTCAAATCACTTTTGCAATTATTTAATTTATAATTTCATATAAAATAATAATTTTGAATCCCTTTTTCAGACATTTTATAATGTATATTAAAATATGTGATTCTGATTTTTCATTGTTTTGGGGTAACCCCACTTGTTTTGCTCCATCGATTGTATTACACAAGTATAGGATACAAGATATATACAGAATATCTAACACCCATGACATAAAGGAAGGGTATAAAAGTAGAAAGAAAAAATTTGTTTAATCTGAATGAAACATATTATATGACACTGGTATTTCTATTAGTATCCATTAACTAAACAATCTATAGGAACAATATAACACAAATGCAAATAGTATTGTAAATAAGAACAACATGTTCTTAGAAAGTCAGCCCTCTCCCCATTTCCTTAGTATCCAATTACACAAGAGCTATTTTGAGGTAAAAATAACTTTTCACTCACCAATGTGGAGGTTTGTGAGGCATCAGCCAAATCCCCTGAGATCTCAGGTGTTCGCGTGTTGTTTGGAATTCTGTGAGGGTTACGGGCTATCGCTTCACACCAGCCCAGCATTTTCTCCTTCCTCTTATCCCTTTTCAATTTCTGAAATTCTGAAAATAATTTACATTCCCTGAAACAGGTCACTTATTTTAGTTGTCTATTTTTGGAAAATGTACATAATTTAAATTAAATAAGCAATTTAATGAAATACCAGTGGAGACATTTTATTTTAACCAGAGGTTATGGGGAAGAATAGAATATACCGATCATTAAAAATATCCCAGAGCCATAGAGGAACGAAAACAGTATGCATCTATTCAATGAGCTTAATGGATTTACCCCAATTTATGACCCCTCTAGACTGTGGGAATTCCTTGCTCCAGATTCTAAGTGTTATCTTCAGGAATCAGTTTATAACCTGTTCTTACCTTGGGAGCTAAGAACAGACCCAGTTCCTGATATAGCTCCCTATTCAATGACATCTGACATTTGACACAGATTTTCAGCTGAATGGCCTACAAATGCAGAATAACTTGAACACAGGCCAGTGACAAAGATTGCTCATTCTAGCAATGTATGCTTATCTACCTTGTAAAGTTCTTCCAACAAAAGAAGGAAAAATTTTAGTGCAAACATGGTGAACTTAGTATATGATATCAATTACCAGTACAAGGTTTAAAAGATAATAATTTTAAAAATCTCCTTGCTATCTCATGAGTGCAAATATTCCACAACTCTTTCTAGCTTTCTAGAACTTCCCATTTGGGGAAATTTTTTTTGATCTTTGAAAAAATACATCAACAGTGACTTTTAACATAATGGAGAAAACATTCTTTCCCTTGTAAAGTTTTACAGCCTACTTTTCCACTCCAACACCCTCAGTAATTAGAAATAGTTTATTGCAGGTCTTTAGTTAAATGTATTACACTGTCAATTAAATATCAAAAATAATGTGGAGTAATTATTTTTCACAGCATCAAAAGCAATTAGCAATCTGGTGGTTTATAACATTTCAGGGATTCATAATAGCGCATTTCATAGCACCAAGAAAAGTAACATAAAGAAAGGTTGCACTAACAGATTGATGAGTTATTACCCTAAATGACAAAATACTCAAGTTAAATGGATCTGAACAATGTAAATAGGGAAGTTATAAAAATTTAATAAAAATCAAGTCTAAGATATTCAATGGAATGGATTTCTTGGTAAGACTGGTGATCGGAATAAATCATCCATTTGAGGTACAGGGAAATGGTGAGGGACCTTGAAAACAATTGTTTAAATGAGCAACAAATTATTAATGCTTGCCCTTTCAAACACATTGCTTGAGATTTTATTGAAAATTCTTATCTGTTATATGAAATCTGCATATGCAGCTAATTTGCCCTCCACAAAAAGTAAATATTTCTGCATTCCCTGACGTAGTAGCTTGGTTACTCAGCTTTAAATTACATTTCTTGAAGTGTGCTAAGAGTAGATGAAAATTAGTATCTTTATTCAAAGGCAAGGAATCATTATGCTATGATTCATAATGACCAAAACAGTATAATCAAGTATAAACAAATATTCTACTTGTAAATCATTTGCCACTAATTCTCTGAAAATTTTAACTTTATAATTAAATAGCACTTTCATACTTATAATAAAATGTTGAATTCATGCATGAATAAAAAGCATAATAAAGTGGCCCACAAAATGATATCAGTACCCATTCTGGAATATGTCTTTAAAGCCTGCTAACTTCTTATTTCCCCTTCAGTTTCAGAGATTAAATAAAACAGTCTCACTTCACTCGCAGCATGCTTTCATGGTGATGGCGGTGGCCACCGCCATGCTCCTCCTGATCCAGCCAACATTAATCCACAAGGGTTTATTGAGCCCCTAGTTTACTACAGGCACTTAGGGAGGCATGGAAGAGTCACAAGATGAGGATTACTTTTGTTTTTGATTTGAGTTAAATTCATTGCAATAGGCTAGACAATTTCAAAATTCAAGAATAACTAAGATCTTTCAGATCCACCAAAATTTAGATTTGTAACCTTAAATTTGTTAAACGCCATGGTGACTTCCAGCTCCTCTTGATCTTAGATGTCTTCCCTGAAGTTGACTTGTGTAAATCATCCTTTTGAACTGTTTTGATGAACTGCTATCAACATGTCATCATGACAGAGCTATTAAATAAACTTCTGATTATAATTGCTGAAGTAGTATAATAAAATGTCAACTGCATTGTAGTTTTGTTTTGCATGTAATAGTTATTATCTTAATTCTAGAATGATTAGGTAAGCTAAATAGTTCAATAAGATAAATACAAACTTTTTTTTAACCTAAACAATGTGTTTATAACCATCTTGGAATGTTTACCATGGCCACTGTACTACTGTTCCCTGTTGTGGGAAAACAGAAACAAAACATGATACAAGGCTATGGTCTGGAAGTCTGGAAAACTTATAATTGAACGTGGACATATTCATGGGAATATTTACAAAGAAATTGAATTTGAAATGACAAGTGGAATCTAACCACAAGCTTCACTTCAGCTTTTTACTATATGAGTGAAGAATATATGAGAATGTAGAAACGGCCCATAATGGTTACAATGCTACATCTGGACACTCGCATCATGTTGTAAGAGAGGAATTTTGTCTAACTACTTACTCTATGTAATATTCACCCACTGACTTTACCGGTTATCTTAGAATCAAAGAATTATATCATGAAGAAACCAATGTTTAAATGGCCTCAAAAGAATTAGCATTGCTATAGGAAAATTGAAAGAGAGAGGTAAGGGGAAAAAAGTGAAATTTACCAGCTCATCCCATAAATTCTTGAGGGTAACACACTGTGATAGTTGCTTGTTCAAGACAATGTCTTCTTTTCGGTTATCACAAAACACTTAGACTTTAGGTCACATTTAAAATCTTTTTTTGCACCAATGATGATAGAGTAGAGAACCTTGAAACAGTTGAAGTGATCTGAGAAAACTGAAGAGTTAACAATGTTGATTGCTGAGCCTCTGCAGACCAGCATCCTTTCCACACAGGTCTAAAGTACTTGTCATATTCTTAGGTGTAAGAAGGTACTGTCAGTCAGAAGGGTAGGCAAATTGTGAGTATTTATAATTAACCCTAAAGCACTTTAAACTGCAAGTATCATTAGTATTATATCAGAATAGGAAAGTGGTCATTAAGCATTCATGTTAATTGCTATCTAATCATTGAACCAAGCTAATATGAGATGCAGCAATGAGCAACTTATTTAATGATCACAGGAAATTGAGATTTAACTAAGCTTAATTTTTAATATGCTACTTCAAGCAGATATTTAATTCAATAAATAGGAGCACAGTCCATTCTCTGTGAACTAAAATGACAACAAATTAAAATTAGAAAGAGAAAAATTACAAGGCAATTGGGTATATATCATGGAGAATAATCTACTTTTAATTCAGGAACCATGTTCTGAACCAGCCTTTGTGCCAGCCACTGTGCCTGAAAGTATTAGTAAAGGCATTAAAGAGATTCAGAGTTCAGACTTAACATGACAAGTGGACCAACCAACTTTTGATAGTGTGATGAGTTCTACAAAAACTTTGAGAAAAGACATTTGATTTAGCATCAGCTGAAGAAGAAGGTTGATTTTGGATGACTCTCCAAAGAGAATAAAATTACAAATAATTTACATGAGAATTACAATTTTTGCTATTCCAAAGGCGTCAGCCACCACCAGCTGTGTACACAACTCCAGGGGACATCATTCACATTGTAATCTATGTAAATAGCACTGGACTCCAAGGGTTGCTCTTTGAGTAAAACACTATGTGAAGGGTGTGCCTGGAGTCCTGCAATGGGGCAGGAGGAAAGCCCAACTGATTTTTCCAAGTGAAGCTTATTACACTTATTGTACCCAAGTCTAATGTAATTTAATCTTAAAATAAAAAACTCTTTTCACTGCAGGAAAAAAAAAATGCAGCTGCTTGCCTCAACTTTGCCTTCCACCTCTTCAAGTATTTCCTTCTGAAAATTTTCCCAATCTGTGTCATATCCGGTAAAGTAGCGGTAAGGGCCTGGCCAGATGCCATCCCTCTCCACCACACACACGTACCTGAGAAAGTCCCCAGCACCACCTCCACACACGCAGATAGTCATCCTCAAATCTGAGGCTTCAGAATTTGGTAGTCCTTATCCAAACATTTGAAATGATTTTCACTTGAAAATTTGAGAAATTTGGCTGTATATTCTTTTAGCTTAGTGTCATTAAGAAATGTTGTATCTCAACTATTGAACATATTCTTCTCCCAGAATGACAATGCAGTTCAATCTCCATTATGAAAGAACCAACTTGCAAGGAAGAGAAGGAAGGGGCAGTTAGAAATATGCTTCCCTGGTTCATGGAACTGCATTTTTCTGAGAATAAATGTTTGTTCCTTGGAGGGGTGTGCGCAGGTGTGCGTGTGTGTATGAGTCCCAAGAGTCTTCCCTAGATGCTCAGAAAACTGTAACACCAACTGCTACTCTAGAACCCTGCTCTTGGAGACTTGGAGTATTAAAAACCACTGAGGACTACCTACTGGGAATAAAGTTTGAAAGTCTTTAGATCAGATAGTCTTTAGACAAGATTGTTAAATTTACTGTTATTAAATGGAAACACGTCCTGGGAACCTTCTGATTTCTATGAGTAGGATGAGAGGTTTCTCAAAGGGAGAGTTCATACTTTTACCCTACAACATGGCATGCTAACTGACATAGAGACTAATAAATAATTGTTGATAACAAAATGAATGATAAAATAACGAAGAGCTCTCCTTCTTTCGGTTCAGTTAGGAAATGGGGAGAGAAGCATAAGGTAACTCAGAGTGAAGGTTTAAATTCTTAAGTGTTTCCTTAGACTAGAGGAGAGATATATTTAGTGTATAGTTTCCTTTTTAAAAATTCTCCCTCTACTGTGCAATTCCTTTTGGAAGCACCAATCTTTCTATGAAGTCTTAGAAATTAGCCTTGTGAGGAGGTCTGGTGCTGCATAAAAAAGTGGCACAATGAAAGGCAGAGTTGGTCTCATTCCCTCCTCTGCTGAGGCAGTGCCAAGGGGGACATTTTTTTTGAAGAGAGTTTCAGCAGCAACAGGAGCCATTACACTAAAGACTTAGGGACAGAAGGAGGGGGCAGCTCCCAGGTAGGCAACTGTGGGAAAACTGTAAGACCTGCAACTCCTCTAATCTTAATTCGCTCAGGGAAATGTCTCCCAGATGAAGAGAAAGTCATGTGCATGCCACAGATAGGGGAGCTGGTCTTTATTGTTGGCTATAAAGATTTTTCACGGCATTGGTTGTGCTTGACCAACCCTCAGCACATAATGTTGAGCAAACTTTTAGAAATAAAAGTGAAATGCGAGGGACTTCTGGTTTAAGCTTGGACGTGTAAAGAGTTTGGAAGTCATCACTCTCATCCTCACAAAAATGATAAAGCTGAAGAAACTGAAAACCAATGATTTTGTTTGGAACCATCAGAGGGTGAGGTTGCAGAACAAACCACCACTCAAAAATATGCCAAGACAGGTGAATACAGAGAAATGTGGTTAACTTCAGAACATGTGGTGAGAAGCTGTAGTGCTTTTTATGTGTTATTGGAGGGACAATGGGGATTAGCTTGAGAATGAGAACTTCCTGGAGGCTGATTCTTAGTAAGGTCTTTACCACCAGGAAACTTACCTAGATTTTGGTGTGAATAGCTGACAAAGAAAGCACTGTGGCATTAGAAGGAAGAAAGGAAGAGTAACCATCATGAAAAATAACAAAGACCTATTCTCCAGGGGAAAATACCTAAGAGGAGTCATATTAACCTACCTGGATGAAGGCGATTTCTCCTACTCCAGACCTTTCTAGCCTTCCTGCTCAGCTAAGGTGGCTGGAGAAGCTAAGAAGGACACCTGTGAAGGCCGTAGCCCAGGAAAACAGGCCCATTAAAAGATTTGGATTTAATCATAAAACTATAAACTATTTCTGCTGTGCTGTACCTTACCACCATAGCAACAAGGCTTCAGGATAATAACAACAGATGATAAGTGAAAGAATGGCAGATACAAACTCTGTTGGAGAGTAGTATGTAGGGAAGCTCAAAATCAATCAATAAGACAAACACAAGAGCACTACAAGAATCTGAAATATAGCTGATAGCTATACTGAATCTGATAGCTATCTCTGCAAACATTAAAAACACCCCAATTTCCAGCCAGAATAACATAGAAAATGATACCTTATATGTGTCTTTACACAAAACAATTAGAAAGAATATTAAAAAGCAATTTAAAAAAAACAGTCTGAAGAGATTTAAAAAAGAATCAGCACCAGATTCAGATGGGACAATATTGGAGTTATCAGATAAGCAATTTGAGATGTCTGTAATTAATATACTAAGGGCTATAATGGAAAAGCTAGACAACATAAGAACTAATACATAAAGTGAGCAGAAAGATGGGAATGCTAAGAAAGAATCAAAAGGAAATGCTACAAATCAAAACAATGTAACGGAAATAAAAAATGCTGTTGATGGGCTCATCGGTAGATGGGACATGCCCCCTAAAAGCATCAATGAGCTTGAAGGTAGAACAACAGAAACTTCTCAACTGAAGTGGAAAGAGAACAAAGCATAAAAAAAGAGTAGAACATCCAAGAAATGTGGAGTTATTCCGAAAGATGTAGCATGTTCATACCTGGAAGAAAAAGGAGAGATAACAAAGCAGAATGCATATTTGCAGGGTATGAGGTTAACATACAAAAGTCAACTGATTTCCTATATATTGTCAAGGAAAAATTGAAATCTGAAATTAGAAAAGGCAATAGCATTTTCAATAGGAAAAAAAGAGAAATATTTAGGTATAACTAACAAAAAAGATAGAGTACCTATATAGAAAACTACAATATTTTGATTTTATAAATCAGAGAAAATTTAAAGAAATGCAGACATATTCTATGTCCAAGGGTAGGAAGACTCAAAATTTTTAAAACAACAACTCTTCTTAACTTGAGCTATAGATTCAGCACAACATATATAAAAATCTCAGCAAGCCATTTTGCTGATATTGACATAATTATCCTAAGGTTTGTATTGAAGGGCAAAATACCTAGCACAGCCAACACAATAGTAAAGAAGTATAAATCTAAGGACTCACAGCCTAGTTGCCAAAATTACTATGAAGTTACAATAATCGTGTCAGTGTGGTATTGACAAAAGAATAAACCTATGAAACGATGGAACAGAATACAGAGTCCAAAAATACTCACAACTATAATCACCTCATCACTGAAAAAGAGCAAAGAAATTCAATGGCAAAAGATATACTTTTCAAGGAATAATTCTGGAGGAACTTGATATCCAGATGTAAAAAATCATATCTATATACAAAAACCTGACATACATTCACAAAAATTAATTCAAAATGTATTATAGACCTAGCTTAAATGCAAAACTATAAAACTTCTAGAAGAAAACAAATGAGAAAATGTGGATGACTTTAGGCTCAGCAATGAAGTCTTAAATACTACAATAAAATTACAATCCATGAAAAAAATTGATGAGTTACAAGTTATTAAATTCTTTTTTAAATCTTTATTGTCTTTTTCCATTACCATTTAGTTCCCTTACATCCCCCCTTCCCCAGCAATCACCACTCTGTTGTCCAATAAATTTCTGTTCTATAAAAATCTTTGAATAGAACAGAAATGAAAATTCAAGCCAAAGTCTAGGAGAAAATATTTGAAAGATGTACATCAGACAAAGGACTTACATCTAAAATATACAAAGAACCCTTAAAACTTAAAAATAAGACAATAAAAGGGCAGATGGATCTAAACAAACACCTCACCAAGAGGACATGCAGATGGTAAATAAGCATATAAAGGATGCCATCATATGTCACTAGGGAACCGCAAATTACAACCATGAGACACCACCACACATCCATTAGAATGGCTCAAACCCAACAAACTGATACTACCAGATGCCAGCAAGGATGTGAAGCAACAGGAGCTTCCATACATTGCTGATGGGAATGCAAACCAGTACAGCACTCTGTAAGACAATGTGGTACTTTCTTGCAAAAGTAAACATAGTCGCACCATGTAATCCAGCAATTGTACTTGTAGCTATTTACCCACATACTTTGAGAACTCTATTTCCACAAAAACCAGGACAAAAATGTCTATTTTATCTTTCTGGGGAATTGCTATAAACTGGAAGCAACTAATACACTTCCTTCAATAGATGAATGGGTAAGCAAATTGTGGTATATCCATATAACGACATTATTCAGAAATAAAACAAAATGAGTTTTTAACCTATTAAAAAGAACGAATGAATCTTAAGTGCATATTGCTATGTTAAAGAAGTTATGATAGTTCCTCAAAAGGGCTACTTTATGTACAATCCTAATTACATGATACTCTGGAAAAGGCAAAACTATAGCAACAGTAAAATGATTAGTGGCAGGGCAGTGAAACTGTGAGATACTGTAATCGCAGATACGTCAGATTACACATTTTTAGAAGTTGATAGAACTTCACAGCACAAAGCATAAACTTTAATCTGTATGCAAATTAAAACATATCATTTAAGATGCTGGGGAATCTCAAGATGGAATGTGAATAATACAATCTGAATTGATACTTACACCTCATTGAAGAGTGTAAAGGAAAATGTGCTGACCTAAATAACTTTAGAAATGAGTAGAGTCTATAAGACGAAAGCAAAAAACCAAAACAAAAAAGAGTTGAAATAAGCAGTTTTCTAATTCATAAAATTGTTCCCCATGAAGGTTCACAATCCCTGTATAGCTGTACACTTACAATGGAATTGAATGACTAAGTAAGTGGTTGGCAGATAGTGGGGGCCACGTTTCTCAGTGTTGGCATGGAAGGTTTATAGATAAGAGGAAAAGGCACAGGGCAGGGTATTAGAGATGGAGACATCAGTGTGATTAGAGTTGCAGACTGGATGAACTCATGTTTAGCTTAATACAGATACATATGGCTACATATAGAAATATTTATAGAGATGTATATTTACACAAATACATAGCCTTCCTCTGTCAGTTGAGAGGGCCTAGAAGCAATGACCCCCCCAGCAACAATGAATATACCTAGTGCCCAGACAACACAGTACAGAGTGTGTGGGAGTTGGTTTCTAACCTCATTTTCCAACAAAAGGAACCAGAGATACTTGGAGAAGTACCAAGTATCTCTTAAGTATAACAGACAGGAAATAGACATGATGAGCCTGGAGCAACTTGTAGTGCAAGAAAGTGGGAAAAAAGTTAAGAAACAAAATAAAGCAACATAATTATGGGTATATGTCAATGAGACGTAGGAGCCAAATGAATTAACTCCCAATGGCCAAAGCTGGAATAATTCGAACAGTACGAAGTAGTGTCAAAGTACAATCCAAAGCATAAGATAAATGTTCATGAGTTTAGACTAATACAAATAAATGACTGAATAAAGAAATAAATGGCTAAAATAGATAAATCTCTCACTCAGAATTCTAAGTTATGTAGATACTCCACCCTAAAAGGTGGAGGAGCATAACTCTCTACTCCATTGCTGACAGCATACGGTAACTCGGTTCCAAAGCGCACAACATGGAAAAGCTAAAAAAGGAGAGTTACAGTGGAAACACCCGACAGACCCCACCCTGGCTGGGTTATTAAGGCTGACATCAACGGTGATAGGTCATGTTGATAGTATGCGTCCTTTTAAGATGTGATGAAAATGGTACTTCACCTCTGGGGCCTTACTCCCCAAAACCCATAACCCCAGTTTAACAATGAGAAGAATTATCAGGAAAATCTCAATAGAACAGTCTACAAAATACCTGACCAATAATGATAAAAACTGTCAAGGTCATCAAAAAAGGCAAGTCTGAGAAATAGTAACAGCAAGAGGAGCCCAGGAAGATGTGATGATTAAATGCCATGTATCCTAAATGTGATGTTGGAAAAAGTGACATCGGGTAAAAAAGAAGGAAATCAGAACAAAGTACAGATTTCAGTAAATTTTAATGGATTAGTGTTGGTTCATTCATTGGAGTATATGTACCATACTACTGTAAGAGGAAAATAGTAGGGGAAAGTGGGTACAGGGTACATGGGAACTCTGTGTATTATGTTCACAATATTCCTATAAATCTAAAACTAGTATAAAATAAAAAGCTTATTATAAAAAATAAAATGTGATTCTATCTTTCAGGTCTGTGAAAACTGCACTTTATTTCAATATATAGTTCTAATCAATAACCAGTTGAAAAGTGCACATAGCTGAAGGTTAATGATTTAATTACTCTAACAAGTTGTTCTAAATTATATGGCTATGCCACTTATTACAGAGAAAGACTGTAGATGAAATTAGAAAATTTGACTGGAGTTATTTTTACCTTCTTAGGAGAAATAAATTGTAAGAGACTGGCAGAAGAATATGCGTTACTGGTTTGGGATTCAAAAGTGACTAAGTTGATTTTATTCAAAGTTCTAAACAAAATAATCACCACTGAGCTAAAAATGGCTGCTACTAACCTATCTCTCTTAGAAGTGAGAGAATTTAATGAAAGAGTGAAATTCATAGAAATTAAAGCAATGCCTTTGAAGAATATATTTTGCTATGTGCACCAGACGTGCCCTCAAGGATTCTCTTAACCAAGGGCATGAAACAGGGTGTCAGTAAGAAATAAAAAAAAGAAGCTAGAGTTTCTTGAGTAGTCTTGTGAATACATTTAAAAGCATTTAAAAATAATATGGGTTTCCAACTTTTTCCAGTGTTAAAACATTTTTTATCATGAAAAGTTTTGCAGGCCACTGACTTAGTAATAAATTTATTTTAAAGATAAATTTATTGATAAAATGTATTGCAATGTGGATTTAAATTTTGATTGTGATAACTTTATAATTCATCCTGGGATTTATGTCTCACATGTTGAAAGTCTAGATATTTTGCCTAAAATGTTCACATACATAGTTTTTACCAGCCACATTGAGCTGAAAATATGGCTTCCAGGAAGACTGATTTCCTAACTGTCCTGCTCTTTCAGCTGATTTCAAGATGACTATGTCACTCATTACTCAAGGCAAGTTTCTGAAAGGGAAAAGGACTTTGTAAAAGATAGATGTGACTGAACATTTCATATCAAATATTTTAAACATATTTCTTTGTCTCGCCTAAAACGATAATAGCTGGGTTATTTCATTATTTAATACAGATGTGGAATTCTGATAGCTAAGGTATGAAAAATGTGTGCAAATGTAAATGCAGACTTGCCTGAATTTCTAGGATTTTAGGGGAAGGACTTTTATCATTTATGTGAAAGTAGTTTCTTTCTGTAAGTTTTCTTTCCTTAAGATTAAAAAAAATCATATATAACTTTCCCTCTGTCTTGTTCATGCTAAAGGACTATGGACCTCTATTCCTACCCTTTCCTATTTTAACCACTGAAATTTCTGCTACAAAACTTACTCTGTCCAAATTCTAAAAATACTCACATAAATATTCAGTAATATCCAGGTTTCAATATCACAGTCTGACTATAAACCAGGATCCAAAAATCAAAGTGATAAAAGATATAACTTTTAATAAAAGTTACTTTAAAAATCTTTTCTCTGCAAAGCTGATTATCTGATAAGTCTAGTCTCCTCTTTTGTATTCATCTCGCTGTGATATCTCTCCCCTGTTCCCACAGTTCTGTCATGCTGTCTGTACCAGACTGCTTCATCAGTAACCCTGCAATATCTTGCCTGGTTACTTATCTGCTTCCCTGTCTCTGTGAATTTGATAGTTTACTTACTGCACCATTAGACTGGCTTTTACATTGCATTATTATTATTTGTTCCCTGTCTGCCTCCCCACCTACATTGAGAGTTCTCTAAGAAAGGGATGAGTGTATTTTCAAATGAGTCTTTCATATTTCCAGGATGAAAAGCAAATCATAGTACCCAACAGATACTCAATAATCTTCAATCGATATTAAAATAGGAAGAAGAAATGCAGTGTTTAAAAATAAAAAAATTCCATGTATCATTTAAGGAAAGTTTATATACACAGTGTATAAAAATGCTATAAAATGTAAGTTAAAATTAAAATCACAGAGAGGGACATTTTGTGAGGCCAAGACAAAAAGTGCAAACTATTTTAACGACAAATTGATTGCTGGTACCAAAACTGTAAATATAGATATAATGTAAAAAACTACTCAACAGTCAATGCTAAAAGAGGAAGAGGAAAACAAAAGCTAATTTGAGTGCATCAAAAATTATGATGTTACCAATTCTACCTCAAAAGAGAAATTAATATACATATATACATAAACAAATGCTCAATTTGGAGCTGATTCCATGAGAGCTAAATTCGGAAATATAAACAGTAACTTTTAAAACAGCATCTGTGAAGATCCATGTGAAGATAAGTTTGACATTTAAAATGTATTGTTTCATTGTGAAGAAAAAGGGGGTAATAAAAGAAGAAAAGGGAGCTTTGTTTTTTAACACAATAAAATTTAAAAAGTGACTTTGGTGGATTTTATATCCCTCCAGAGATGGCTTGTGTAATAACAAGTAAGTGTATTCAACTTCAGAAGATATTTTTTCCAGAAAAAATGACAAGTCTTGTGAAACAGACAGAAAGCTCTGATATGACACTCTGCCCCACTGCCATATTCCTGACCACACGTTTTCAGTAACATTTAATAAATCCTCTACAAGATGCTATGCAGCTTCCTAAAATGTAATTCACAGTGCATTAAAATATCCAAAGCTTTAAGCAATAGCCTAGAAGTATTGAGGTTACAGTGCCCCACAAAAAGGGGGTGCAGGGGTAGACTTCTAGAGAAGCAGGAGAAAAGCAGGAAGAAATGGTACAGTTCAAGGATTACATGAGTTCAGTAATACTGAAGTGTAATGATTTATTTCCCCAGCCATAATCCAGGTCTGTGATAGGCTGAAGATTAATGCAATCTCAAGAAGGGCTTCTGAACAGCCAGGTGTAAGTAGCAGGCTATTCTTTAGGAAATTTGTTGTAAAGACACTTCAGGCCGTTTGGCAATGGTAGATCCCAATAACAAGAGCAACCCAGCCGATTTGCTTAGACAATGAGCAAACATACTCAACTTTGCACACCCAGTGGGTTGCAGAACAAAGTCTGGGCTGGAGAGGCTGCAGTTCCAGGATTGCTATAATATAAGGGACCCCAGAACTGGCTATCAAATAAAAACACAAATTGCATATTATATATGGCTACCATTGACAATTCTCTCCATATAGTATCTGTCATACAATCCAAGGGAGACACAAAAATTCTGAAATAAGAGAGATTTTTAGAGTAGTTTATCTATTAAAGAACATTATAAAAATGTCTTTTAAGATCAAAACCACTAAGGTTATTAAGAAATATTAAACCAATGTTTATATTACACAAAATTATGTAGCTATTTTTATGATTTACTTCACGATTAGGTAAGTTTATATAATACCTTGTCCAAATTTTATGCTGTTAAAAATCAAAATTCTCTTGTCCCTAATATACATTGTGCATGCCCCAGTGCACACCCAAATCTCAATCTGGTGTCTTAGTTTACATGTAAGCAGACTGGTGGAAATAATAGTGGAAATTGGTATCATTACAAAATAGTGAGGTCTCCGAGGACCATTTTTGAATGAGAGAGAGATGCAAAACCTAAGAAATTTATGTATTTAAATAATGGTCTTATTCTAGAAATTTGGAAGTCATTTTAGTCACTGAGTCCAAGGTCCAATACATACCATTCTGTAATGTTTAACTGTCAGTTTTCCTGCTAAACAGGATTACTATGTGGTTTAAAGTATAATAATATGAGAGAAAAAATAATGACTCAAAGTATAATTATTCTTCAATTTTCTATATAAAATTTTTCTAGATTCTGTATTACACCAGGGTCTAGATGCTCCAAATGACATTGTTTAAGATGTGTCATAAACAGTTTCCATTTCAGAACCTTTATCATTCAAACAAGTCCCATTTTCTATTCTTCTTGCATTGTCCAAATATACTTAGGAAATGGACAAAATATAGCAGAGATACTGCATTTCTGCCTAGTATCCATCTTTTTCCTTTGGTTTTGTTTGTTTGCATATTATAAATAGTGTTTTACATACTGCAGAGGGAAATATTAGTTAAATTATTTAACTTATATGACAAAAAATCTGAAGTGCCCATTTCCTGCCCGATTGCTGCTCACATTTACCCAAAAACATAGTGAAACAAAATGGGATAAATTAAAAAACAACTGTCAGCCCAGAGACATCTTTCCCATTTTAGCTAGGATGAAGATTAAGTGGCTTGAACTTAAATAAAACCATCAATGAAACATAAACCATGTGCTTTCATATGTGAGAAAGTAACTTTTTAATATGTTAGGTTAGATTCTCATTCCCAATCATATTTGAAGAGTTAGCAAAGAAACAGCATTATTTCTTATAAGGTCTGTGCACAGCAGAGGTGTTTAGGGAAAGATCTAACTGGCGGGGGACGCCACATTGTTTCAGTAAATACAATAGTGGGATTAATATCTAACCGGTATTATGCCAAGTGCTGTCCATGCAAATATCCAAACTGCACTTACTAAGTACTTTCTTGCTTACTGTGCTGTGTGGGGTTCATTTAGAGAATTTTATTTTTGAATACAAAGACTCAGAAGAGAGAAATTTATTTTCACAGAGTTCTTTTGGACATGAAATAAAGAGCTGGCACAGGGAAGATGTCCATGAGGAACTTCTCTAGATGCAATCGACCTCTCACTCATTAGCCAGATCAAACTGTTGAAATGGTCAGATACGTCATTTGCACCATGGATAGGTTATTTCAAGGACATTCAGAGAACTTCAAACACAAAAGTCTTTGCCTCCTAGGGGACTTCACAGTAAAAGAAATAAAAAAGTGGAAGACACAACAGAAGAGCAAACTGACAAAAAAGATAAACATGTTAAAATAAATATATCATATTTGGTTTATTATGTATGTGATTCTATAAAAATAGACATAGAACATAATGGTCACAGGATGTACATTTGATATTTTCATGAACTTTACATGAAAAGTTTATAACAATTCCTATACTACTTAGTAGTTATTTCTGTATAACACATCTTCATTGGTTAATATTTGAGTCTAAGGGCTCCTATTTAACCTATAATCCAAAAAAAAAATATGTCAGGCAAAGTTTGTTTTAGGCAATTTATTAAAATTATTAATTTCTAATTTCATTACCTGTAATGTTCAAAATAATTTAGTTGTATTAACCAGTAAAGGATATTTGATACTGGAGTTTGTTATTTATTAATTTTGTCAAAAAGCAGCTTAAAGAATTTGAAATGAAGATGCTAAAAACAAAAATGTTAAGAGAAGTAGTATTGTAAAATCAACCATCAGGTGCAGCTAAGTATCCTCTTAGACAGAGTTAGGGGAACTAAAGTCTAAATGTGTCTGAGTAAGCGACATTTTGAATTCTACTATAAGATAACCTAGGTGTCCTGCATTGTTTTGGAACTGTCTGAGCAAATATATCATCTTGACGTGAAACTAAGCTGATTGCCTACCCAAAGGGAAGACAAAGACTACACTTGATTAGAACAGAATGCCAAAGAACACTTACTTTTTCATTTAAACCTACGTAAGTGGATCCTTGAAAAATAGTTAATCTGTACTCATAATAGAAGATAAAAGTGGGCTCTTTGAAGACTTGATTGAAGTTAAAAGCTCTCAGTAAAGAATTATCTGATGTAACAACTACTCGAAAACCATTCTAGCCCTTTCTTCAATAAATAGGTAAAGTGGTAGGTAACCTTCTTTGTTTCTACATCAGAAGAGATTATATAATGCTATACATTTAAGTAAAAGATAAATATGTTCAACTGTAAGTTACTCATATTCAAGGAGAAGTGTTTTTACCCAAACAATCCATGTTTTACTTTGAAGATACTTTTTTTTTTTACTTTTAAGAGCAAAAGAAGTCAAACTTGCAGAAACGGGGCAGAACGGTGGTAGCCAAGGCTCGGAGGGTGGGAAAAATGTGGAGATGCTGGTCAGAGGGCACAAATTTTCAGTTCTACAATGAGTAAGTTATGAGAATCCAAAGTACAGCATGGTGACCTTGGTTATTAACACTGTCACATGCTTAAAATTTGCTAAGAGTGATCTTCAGCCTTTTCAATGCATTACATATACACATAAGTAATCATTTGAGGTGATAAGTATGTTAATTAACTTGATTGTGGTAATCATTTCACAATGCCTACATATACCAAGTCATCATATCATAGACTTTAACCATATAGTTTTGTCAACTGTACCATAATAAAGCTGGAAAAACACACAAAAAACAAAAATTGTTTAAAAAGATCCTTTTAAGATATTCTGCATCAGAATACCAGAAAATACGCATATGTGTATATGGTCATATGTGGTGATATTCCTCAGCATTTATTTAAACATAATAAAGTCATACTGGGAGAACAAACTCACTAATCAAACTCAACTTCTTAAGGTTCTTCTCCAGCTGAAGGCCAGTATCTCTCCTTTGATCAAACTGACACAATAGAAGCCTAAGTAAAATTTACCATGCTGCTTCCTTTCTAGCAAGTTCACAACTCAGTGTAGCGGTAGTGTGAGTCAGAGTATGAAGACAGGGGACTGAGTTTAAGTGTTGAAAATGAAATCCTCTTAGCAACTGTCCTGGTTCTTATTGATAAGTCAGTCAAGACTCCGTTAGCTCCTGGAACTTGGCCATTTGCTCACATCAGAGCCCCTTGGCCTCTGTTGCTATTGCTTCATTTTCTAATACCTCTGGTCATCCTGTTGTCAGGGCTGGGGTCTGGCGTGGCGCCCAGCAGGCTCCTTATGGTGGGAGCCTCAGCTGCTCTCACAGCCCCTGCTACCTGGTGATAAACACACAGGAGCCCCGGCTTCCCCAGCATCTGCCTTCATGGGCCTGGTAACACAGTCCAGAAATTTATGGGAGTTAATGCCCACTGAGGAAAACTAAGGTCAGTGAGAGACATAAAATGACCACCCCCCCAAAAAAAGGAAAAAAATTCTTTGCCTTTCCTCTTTGCTCATGGACTGTCTGGGGCATAGTGGTTCCATGTGTTTTTTCCAGACACACATTCTTTGTACAACAAAACTGGTCAAGTCTTCTTGTAAAACTATGAGAAGAATGATAAGGCAGTATCTTTTATGTGTCTCCCCCAGCTGTGCTGCTCTGGAACTGTGTCCTTCATAAAACATCTTTTCCAGACTACCTGGGCTAAGACAGTAGTCAGAACCTGAATATTGGTTCAACTCTTGTTTACAAAGAATTTAAAAGAATATAATTCAATTTAACAAGTATTTCCTTCTATATTCCAGACATTAGAACGCTATAAATATGAACACTGTCCAAGCTGAGTTTTCATTCCAGCAAAAGAGATAGGTCTAGGCATCAGAGCAATAGTTGCCAACTGAGTGACATTCAAAATATTTAATATCCAATATGGCATGGGCACTACCCATTGAAACAGATAATGCCCCTTTGGTTGATGGATTACTGGAGATGCTAGGGCAGCCAGATGGCAAGAATGAAGATCTACATTATCTACTAACTGGAGAAGTGCTGTACTATTTTAATAGATGTTAAAATAGTTTTACACACCGAATACCATGAGTCCCAAAGAGGCATTCACAGAGGTTTATCCTAGTGACTGAGACGTTTCATTAGTGGGCCACAAAGTCACAGTGTTGTGTCATGGATCCCACTCATAGCTGATTTCTTGATGAAGCATAATCTGCTAGCTAGTAAAGTGGACTTCTTGCAGCAAAAGAAAATCAGGTTTAAAAATTATGTCAACACTATAAATGTAAAATTGTGTGGCTATGGGCATATACTAGATATGAACTGATGTTCAGAAAATATTTAGTGAGAAATGTGTTATTCAACAAGTAATCATTGGAGATGATGTTCATTTAGGGGCTACCTATATTCTTAGCGCAATTTATACCACCGAGGTGGAATTTTAGTCCACAGGTTTATAGAAGATAGATCTTCAGATAAATAGAAGCATTCGATTACTGAAATTCTCAGAAACTTCAGCACATTATACACTTAGCTTTGGAATATTTTGTCTTCTTTTAAGGAAAGTTTTCTATCTGTTTTTCCTGAAATGGATCCAAAGGCATAGGAAAAAAAAAAAACCCACATCTCACGCACACCCTGAGGTTTGCACTTCAACAGAAATATGGAATACTTTTTATATACAATAAAATGTATGGATCACTTCACAAATTTTGACTGCATGTTCATATAATATCTCTATAACTCTCCTCTTTCTTTTAGTCAGCTTGGGACAACTCATTACAGTGGAGTGAGTCTGAGTGTATTTTCTTTACCTTAATACACATGTTGAATTTGATTATGGTTACCCATACTTATTTTTAACATATCAGTTACACCGTTTTTGAAAATTTTTCTGCAGTTAGTTTTCAGTTAACTCTGATCAGATTGCTTTGTGATGATACACATAGGTGATTTACTGGGCAGTCCACAATATTGAGATTCTTAGAACTTTTTAATTCCAAAGCCATTGATGTGAAAAAGCAACTCAGCAAGACTCAGCAATAAAGTATACTAAATCTCAATGACCTGTCACAGTTTCTTCCAAAATGACCTTAAATTGTGATGATTAAAATCACAATGTGAAAGAAAATTTAGTTGCTCAATTACATCCCCTATCATGACAGGCAATGAGAACCACTCACAAATTCCATAGCATGACCAAACCAGCTCGATGACAGAAATTGGGCTTACAAACCTTCTCTTTTAATTAAAAAAATGTTGAAAGCTTAATTTGCCCCCTTTTTCTTACAGGTACTAATGTGTGCAAAGTGAACTCAGTTTTTCCATATTTAGGCCAAGCTACAAAAGCTTACAGATATAATCTGCCTAATTAGGATGTTGTAAATTGTTAAAACTTATGCCAACAATACTACATGGTGAAGTTAATTTAACTTCTTCAATAGGCTGTTTGAGGGGTGTTGTTTGGGATCCAGAGGAATAATTACCTGATTCTGACCAGGGCAGAAGAGGCAATTTAGCATACCTCTGAAGACTGAGGAATAAATTAATATTTGGAAAAGGGAAGAATGTAGATTTCAGGCAGAGAGAACGATAGAGAATTAGAGAACAGAACCATAAAGACATATGTATAGAGTAGATAAAGAAAAGTGAAATATTAAATTGGAACTTAAAAAAAACCCTTAGTCAATTATCAGGCACAATCTCTTCATTTTTCAGATGAAGAAAACCCCAGAGAAACTATGCCGTGGCAAACTCTAGACAGCAAAATCTGACACCTGAAGGCCAAATTTGAAAATGTTACCTAACCTGTTTCCCAAAATCCAGACTCAACAGCCGACTGCAAGTCTATCCACCTCAATGTCCTGAAATGGTTGAATTGCCGTCTAAAATGGAACTTATCTTCTCTTTAAAAATTGTTCTATCACTTAAAACTTCCCTTTTTGTTAAGACTTCCTGTCCCCTCAGGTCCCTAATCTAGAAATGTGAATGGCATCCATGGTATTGACCTCCCCATGCTTCTAGTCAGCCACCAAATGACTCCAGAATGTATCTCAAACCCAATTTCTTTGTTTCATCTCTTACTACCACTAACTTAAACCAGGTTTGTCAACTCTCATTTGGATTATTAAAACAACCTCTTAAGTGTTCTCCCTCTTCAGCACACAGAGTGTGAGATGTCAGCAGGGCCTCCATAAAAAACTACTCTGCTGGCAATTTGATGTATTATTGTGTAACAGGGTTGAGATTCAGGTTAACATTGTAGATTTGGTAGTTATTGGCAGAAGTTGGTACAGACATACTATTAGAAATCACGGTATTGTGCCCCCCATCAAAAAAATGACTGGATGAAAAAAGAAAAGACACGAAGATAAAAATACAAAGTAATGTGTTTTGCTTTTTATACAATATACTGCTGATTATTTTTTACAATCTTGCACGTAGATGTGGAATATTTTTTCATTAGCTCATTAGCTGTCAGAAAATTAACTAGCTAGACTCTCAAACTAATTATAAGAAGAAATATTAATAGTTGATAAGGCTATGTGGAACAAAATGCTAAGCTAATAGTGTTTGATGATTAATCAGCCACAATAAAATAACTTCATGAATTCAATTACAAATTTGTGTAAAACTGCTCCTTAATGAAAACCAATTTTTTGAAGTTTTAGGAAGCAGAAAGTAACCCAAAAAATATTTTTAAAAATCCAGAGCTCTCTGAATAATAGCTATTATCCATGCTTAACTACATGGAGACTGTACCAAGAACTGCACTGTATAAATGATAATGACAGTCTTACATTATACGTTTATTTTACCTGCCATCACTTGTGATCTCAAGATCAGTTATTGTCTTTTTCTTTAATTAATTTATTTTTTAGAGAGGGGCAAAATGAGGGAGAAAGAAAGGGAGAGAAATGTGTCAGACATTTTTATTCAATTAGTTTGCAGATACTACTTTCTTTCTAAAAAAAACACAAGGTTGAGAATCACTGATTTATACTCTCTCCTACTGAAAATAGTCTCTATACTTTAAAATTTTATCATTGCCCCAACCCCCTACTCCCTTCACCTGTAGGTTAATATATCCAAATCCCTACTTAACATCTCAACTTAACATGCCCAGAAATAAACTCTGGATCACTCCTCTCACAAGTTTGGTCTTCCCCAGCACACTATTCACCATCTTACATGCAAGGTATCTAGAAAATATGAAATTTGACTTACATTCCTACCACCCTTGACTCCCTGATGATATTCTGGCCCACCTACAGCGTAGTCTTCACTGAGCAGTCAGAGTGAACTTCTATAAATGTAAATTGGATAATGTCTGCTTAAAACCTTCCAGTGATTTGGTTACACTTAGCAAAGCCTTCCTGTATGTGCAGGCACAGATGTGTGCACGTATATGTGTGCATATAAGCAGAGGCACGAGTATGGAGCACAGGGAGTGCAGGAGATGAGTGTGTACTTTCAGATATGGATTTGCAGGCAGTTTTTCAAGCTTTCTGAAGATGTTCTCTCTTGTGTTTCTCACTTTTCTCTCCCAGCCACTCTGTCAGGGAGCAGAGGAAGAGTCCTGCAGACTGCCTGTGGGCCACACGTTAATTACCAATGTAGTTTCTCTATTAGGGGCAGATGTGGGGCTCCTGGGGTTCAGATTGTGGCAACTGAGGCAATGAGACAGGATCCCTGGGGATGGGGTGTGGGATGCTCCAGACACCTGCGTGGTTGTCAAATGGCACAGTAGTACTCGAGTATCCCAGCGAAATTTACAGTAGTTGCGCAATTGTCTTTAATGGCACCAGTATTTACAATTATTACAAAGTGGAAACAACCTAAAACATCCTTCATGGGATACAGTATAATCAATTTTATATTATAAACAAAGAAGGAGGCAGATGCCCATGATGCATTGTTTAAAGTATAAAAACATTTAAAAACAGTACATGTGCATGATTTCATGTGTGTGTGTATGTGTGTGTGCTCCACACACGTGAAAATATCTAGAAAGTTTTAGATCAAACTGTTAACCATAGTTACCAGAAAAGACTATGGAAAGGGGTAGAGTAATTAAAGGAACTTGTTTTATTTTATATGCTATATATTGTTTGAATTTTATAATGAGCATATGTATAATAATTTTGATAATTCAAAAATCACATATTAGAGAAAGCTGTTGTAGGTGTGTGTGTATGTGTGCTGAGTGTGAATAGTTTATAAAATCAAACATTGAGGTTAAAAGTCAGTGAATATAGTATGGACACTGCTTAGAAATTCTGCTTGTCTTGAGGTGCTAGCTCGTGGTCCTGGAGGTGATGACTGGTGAGCAAGGCATTTGCAGCAGCTGTCCATGGTGGATAAGGAAACTTCTGAAATGTTAAACAATTTATAATATTCTTAAATTGTATAATACTACATGTATAGTCCAGTATGTAAACATTATTACAGTATACATATTAATACTTAAATCAATACATGAATATATAAATACTTCACACATGAATCAAGTTACATATAAAACCTAATGTTGGTCACTACATTAACAAATAGGTGGACACGGAATTGAAAATAGTTTTGTTTTTATAAAATTATTTAACAAAATGTAAGAAACTTCGGCCCTGGCTAGTATAGCTCAGTGGATTGAGCTCGGCCTGAGAAGTAAAAGGCCGCAGATTCCATTCCCAGTCAGGGCACACGCCTTGGTTGCTGGTCAGGTCCCCAGTAGGGGGCGTGCAAGAGGCAACCACACATTGATGTTTCTCTCCCTCTCTTTCTCCTTCCCGTCTCTCTAAAAATAAAATAAATAAAATCGTTTTAAAAATGTAAGAAACTTCAAAAAATGAATTTGATTAATATTTTTCACTATTAAAATATATTACCTTCACCCTGGCTAGCATGGCTCACTTGGTTGAGCATCATCCCACAAAATGAAAGGTCACTGGTTTGACTCTGGTTGTAGGCCTGGCCCCGGTTGGGGGCGTGGGAAAGGCCACCAATTCATACTTCTCACACTTTAATGTTTCTCTCCCTCTCATTTTCTCTCCCTTCCTCTATCTCCAAAAGTAAATAAAATCTTTTAAAAAATATTTTGCTTTCAAATTTTAATGTTTATTCAATATAATTTATAATTCACATTTTAATTATATTAGATAACTGAATATTTAGAAATATGATACTAAGTAATATAAATAATTTTGATATTTTATATAATAAACATTGTTATAATATATTTGAATTTCCTATATTTTGAATATAGTTGTATTTTATTTTTATTCTTTAGACTGTAATTTTATACTTTCTAAGAGCAATTTCTTGCATAAAGTTATATTTTTTCAGTGTAGATAGAGCATATTTATTTAAAATGCATTAGCTTGATTTAAAACTGTTGCATGTTCAACATATATCCTGAGTTTCCATTTGAACTCTTGCTCCAGGTGTCCTATTCACAACCATGTGAGTGGGCCACCATCAGTCCACACTGACCGAATCACCTCAGGGAGAGGGAAGTTTCCTACATACGGGATCAGAGATAAATAGAGATGCAGAAAGGTCTGAGGAGACCGGCACACTGACATCATCTTGGGCAACGGAGTAGAAACAGACACAGGGGAGATGGAAATCGCTGCAGCCTCACCCCCTTATGATCTCATTCCATCCAAGTGCCCGATGAAACTCACAGAAAGTTTCCGACTCACTCTGTGAAGAATGAGCAATAAAACCATCCAAAAAACATAATGCTTGGCATCCACTCTGTGACCTTTGCTAAACTCTTGGGGAGAATAAATGTAACATGTTTCCTGCCCTCAAGCTGTCTCATCTACAAAACAACTGAATTATATGATAAAGGACAGGGGAAGAGAAGTAATAAACCAAACCGAGTCAATCTGGCTGGGATCAGGTGGGAGAAAAGATAAGGAATATATGAAATATAGAAAACACTCTACAGGAACCAACGGAAAGATTTAAGAACAGAAATGCATCTATGAACTTTACTTGGACCCATAACACCAATAATAACAGCAGTCACAGGCGTGTGGATGGGCATTATTTACTACATCTGACAGCAGCCTGAACTCCACCTCTTGTGCACGAAGAAACACAGTAGCTGAGTGCTTCTTAACTGTCACCCCTCAAGGGAGTGTCATGAAAATGAAATATGTTGCTTATGAGTCTATCCCAGTGAGGACAACTATAAATAAAATAATAATTTCTTTGTTGCTTCATGAAGAAAGTTACATAAATAGTGGGCTGTGAGTACTGTCTGCAATATCACTTGCTATCTACTGATTTGTTTTCGTTATCCATAGGGATAGAGACCTGCTCCTCATTTTATTTGCAGAAATATAGTACATCACAGAACAGAGATGAAAGGGGGAATTTTTGGATATCTGGTTTTGAAACTCCTTTTAAGAGTCCATGATTATGGGAAGCTTTTTTTTTTTTTCACTGAAATAAACATAAGACTGTGTCTCTGGGACTCTATGGTTATAACTGAGCCAGTGAATTCACTTAACCTCTTTTTGCCGAAGCAAAGATGGCACAGTAATGCTGGCCTACACTGTGGAGGGCAGTTGTACATTCCCAGAGAGCCTGGAAGCTCCCAGGTCCCAGGGAAGACAGAACCTTAGGAGCTATTTAATCGGGCTCTTCCTTTCAGGCTGAAGTGTACCATTTTAATCTGCTAAGCAGCTACAATATTACTAAAAGGACTCTGAATGTATGTACAAATTTCCCTCTATTTAAGTTTCATTATTATATGAAGGTCTTTTTATTTTGTCTAAGTTACTGTCTTTTTATTTTGACTTATACCCCTTGGGACTTCCACATGGCTCCCTGAAGGTCATTGTTAGCTCACTTTTTTGGTAGGCTTGCTTTTTCCTCTCACTGTTATCTAGCTGGAAATGGGTGATGGCCATATCACACGTAATCATGACCAAAGGTAGGAAAATCAATTAAGCATTTCACTGTATAAGTGTTAAGCCTTGTTTTTGAACTGAGATTGGAAAAGGGAAGCAGATGTTAGCATCCTTTTCCTTCCATCTCCTATCACTGAGTATTAACAAGGATGTTCCATTGTACTTATAAACATAAACAAATTCCACTTAATTTATTATTGACCCTTATTTAAAAACTGAGAATTACATACAGAGGTATTTTTCCACTTTACATATGAATAAAAGCTCATAATCACCCAGTCACTAAGAGTTCTTAATCATATTATTTATTGTCTCTTAACTTGCTGAAAGGTTCAAGCACATGATCCAACTTTTAATTAAGGAGTCTTAAGATGTGCTATGAAAAAATGATCAGATATTGTACTATATGGTAACAAAGTATTGAGTGACAATACTAGAGATTTGAGAATGATAATATGGTTGGGGTATATTTTCTTTGAGGCTTGCAAACAGCGTCATCAAATAATATACAGAATACTTGGTTAAATTTGAATTTTAGATATTTTTCAGTGTAAGCATGCCCTACATTTTGCATGGAACATACTGTACCTAACATTACTTGTTTTATCTAATACTTGTATTTAACTATATTTTTATTTTCTAAACCTAGCCACCTGACTTACAGAGCACTGCCAGTAAACGTTCAGCCTGTCTGCTGCTGTGTGGAGCCCAGCCTGCCCCAGTCTGTATCAAATCTAGGAACGTGGAATGGATCTATCACATAATTGATGTGTGTACACCTTTGGTGAATAAAGGTATTTCCTTTGGCATTATTATTGCCAACTTAGTATTTCATGGTTGATTGTCAGTTGTGCCTAAGTCCTTTACTGAAGTAGTACAGGGAACAGTAACTTTGTAAAATGGTCCAGCTTAAATGATCTCCTAAGAGATCCTTTTAGGGGTAACTCATCCCTTCACACCTGGGGACCATATCCCTACTTAATGTGCTTCCAGACACAAAGGAGAAAAGAGTCTTATATCACATAAACTTAATAGTTATAAAATAAAACATATTTCTTGTGTCACCTAAATAGTTTCCTTTTCTATCTTAAAATGTACTATATTTTATGACACATTTGAGCATTCCTTCATTTTTCTTAATATTGTACATAAATAAAATTTTTCAGTGGAGTGGCCCTAGAGGCCATGGGGACAAAGGTATAAGGTAGCACGGGTACTGGCCCCTCCATTCCATTCCCCTGGCCTCTCATTTTTTCTGTCAATCTCCAGTTCCAAGACCTCTTGGTACCCAGAATGCTCACAGGTGTTGCTGGGGTCACCAGGGCTTTGAAACATAACCACAGAGAGAGATGATGATTGAAAATTGCCCTGAACATATTTAATGAGCTCTCTTTCATCTTTGATCCAAAACTGCAATCCTTAAACTTGTTTCTCAAACCTCTATAAACATAGCTATCTATGTACCAGGACACAGCCAAAGCCAAGGGACAGACATGACATACATTTTAGAAAGAAGTTAATAACTGAAAAAAGTACTTTATCTAAAAATCAATATGACTGAATGCTCAAGCTATTTTTACTTTTAAAGATTTTAAAAGATATAACAAGAAAACTTCAAAAAAATTAGTAAATATCACTTTAAAGCTAATGCCCCAATCTTCAGGAATGTGAGTTACTTTTCTTTGCAGTTGGTGACATTTGGGGATGAATTTGGAAAAGCCCTCCATTACAATCCATGGGAGTCCAAAGTAAAATAAGCAAGTAGGCCAGTATGTAGGCCTTGGGAAGAAAAAAATATGCATTTACAAAATGTACACAGAAAGAAAACTAAGCTTTTCTAAGTGTTAATTAGCGATGGCTGGAACAAGCATTCTCACTCAGCGTGTGGCACATATGCAAGGCGCCTCGAGGGGAAAGTTGTGTGTCCCTCAAACAGAGGAGTACACAGTGGCTACGGGGCTTAATCAGTTATTTTCAGCACATTAAATCTCTCTTAGTTTAGTCACAACCTGCTAAATTCTGATTACTTAGTCTTAAGATTACTTAATCTCATTTAGTAAGTTCACCTTCATTCAACAAGAGGCATATACACGTCTTAAAAAACATAGGCTGATAATTAAAAATAAATGAGAAATAACTTGTAAAAAGGGATAGTAAGATCTTCATCAGGTGCATTACAGGTACAAAATAGTGATGATTTAATCAAATTTTAAATGGAGTCCCAAAGAATGAAAAATTGTGAGATTACTATTGAAAAGATACTGGTACTTCATGCCCCCTGTGTGGTATATCCTGCTATCTTTGCGCTCTGGGCTTTGCAATGTCAGCCAATGATTGTATGAATCTGTCACAACAGATAACATTTAAAAATATAAAATAAATTTTTTTTTAAAGATTTATTTATTTGTTCTTGGAGAGAGGAGAAGGGAGGGGGAAAGAGAGGGAGAGAAACATCAATGTGAGGTTGCCTCTTGCACTTCCAACTGGGGACCTGGCTGGCAACCCAGGCATGCTCCCTGACTGGGAACTGAACTGGTGACCCTTGGTTTTCAGGCCAGCACTCAATCCACTCAGCCACACCAGCCAGGACTAAAATAAAAAAATTTAAATATATAATTTTAGCTCTATTTCATTTTTTTCAATTTCTACTTTCATGTGTATTGATGCAGTCATAGCTTATTGCACATAGCTTTTAAACATTTTTATTTAAACTAAACAAAAAAATTCACCCATGTCTCCAACCCCCCAAGCTTCCACCTCTTGCAACCACAAATCTGTTCTCTATGAGCTTGCTTATTTAGATTCTAAATATAAGAGAGATCAGGCAGTATTTCTCTTTCTCTGACATTCTACTTAGCACAATGCCCTTCAAGTCAGTCCATGTTGTCACAAGTGGCAAGGTTTCATTCTTTTTTTTACAGCTGAGTACTATTCCACTATATATATATATGGTGTGTATGTATACACACACACACTTAGGTTGTTTTCATATCTTCACTACTATAAACAATGCCACAATGAACATAGAATGCATATATCTTTCTGAACTATTGTTTTTGTTTTCTTCAAATAAATACCCAGAAATACAATTGCTGGATCATACCGTCATTCTATTTTTAATTTTTTTGAGGAAACTTCATACTGTTTTCCATAGTGTTTGTGCCAATTAAAATTTCCACTAATGGTTCATGAGAGCTCCTTTTTTTCACATTCTCGCCAACCCTGTTATTTCCTTTTTTTACATAGGTTTCATAGTCTACACAATATAATGATCCATCAAATAGCTTATTGTATATAGCTTATTTTATATTACTAATTAATAAATACAACAAAATAAAACATTGGGAATTTTTTAAATTTATTTAGTTTATTTTACTTTATCTTTGGATTTCTTAACTGTAGTAAAAATATACACAAAATTGGCCATTTTAATCATTTTTAAGTGTACAGTTTTTTACATTAATTATATTCATAATATTGTACTACCATTACTGCTATCAATTTTGTGTTTTTATAATAATGTATATTTTATAATAAATACGGTAAAATAAATTTGGAAAATAATATTCTGAAATAATAAAGTGCCTCAGTAACAAATGTTGAAGACCCCTGATTTAAACCACTGTGAAGCAGTTTGTAAGGAAAATACATGCCAGGAGGAATTACCAAAATTCATCAAAATTCTGTGATTAGGTAAGTTCAACATAGTAAACAGAAAACAGGATAGGGTTGGAGATTCTTCTGTTCATAGAGGGAAAAAATGGGGAAAAATGAGCATAACTGAAGGAGGAAAGACCCTTTGTGATTGGAGGAAAACTACACAAGATTTATCACTTCCAAAGTGAAAGGTATATTGCATTTTCCTTGGTGAGGGTTTAAAAGAAAAGGCTTTTGGCAGGAGAAATCTGAAAGATCTTTGATGCTAATAAGTTGAAAGCAAAGAACAACATCAGGCTTCAGGTGCAAGGAATCCTGTTCAAGGGTTACCCAGCCTTATGCCCTGAATCCTTTTCTCCCCCCAACCCAAGTTCTCAGGCCTCAAAGACTTTTCCATTTCCACATTGTCACATACAACCCTGTTTCTAACTGTCATCTGCACATTTCAACCTTGAGTCATTACTAATTCAACATGGATTTATTGAATCCCTTCCATAGGTCTGTCTTTAGAACAGAACACACTGACCACTTCCATCTTGAATATTCGTGGCTGCGTGAGAGGCATTTCTCATTGCTCATTGACAAACTGCAGTCTGGTTTCTTATATCTGTTTAATTAGGTCAGAGTCCACTCCTGAGGAATGAATTAAGTATTGGTGTGCAGGCCAAATCATTTTCTGAGCTCTTAAGGCAAAAAAAAAAAAAAAGTTGGAAATTCATCAAGACACAAGCTCTCTGACGATTTTTGGGGGTCTTTTGTTTTATGCTTTGGAGGCAGCCGAAGGCGCTCTTCTTGGAGAGCATAACATCCCTCTGATGCCCTCACTGTTTTGTGTGCAGCAAGCACTGTTATTGTTGCCTTTTAATGTCTGCACCACACACCAGTCACGGTTCAAAATACTGAGGATGCAAAATTATTAATATGGTTCCTGTGAGCTCGAAGCATGTATCTAAGTGAATCAATGTGCACAGTAAATTATATCAATTATTCTAGTGTGGTATAAATGCTATCGAGCTCTGGGGTTGATGCTTGAGCTGAGTTTCAATAACAAGCTGGAGTTAAATTAGGAATCAGAGGGTGACATGTGAAATAATAGAAAATTTATATATTGGTTTATGCCTGTGGTTCCTGGCACAGAGCTCCTAAAACCGTTGTAATTTCCTAAGTGATCAGAACACTAGGAGCACCGTTTGTTCTTGGTAGAGTGATTCAGGGCTGGTTCCTGGATGGCCCCTGGATGGGGGATGTTAACCAGAAATACCAAGCCATGATGAGAAGCTTAGAATTTTCAGCCAGACCCGCCTATTTTCAAGGAGAGGAGAGGGGCTGGAAATGGAGTTAATAATCATGCCCATGCGAGGAAACCTCCATAAAAATCCTGATAGTATGGACTTCTGAGAGCTTCCAGATTGGGAGGGTTACACCCCAAATTCACAGGTACAGAAGGATCTTCGCAGACCTCACCCCGTGTATCTGTTCCTCTGGCCATTCATCTGCATTCTCTAACCCACCCTTCAATAAACTGGTCAATGTAAATAAGTACCTTCCTGAGTTCTGTGAGCCACTCCAGCAACCTAATCCAACCCAAAGCAGGGACCATGGGAATCTCCAATTTATAGCTAAGTTGGACAGAAGTTTGTAGGTAACCTGGGGACCTACTACTTACTAGTGGCGTCTGAAGTGGGAGGAGAGCAATCTTGTGGGACTGAGCCCTCTAACATGTGGGATCTGATACTATCTCTAAGCAGATGGTGTTAGAATTGAGTTAAAATTATAGGACACCCAGCTGGTGTTGCAGAGAATTGCTTGTGTGCAGAAAAAACTCTTGCAGATCTGGTGTCAGAAGTGTGGTGAGTGTGAAGGTAGTGTGAGAATAAAGGCTTGAAGAACACAGAAGAAGGACCATAGCTTTTTTTTTTTTTCCAAAACAACAGGGAGAAGAAAAAGAATAGAGAAAACAGAGAGATCTGAAATAAAATGCCATGTTCTAGGGACCCAAGTAGTTTATGATGACCTTATATACTGTATTAAAATCACAACTAATAGAGTATCATGTGTGAGACACAAAGTGCTTTGTAGATATACAACCATTTAACTGCAAGAAAACAGAAGTCATTCTTTGTATTTCAAGAATGAAGTATTTTAATAGAGGACATCAGAAACTTACATAAGCTTTGGAAGGGCTGGGGAGGGAAGGTCAGGAAATCTGTTGCAAAACATAATGACTTTCAATACTGAATAGCTTTTTACAAGTGAAGTTCTTGAAAGTTTAAACTATTGTGAACTCAAATACCTCCGGAAACTCTATTGGTAGGTTCCAATTGACAGCCATCAAGGGCAAGACATTTGAAGAAATGTGAATGCTGAGGAGTCCTTAGAAGGGCACCATAAAGATGCAGAGATAGCAACAGACATTCCTGCACACAAAAGGAATGGCAAATACAAAGGAGTACATATCTGATAATATTCTGGGAAAAGCAAGAAAACCAGTGTGGCTGGAGCAGAGGGTGAATCTGAGCATGGGACGTGATCAGGCTTGAGTAGTAGTGGGGAATGAGCTAAAGAATATAAATGTACCTTGTTTTTAAAAGGATTGCACTAGCAGCTTTGTTGTGATGAGACTACAGTGTGGCAAGAGCAAATTCAGTAAGACCAATGAGGTGGCTCTTGCACTAATCTTACAGAAAGATTATGAAGGTTTGGGATAGGGTGGTTATCAGTTAATCACCAGCAAAAGGAGGGAAGTGTCCAGTACATGAGTGCAGATTAATGGATGGATAGAGGATCACAGAGGAGATTCTGGTAGTTCTCTTCTGATTGCTTCTGTTGTAGTGAAATACAAAGAAAGTGCATTCTTTGAAAGGGAAAATGGGAGAGGAGGCCTCAAGGGTCTCAGGAAAGAGATCACAGTATGAAATGGCTGATCAGGTTAGTGAGACAGTGAATAAACTAGAGAAATAGAAATTTCTTAGTAGCTTTATAGGTCTGCTTGTGGGAAGTAGCCGAGAAGTTATAGAAATGCGTGGGAGGCTTGCATATTTTTCTCCAGCCATATTGTGGTCACAGGATAGTGTCCAATGGAGCCAATGTGTTAGATTTCACTAAACTTGGAGGCTTTCCAACCAATTATCCAAAAGGAAAAGAAGAGCAATTGCTGTGAATAGTATATACAAAGGGTATGATTACAATAATCATAAAATCCAAGTTGTGTAAGGAAGATAATGAGAAGCTCATTGGCCAAAGACAAAGAAAACTGGTTAAGATCAGTGGATTCAAGTTCTAGGGGCAGGATATCTAAAAACTGTTGGAGATGTGTTCCCAAGAATGTGAGCTAGTAATACAGGCAGGGTGGTCAGGAAGGGGTATGCATGAAAATGAAGAAGTCAGTACAGTTATTGTTAAGGGCAAGATCTATGCTGTATAATATGGTAGTCACATGTGGCTATTTAAATTCATTAAAAATCAATAAAGTTAGAATTCACTTCATTAGTCATACTAGCTACAGTTCAATGCTCAATGGCCACTGTAGCTACTGGCTATTTGTCTTACTCCATTCAGGCAACACAACACTATAGGTTGGGTGGCTTATAAGTATCAGAAATTTCTTTGTCACAGTTCTGAAGGCTAGGAAGTCCATGATGAACTTGAAAGCAGATTCAGTGTCTGATGATGACTTGTTTCCTGGTTGGCCATCTCTTCATTGTATCCTCACATGGCAGAAGAGATGAGGGTGGTCTCTTTTATAAGGGCACTAATCTCCTTCATGAGCATTCCATCCTCATGATCAAATCACCTCCCAGAGATGTCTGCTTTAAATGCCATAACCATGGGAATTGGCTTTCAACAGATGAAGTTTGGGAGACACAAAAGCTCAGCCTATAGAACTACTGTACTGGACAGCGTAAGTACAGAACATTCTCATCACTGCCAAAGTGCTATTGAACAGACCTGGTCTAAGTAAGGCCATAGAACGAGGTGGCTTAGTAGGGGAAGAATATAGGAGATGAGAAGGACAAAGAAATGATTTCTAAGATAATTGGAAGAATCAGTTATTATAGAAAGAATACTTAAAAGAGCTTTCCATTTTGAAAAAGAAAAAAGTTTTGAAGAGCGCTATCCAGAAGCTAACATTTTCAAGGAATAAAGAGGATTGATCCATGACCTCTGCAGATGGTTATAATAAAGAGAGGTATTAGGTAGTATATTTTTATGAATAAATTTTGATCCTAGTATTTTTTTAGGGAAGATGGAAGTCAAGTGATCTGAAAGGAATTAGGAATTATATTTCATAATGTATAGGGAAATGAGGATGATTTATCACCAATTCTATTACCTGTAGAACGACCTCCCTGCATTACATTCCCATTTAAATACTCAGAGCACTCCCTATTTTCATAGTTACACAGACAGATATTCTTATTTATATGGGTACTACTTATTATTTAATATTTTTATTTTTCACTGAACTTAGGGTCAATATGTTATGTGATATAATAGGCTTTTCAAAAATAATAATTGTGTATTTTTCAATTTATACTGTTTAATTCTGGAAATCTCATTAACCTGGAATAAGCCAGCTGTCTGTCATCACTGGGAAAATTTCTGCCTGACCTCAAAACTGACCAATTTTTCTGTCTAGTACAATACCAGGAATAGATTAATGTCTAATAAACGTGAAAATATTCAGATTATGTCAGGCAAGTTTGAAATATGGGATCATTGCCTATATTTATTTTATTTTTCTGACTTTATGCTATTAGTATAATCAACCTATATTTCAAACACCAGAGACTAAAGTAAATTTCAAAGCCCAGGGACACCATGTGAAGACAGAAAAGGTCACCAAAATCTTGTCAGGTCACAGTTTTGAGAGTTCTGTTGTGGATGGCTTAGTAATGATTATTTCCACACTTTACCCTGAGAAGGTTAGTAACTGTCCTCCTCACTCTGTACTTAGGCCCCATGGAGAAAAATGGCTTTAGTAACTCATATGCTGAATGATTTTAAATCTGAATTCGTAAGCGAAAAATCTACAACAAAAGGTATAAACTAAAGAACACAACACACTGAGATTCCCGATTAAATTATTTGCACATTGTTCCTATTTTGTGTTTTGCATTTTCATTTCTAAAAGTTAACATAAATTTCCAGTGGCTGTACAGGCAGACCATCAGTTTCCGGACCATCGCGAAAGAGCAAGTGTCACCGTCAAGTCAGTCACACAGATTTTGGGGTTTCCCAGAGCATATAAAAGTCATATTTACCCCATACTGTGGTCTATTAAGTGTGCAATAGCATTATGCTTAGAAAAACAATGTACAGATCTTCATTTTAAAAAGTTTATTGCTAAAAAATGCCAACCATTATCTGAACTTTCAAAGAGTTGTCATCTTTTTGCCGTTAGCAGGTCTTGTTTAAGGTTGGTGGTTGTTGACTAGTCAGGATGGTTGCTGCTGTGGATCGAGGCAGCTGTGGCTATTTCTTAAAATAAGGCAACAGTAAAGGTTGCTGCTTCTACTGACTTTTTCATGAATAATTTCTTGATAGTATGTGATGCCGCCACTTTATTAACTAAGTTTATGTAATATCCTACATTCTTCTTTGTTATTTCAACCATCTTCACAGCATCTTCACTAGGAGTAGATTCTATCTCAAGAAACCACTTTCTTTGGCATCCAGGCAAAGCAACAACACACCCACTAAAGTTGTATCATGAGGTTGAAGCATTCAGTCACATATTCAGGCCTCACTTCTAATTCTAGATCTCTTGCTATTTCCACCAGGTCTTCATTTTACTTCCTCCACTGACATCTGGAATCCCTCAAAATGATCTATGAGGGTTGAAATGAACTTATTCTAAACTCCTCTTAATGTTGATTTTTTTTACTTCTTTCTATGAATCATGAATGTTCTTAATAGCATCTAGATTGGTGAATTCTTTCCAGAAGGTTTTCAATTTCCTTTACTCAGATCCATCAGAGGAATCACTATCTATGGCAGCTATAGCCTTATAAAACTTCTCTCTTAAAGAACAAGGCTTGAAAGTTGAAGTTACTACTTCACCCATGGGCTGCAGAATGGACGTTGTGTTCGCAGGCATGAAAATATTTACCTCATTGTGCATCTCCCCATCAGAGCTCTTGGGTGACCAGATGCATTACAAATGAGCAGGAATACTTGAAAAGAATCTTTTTTTTCAGCAGTAGGTCTCAACAGTGGGCTTTCAATAGTCCGTAAACCATCATGTTGTAAACAGATGTGCTGCCATCCAGGCTTTGTCGTTTTATTTCTAGCACACTGGCAGAACAGATTTAGCTTAATCCTGGGGGGGTGGGGCAAGGGTTTTCTTTTTTTTCTAAGATTTTATTTACTGATTTATAGAGATAAGGGAAGGTAGGGAGAAGGAAAGGGAGAGAAACATTGATAGGTTGCCTCTCACACATAAAACCCACATATACCAAACCCACACATACCAAACCCACAACCCAGACATGTGCCCTGACCAGGAATTGAACTGGCAACTCTTTGTTTGTGGAACAATGACCAACCCACTGAGCCCAAAGGTTTTCAAATAGTCAATGAGAACTGGCTTCAATAAAGTCACCAGCTGTATTTGTCCCTAATAAGCAAGTCAGCCTATCTTTCGAAGTCAAGCAATGACTTTTCCCTAGCTGTGAAGTTGCTAGATAGCTTCTAAAAAAAAGAGAAAGAAAAGGCTGTTTTACCTATAGTTAAAATCTGTTGTTTAGGTAGCTGCCTTCATTAATGATCTCAGCTAGATCTACTAGATAATATTGTGCAGCTTCTACATCAGCACTTGCTATGTCACCTTGCACCTTTATTTTATGGAGGTGGTTTCTTTTCTTAAGCCTCAAGAACCACCCTCTGCCAGCTGCACACATTTCTTCTGCAGCTTCCTCACCTCTCTCAGCCTTCATAAAACTAAAGAGGCTTAGGACCCTGCTCTGACTTAGGTTTCGGTTTAAGGGAATGTGGTTAGCTCAATCTACTCAGACCACTGGAACTTTCTCCATATCAACAACAGGCTGTTTCCTTTCATATCATTTGTGTGTTCTCTACAGCAGCACATTTAATTTCCTTTAGAAACTTTCCCTGTGCATCTCAACTTGCCTAGCTTTCGGCCTGTCTAGGCTTTCGACCTGCCATCCCCACTGAACTTCATCATCACTAGCTTTTGGTGTAAAGCAAGGGACATGTGACTCTTCCTTTCACCTGAACACTTGGAAGGCATTGTAGGGTTATTAATTGGCCTAATTTCAATGCTGTGTCTCAGGAAATGAGGAAGCTCAAGGAAAGGGCGAGAGATGGTGGGTGGCTGGTCAGTGAAACAAAGAGAACACACAACACTTACCAAAAGACTGTGCTCTCTCCAGTGGACATGGTGTGCTGTCCCCCAAAGCACTTACAACAGTAACACTAAAGATGACTGATCACAGACCACCATAACAAATATAATAATAATGAAATAGTTTGAAATACTGCGAGAATTACCAAGCTGTGACACAGAGACACAAAGTCAGCAAATGATACTGGGAAAATTGTGCCGATTGACTTGCTTGCAGCCAGGTTACCTCCAATTTATAAAAACATGCAACATCTGGGAAGCACAACAAAGCGAAGCACATAAAACAAGGTATGCCTGTAGAGCCAGAGCATTTATTTCAAAACACGTTTCACAAAGGAGCACTTTTGTCCATGAAAATGTATGAACTCTCTCAACTCCTAAAAATGAAAGAAAACAAAAGGCAGAAAAGACTGTCGTCATCGCCCATGACGAGCAGGGGCTTCACAACACGTCCCCATAAGATACGGCACTGTTCGGTGAGGCCCCGGATCTCTCTCCCCTGACTCGCACACAGCTGCGCAGGAGTGCAGCATCCACGTCTTCATCGCCTGAGGGCCAATCCGACTGCAGCCACAGCAGGGCAACCGCAAACAGCACGACCAGTTGTTCTGTGCTTTTGCTTTTCCCTCCTCTAATATGTGTTACTTAATAATCTTCCTCCCAGAGATGATTAACAACACACACGATGGCTTTTTCTTTAATTAGCAAATGATTTTGGTATAAGACTGTGTCCTGCTTTGTATTTCCCGAGCATCAAAGGATACTCTCCAGTATCAACCCGTCCCATTTCAATGAAACGGTAAATGGTCCCCACAGATTAAACAACAAACAGGTGAACAAACAAAAATACCCTCCACTTACTGGCATTTTGACAATTTGATTTTAAACATGCAGAAAATGATAAATAAAAATATCAAATGGACTCATCCAGTTACTGAGTTTTGCGATTAAGTTCAAAAAGGAAAAATGGGGAAAAGCATGAATACTACATCCTATCCAGTTCTCTTCAGGAATAGAAACCTTTTAAATGCATAATCAAGAGCAATTATTTAAACTATTTCTTTATTGCATATTACTTCATTAATTAATTCACTCACTCATTCCCTAAAGCCTTAGACAGACAGGTAACACACAGAATACATGGTGAAACCGCAGTGTTTAAAACGACAGCCGACACTTCGAGCTTGAGCGCAATCCACCCGGATGCCCCGCTGAGGCTCAAGCTTGCTGCTTGGCATCATCTGTCATACAGAGTATGGCTATGGGACAAAAATTAAATTTAATCACTTTTATTTTAAAACAGAATTACTCCTTGATGCATGCATGTATTTTTCTCACCATAAGGAGAGAAGATGATGGTACAAGAGAAGCGCTTTAAGAGAACAGCACGTCAAGAACTGTGAAGGTTCTCTTCGTAAGCTAATTATTAGGCACCACAGTTTCGGGGATGCTGACCTAAGACATGAAATTCCAGGCTCAGATGCAAATGACTTTATTACTCACACAAGAGAAACAGCCAGAGGATTAACATTTGTGCCAGTTCCTTGAATCCAAATTTCTAATGCAAGGAGGATTTGGTGATAACTGTAGAGCCAGAGAGTTGCATCATAGAGGAGGAACCCTGCACTTAGAAAACCTGGGTCTTTTCTAACGAGTAGTTAGCCCACCAGATCTTTGCCCTGGGAGTGAGCAAACCTGACTTTGCTCTGGATGGAAACACCATTTCCATCTCCTAAGGCTGCTTGCTATACAAACATCTTTGAACAGACATTTCAAAACACAGACAGTGCTTCTGCTCACAGGATGCATGGAAATGCAAGACACACATAGAGAATTGTCTTCGGACACATTAAGCCTACAGACGGAAGGGAACCTGGGTAAATAATTATCAAAAATGTACATAATATTCTCTCTACCTTTTTGAATATCTAAATATTATTTCTAAAACTCACATGAGAAAACATTAAGGAGTTGTACTGAGCCATTGACACTAGTTGAAGCTTTAAGTGTCATTTTAATAAACGTATGAATTAAAAGCAATCATTTTTCTTTTTACTCACAATGAAGGGATATCTGGTAACTTCCCTAAAACATTCGCTGAAGCCTCGTTACAGCATGCCAGAGTGAACCAGAGAACCACCCTGTGTCAGGCGGCCAGGAGCCAGCACCATCAAGGGAGCGCTCACAGGCAGCAGGAATGACTCAGCCACCACAGAAACTGATTACCTGCTCAGAATCTGATCACTGCTCTGACAGCACAGGCACACTCATGATGTTCTCAGTAACTTTGATTAATGCCAACCTCTGACACTTCAATTAAATTGTTTCACCCGTTTCCTCATTTTTCTTGCATAATCCCAGGGAAAAAAAGTACAAGATGGTGGTTCAAAATTACAAGGCCACCGAAATCTCAAGTACAAAGCAATATTATTTCTTACTAGGGACAGTGGGATAACATCTGTCATCCTTCTGGACAGCTAATGGAGAGGAAACGTTTCTCCAAAGCTCGATTGGTTGGGCAATTTCCCTCTATGTGATTACAGTATCTAGCTTGTAGCATTTGGCACTATAGTTGTTTAAACATAAAGGTGTCTATTTACTTGTCTAAATCTCCACAAAGATATGTTTAAAAAATTAAAACAAGATTTGAGCCATAACCTTGGCTACATACTCAATACATTCAGTACAAAGTTATAGATTTATAATTAGCATATGCAGAACCAAAAAAATTAATGATCAATTAATGAAGAGATAAGCTGCATTGCCCACCTCCATAAGAATGGAGATCGGTAGAAATTAAAGTTACTTTGAAATCATCTTGCTGAAAGATAAGAAGTACATGCATTCACATATGCACACATACATGCATTTCCACCTACAAAGAAACCTGTATAAAGATGCATTTGCTATGGTTAGAAGATGTGTAGCACCAGAGGCACCAAAGTTTTCAGCAGTTTAAATGATTACAGTGTCTACATATGTAATTAGAATAACAGTTACTCAGAATCATTTAGATTCATTATTGCCCTTACAACCTTTACCTCTTTCAAAATGCCAGTTAAATCCTCCTTCAACTAGGAATAAATCATTTTGGGACAAGCTGCTTTCCTGACATAGCTACACTTCTTCATGCTTGTTGAACTGGCTCAGACAACAATGCCTGGCTGATGGTAAGCACCATGTTTGCTATGGAAAGGCAACTATTTCAACATCAACATAGCACTTGCCTCTGGAACCAAAAATGAGGCTGAGCGTATTTCTCCAGAGTTCACTGTTCATGTGGTTAGACACTGAACTTCCAGTGTCAAAGGTGTGCGGTGGGGGTAGAGGTAGAAAGGATAGGTAATATATTTGAGAGTTTCCATTTCTAAGTCTGCTGTCCTACAAAATTAGGGAGGTATCCTGTTTAATGCTATGGAAGAAAGCCATCTTCTGTTCTGATCAGGCTGCACATGGACTACTGTTTCACTTATTTAAGAACTCACTGGTTGATTCTTCTATGTGCCCTGACCGGGAATCAAACCCAAAACCTTGGTGTATCAGGATGATGCTCTAAACAATGGAACTACCCAGCCAGGAATGGGTAACATGTTTTTCACTTTTATTTTCTGAGTTTGCTACTTTACATGCAGAAGCTTTAATTGCATACCTTGCCAGCAGGTGCACTCAGGGAGTGCCTGAGTTATCACTTAGATGAAGGCAGTGCACAAGGCAAGGCCCTCACCTCCTGTGGACTAACCCGCAACCCGTTTGCCATCACCATTTAGTCCTGCCGCAGGCACAACCCCTGCCACCCAGCAATATACACACACACAGCTGAAAATGGGAAATATAGGTTTCCAGCAAAGTGGTTTAATGTGAATAGCAATGATGGACACTTTGAAATCATTTTTCGGTGACATAAAAATGATTTTCTAAGACCAAGCATAAAATGCAGTGTGCAAACAGTTCCTTCTGATTACACTTTCCTATTTTTTACCGCGTCCTCTTGCTTTCTATTGAAGGTATAATATATATTGTGCTAAAAAAGATTCGAGAATAATCTCCTGTTCTATTCAACTTAGGGTTTATGAGCATGCAATTAATTATCACCACAACAATAGTGATGATATAATAAAGTGAAACCAGAAACAGAAGCTGTAGGATTCGGTTGGGCTTCGGTTGCTTTGTTTGTCTTATAGCACCGTCTGGACATCATGACGGCTGAACTCTGGCCCCAGGGCTACCACACAGTAATTAGTTGTGCAGTTTCAATGAACTATTTTATAACTCTGTGCTTCACTTTTCCGTTCCATGAATGGTCAGTATAAGGCATTCCATCCTTATCATTTTTAGGTATATCTGAGTATCTAAGAACACCCAGTTCCTTCTTGGAATGCCTCCTTACACAGAGTTTTTCTTGGTTTTCCTTCAAGTGTTCTGCTATGGCACCCTTCTTCCTGAATTTTTATAGCATCTCACCAGGACTCCTGTAACAGCCTCATTCTTCATCTCTCTCCTTTCTTTTCCTCTGCCTCTAACCTGTTTTAACCACCGCTGACATATTGATCTTCCTGACTCCTATCACTGATTGGGGCAATTTTCTCATTAAAAAAATGTTAATTTTCTCAAGTGCCTGAAAAAACAAGGAATTGAACAAAAGGAGAAATTACTATCTTACAGGTACAATGATGACTCCACCCCCACAGCCTTTCGGTATAACATCGGGAGCCGGGAGTCACCCATGCTCCTCACAGCTGTTGCTAGATAATCCTCCTGCCCTCCTCACTGAAAATCCTCAGCCTCCAGGGCATGCTACCAAACCATACCACCCATATGAATGCAATTGCAGCCAATTCACCACTGGTTCACTCCTCTTCTGTTCTTAAATATTTGAGGTCTTATCTCACTGCTCGCCCTCTCCATTATTCCTGAAAAATGCTTAGTAATTACAATATCCACACTGATAACCATGACAACACAGTAACTTCTTACTGTTTTTTAACTTCAACTGTTTGTTGTTCAAGTACAGTTGTCTCCGTTTTCTACACAGTAACTTCTAAGTCATTTGATCTCATCTCCTTCACTCTACCATGGCCAATCACCACTAAGCCGCCATCTTTTTCTCTACCTTGCCTAATTTATACTCTCACCTCCATCCCTACCAAACTTAAATTCCATAGCCCATCATTATGATCACTTTCTTCCACCCACTCTCACAGTCCTTTCATGCTTATGGCTTTTCATGCCTGGAAAAATCCAACATTGGTAAAAATTCCATCTGATGTCTACTCCATTCCTGCCTACCTGAAGATGCTGGGGGAAGACAGACAACCACGTTAATTGGTCTCCACTTAAATTAAGATGACTTACCTCAAGTGGACCCAACAATCACATTGCACTTGCAACATGTCCTCTTTCTAAACATGGACGACTCCCAAATGTTTATATCCTGGCCTTCACTCCTGACCTGCAGGTTCATATTTATTACTGAATTCTTGCCATCGCCACGGGGATGTCTCATAAATAGGTCAGACATAACATAGGCAACATCAGACTCCAAGTTTCACACCCCTCCCCACATGGCTGCTTCTCCCAGTTTTCCCTTCCTTACTAAATAGCCACAGGGTGGATGTTGCAGTAATTAAGGCTATCTATGCTATTTTTCAAACACACCAGGCATGCTGCTGGCCAAGACCTGTCCTCAGCCTTGAAGTCTGTTTCCTGTTATTGATATAGCTCGCTCTTTCGTGTCATTTGCGTTTGCTCAGTGAGACCTCCACTGATCCCCTTCTCCCAGCATCCTTATGTTTTCCCTCCTGGTTTGTTTTTATCTGTTGCCTTAGTCAAGATTTTATCCATAAGTCTTTAATACTAATTTTTATTGCCTTTCTACTCTGACTAGAATATGAACTCCAAGAGATACCAATACCACTTATTACAATGGCCAAAATTTGATGACACCAAATGCTGGCAAAGATGTGGAGCAATAGGAATTCTCATTCACTGCTCATGAGACTACAAAATGATACAGCCACTTTGGAAGACAGTATGTGGTTTCTTACAAAACTAAGCATACCCTTACCCTACAAGCCAGCAATTGTGCTCCTTGGTATTTACTCAAAGGGTCTATTAACTTACTTCCAAACAAAAACTTGTACACATATTTTTATAGGAGCTATATGCATAATTACCAAAACTTGAAAGAAACCAAGAGGTCCTTCAGTAGGTAAATGGATAAACTGTAGTAAATCCAGTGAATGGACTATTATGCAATGCTAGAAAGAAATGAACCATGAAACAATATGGAAAAACCTTAAATGCATATTACTAAGTAAAAGAAGCCAATGAATATATAGTGGGATATATAGATAGATAGATATAGATATAGATAATGGATAGGTGTCATTATACATCCATCCAAACCCACAGAATGTACAACACCAAGAGTGAACCCTAATGTAAGCTAAGGAATTTTGGTGATGGTGTGTCAATGCAGGTTCATCAATTGTAACAAATGTAAACACTCTGGGGGGGGGGATGTTCTTAATGGGGGAGGCCATGCATGTGTGGGGGTAGGGGATGCATAGAACCTCTGTACCTTCCCTTCATTTTGCTCTGTTCTTAAAATATAAAGTCAATAAAAAAACTTACCTTCTCCTCTATCAATTTATGCTTATACTATTGTATGGGGCTATGGTAAAGATTTAATATAAGGCAATTACATTGCCCAGTATACAAAGGATTTCAGTGATAGTTATTATTAGTAGCAGTAGGGCTAGTGAATTGCCCTGTTCCTGGTGTAATACAGCTCACTAACCCGATGGCAAACTTTTCATTCACCCTTTTTTATGAATGTCAGTGTCTTTATTAATATTTGGTCACCTGTGTTATACACATAGTCCTTTTAATTTGCCTGTGGCTCTCATTAGATTTATTGCCCATAGGTGTAGGACCAGGCTTCTCTCTCTTTGCAGCTCTGTAGAGCACCCAAGGCAGCCTACTTACTCCACACAGAGAGTTTTAATAAGTTTTCAGCCCTGGGGATATTTTTTCAGAGTTAAAATTGTTATGGAAAAGCACAGACTGACAAATGGGCTGCGAAGGCCTGGGCAGTGAAGATTTACAGCAGGAATGGTATTTCTCTTCCCGGTAGAGCAATCGCTGTGTTCTATTTCAGATATTCAGAGGCTTTGCAAAATTTATGGGAATAACCAAGACATCTATAATCTCTCCCTTTATCCCATTTACTGAAGCACTCATTTCAGGAACTTCAGAATAAACCACACTGCAAATACACCTCTGTCCTAGGTGTTTGGCTTCTGTTGTCTTTATATCTGAAAGCTCTTGCTCTTCAAAATTAATATCAAATAAAGTTCAACCCTTGTGGAAAATGAAGTTATACCACATCACTTAAATGATAAATTCTGCTGTAAAACTGCTAGATGAGCAGAAAAATATGTTATCAGTGGGTTGGGAGGACCCTGCTCGTTAGTATTTCTCATACCCTCAAATACCTCCTCAGTGAAGGCTAATGAAAAGTCTGTGGCAATGGAAGGCCATGCGTGTCAAAGCACTGTTAAAACTACTCATCAGGGCTCTAAAACAAGATGCTACTGACAAAACATCAAAACACACCACCGTGACTGACGTGGAGCCTGCCTTTAGACCCCTCAGGGGCCTCTCAGTTAGCTCTAGCAGCTGTAATATGTGTACATTACCAGCAGAGAATGCTAATTTAAAAAATCGAATTAAATATTAAGAAGGCAATGCAAATCCTTTCCATTGGTTTTATACCACAATTAGAGAGAGTTGGTCACGCAGACCAAGGGAATGTTATCGCTGGCTCACAGAATACCGTAAGTGGCACTGAAACAGGGAATGTATCAAACTGCAGACAGGAAGCATTTTATAGGTACTGATTGTTGGCCCTTCTCTTAATGAGAAAATCTCAGACACCCAATTTCCATCATAATGTAATTTGCATACATTTGTTACAACCACCTATTGCATCTTTAATGCCTTTTCCACACCCGAGTAAAGAGCTTCAGGGAGGAAATTCGCAGTGCACTGTTCTAGAAAAGCCCAAACTGTCAGATTCTAGAAAAAGAGTGACTACACCTTAATCTTTCTAGCAAGAGGAAATAATTTCTGTATCTACAAAGTGTCCAATTCCTGCCAATCACAGTAAACACATATATTACTCCCTCTGCAAACAGATGCTCTTTCCAGCCTCCAAACATCATCTGTCTTAATCCCCAACCATACTTACAGCTACACTCTCCAAAGCTCTTGCTGACTCCACCACCACTTCTACTTCAGCGCTCCAGTGAGGGCTACAGTATGGCGTGGGCTGTTATCCCGCTTCTCAGTGCTTGCCCCTTTCTCCTCTTCGAGAGTCATGTCGTCTTCTCCCGCCCACTGCCTTTCAAGTTACACTTCCAAAGGCACCTACCTCTTCCCTGCATACCTTACAGACTGTTCCCCATGACTTCCATTTCTAGAAACGATCACAAATAACTAGTACATCTTCGAAATAGACTGAAGAGCCAAAAGACTCAGATTAATGTCAATTCAGGCAAATCACCATCTTTTAAGGCTGAAGTATCTAAAACAAATTCCCCATGTTTCACTCTTGTGTCAGTAGGTGGAGTAACTTTTGGTTTTTAATTCATCCTTCTTCCCTTGTACAAGTGTTGTCTTTTGGCACCCCTCTCTCTTTCTCTCCCTCCGCCTCCCCCACCCCCAGCCCCACCTGGTCTCTACTGGAAACCATACAAGCTCTTAGCTCTTTCAGGGACTAATTCTAAACACTGGGACCTATTGATATAAATGCTAAATATATAGTTGCTGCTTTGGAAAAGGAACTTGTTCTCCAATAACAAACTTTCCATAATATCTACTGTGACAAGGGCTAGAGCTCTAAATATGGATCTGCCCCGTGTGTGAGCAGCTGCCCTGGCAAACACTCATTTCCCTAGTTAGACCTTCCTAATGTCCACAGGTTGTCTATTTGATGCACACACCATCTTACTCCTCTTTTTTTTGGCTGAATTCTCTTTAACACTCAGCACCTGCCCCATTAGAGCAGGGGTTTCTCATTAGAAGGTTCCTCTATCTCCACCCCTTCCCAGGACCTTACACTTTGAATCCTAATGCTGCCCTGAAGAAACCATGATAAAAGAGTGATTTGCAGCTGCTGAGAAACAGGGAGCATTCTAATTTAAGTGAATCTTCAATTACAGGTTAACTTGAAGTCTTTCAGCACGTCTTTTGGGGGGTTCTATGATTCAAAGCAGTTTTATGTGATTTCAAGATTGAATTCTAAATGGGTTGCATCTAAAGAAATCTGCCTCGAAGTTTTATTTGTCATAAAGCTTTAGAACAAAAAGTAGTATTAGCCAAATGGAAAAGTTAAGTGATTCTTATAAGCATACATATGAAATAAAGAATAAGTATATCTGGATTTGCACATTTCATATGATAGTGTAGTTTTTGAATAGGACAGATTACATTTAAGCACAATTGTTTCAACCACTAGACATATTTTACTTAAGCCTTTACATAATAAGAAGATGGGCAACTGTGTGGATTGTGGGGGAGGGGCGTAGAGGTGGAAGAAGGTATGGGAATATGGAATAAAAATACAATAAAACATCAACTATTATGGAAGTAAGGGGGAGAAAACTGTACTTGAACATTCATTTAAATTAAAAAATGTATTAAAAAACATCAACTATTAAAAAAGTTTATGTAGAATAAAAACTACTCTTCTATGACTGCTGAATATTCTACATAAACTCTATATTCATTACCAATAAAAAGCTTTTGGTTAAAAAATATCCAATCCATTTATTTAAAACAGTGAGAAATTTTTAAACTACAATAGCAAATTGAACAATTCTATGCTTATCTTTTCTCAGACAATGAGTTAAACAGGTATTTCTGACATCACCAACTAAGCCATCTGTAATTCATAGATTAAACAGGGATATCTTGAGACAACCTTCATCAGAGTTTTCAAGGCTGAACTAGAACTTCAAGAAGGCAGTGTCAGAAATGAGTGAATTTCATTTTCCTGGGCTGAAAGGCCTCCATGCTGATACCCGCACTGTCTCCGGTGCTGCTGACACTGAACCCAGAATGTCAGGGACTGTCTGCCAAAAGCACGCAGCAGCTGACCTTGTGAAGAGCCCTCCACCACTGAGAAGCAAGCAGTCCTATACTTCACTCCATGTGGACCAACAGTAAAGACATATTCTGGACATTTTTAAATTTTAAAAAGAGCGTGTGTATGTACACTTTTAAACTCATTTTTAACCTCCTAATTCTGGTTCTTTTACCTTGGTGGTGATGATACCTGCAGCTATGTAGCGGGTCAGCACGTATGATTTTGAAATTGAATTTCACATCGCCTAAGGAAAGCACTGAATGATAACCTGCTCTGCTATAAAAGCAAAACATTTGTTTCTATTATGCCTCACTTTTTTTTCTGCATTTTATTTATGAGATATCATTGACAAAAGTTTTGTGTTTGTGTTTCAGAGCAAGTATGTCAGGTATGTTTATAATGATTCCTAAGGTTTTTATGAAGGCACTTCTTTAATGGAGTTACGATCACTCATTAAAGAGGTTGAGCGTTAGTAATACTACAGATGAAAACACTGGGGCATGATAAACATTGTTGTACATTAATTTTGAACCAAGAAGGTGAAAAAATTATAAAGTAATTCTAAATTTCACGCCTAATACAATTTTCAATTCCAATCAGCAAATATTTATTGAATGCCTAATATGGACATTCACTAACACAGTTAATGATCTGTTTGCACAATGTTCTGAATCTAAAGCAAACACTATGCTTTTTAAATGATTCTTCTCTAAACCTTTTATATAAAACTTAATGACTTAAACTTATGAAATAGAACATAACTATCCCAGTGTTGAGCTCATTTCAATCTCAAGGTTATTTTGCATATATTTTCAAGAATATAAATCGCAGTTATATCACAGAAAAAGAGGTAATAAAGAATTTTAAAAATAAATTCCTGCTAAAAGTAGGGGTAGGGAGAGTTCTACTGTGTTAATGTGTCCAATCCAAATCTCTAGAGACATCGCCAAAGATTTAGGCAAGCTGTACTGTTGCTTTACCTTTGAGCATCTTCAGATGCCAACTGTGACGTACATGAAGGCTAAGATGATTACAAGACTCAAGGTAATCCTTTAGGTAGGAGCATCCACATTTACTGATGTCTCTTTCTCAATCTGATCTCTGGAAGAGCAACCTGATAACAGCATGGCCCATACAAGAGATCCAGGTGCCTGGTTCAGCCATTATATTCCAACACCAATGTATGAAGTGAGGTATCTTGAGAATAAAACAAGGAACCTGGAGACTGCTGTTGAAATATATTTCTTGCATCTTTCTAAAAATCACAACTCCATTAGCTGCACATAACACATTTCATTCTCAAGACACTTATCCAGATGCTACTATGAGCCAACGCCTGCACATAGCATGCACAGGATAGCGCATGCAGTCTTGATGGCTCATCTCACAGGATTAATTCAGCACTAAAGCTCAGTAGTCAAGATGAAGATCCAAACTCAGCCTATACCATGCCTACAAAAGTTTTCTAATCAGTAGCTAACATGAAAATCTTCAACCATCTTGGGCACATAGCAAAATGAAAATTCACCTTGCCATAGATAGTGTGTTTCAGTCAACAATATTAACCTTGTACCTATGACATGCAAAATCTTTGTTGCATGCATTACTTAAGGGAACTCTATTGACACCATAAGAGAGAGAGTGAATATATTATGCTTATTATGCTAATCCATATTTTCAGGGCCACAGAGACTGAGAAGGACTAAGTTAGAAGGGTACGAGAAACAGCTACACTCTGACCACATTGCTCCTTCTCCAGGCCAGCACAGTACCTCACCAAGAGAAAATACCCAGGCCTATTTTCTCCAATGAGGAAAAAAGACCCCAAGGTGGACATCCAGCTTCCCCAGCATTGTGGCGTTTGTTGGGCACTTCAAAGGAGGCCTGCCTGGGTCTCACCTCACAGGGACCACTGAGAAAATTTCTGGGACTAGACACTGAGGATCAGACAGAAATGGAGAAGGTGGGGCAGTGCATAGAGCAACCAATTCTCAGATGCTGGCAGAATTCATTCCTCCTGAAAGCTGCACTTAGGGGGGATCCCAGCCAGCTGCTCTGACCATCTGCTGAGCATAGCAGGTGGCACATTTGGCCAGGGAGTTCAGTGGGAAGTTCTGCCTGATTCAGGTCCCTAGACAACTGGGCTGCACTGGTCATGGAGACTGCTCTACAGACCTACCTGGGCAAGGAAGCAAATTCAAAACCCCACCTACTATTGAAAATGACATTCAACCCTGCCTGACCAAGAAGCCTAGCCCCAGAACACGGGCCACCAAGTAGACCACTGTACAACCACACTTGCATTAGCACCTAAGAAGAGATCCCAGCCAGCAGCTCTGCAGAACCAATTCAGGGGTTCTGACTAGAGCTTCGTGGGTAGATCTTCCTGATTCAGGTCCCCAGCCAATGGACCACACTGGCTGAGGATCCTCCTCTGGGCATGGGAACAATTCACAGCCCTGTCCAACTGCTGATATAGCCTCCAGTCCCACGCAGTCAGGAAGCCTGACTAGAGAACGTGAGCAGCCAAAGAGCCCATCCCACAGCTGTGCTTGGGCAGGGAATTAAGCCAGCAGCTCAGCCCAGCTGTTAAGAACAGCCTTTGGCCCCACATGGCATGTTGTACAGACACAGAAAAAAGCAATCCTAAAATTCATATTAAACCACAAAAGACCCCAGATAGTAAAAAAAAAAAATCCTGAGAAAGAACAAAGCTGGAGGCATCACACTTCGTGATTTCAAATTATTACAAAGCAAGCATAATTTAAAAAAATATGATGCTGTCATAAAAACAGGCACATAGACCAACATAATAGAGAAAAGACCAGAAATAGATCCGTGCATATATGGTCAACTAATATTTGACAAGAAAGTCAAGAATACTCAACAGAAAACAGAGTCTTCAAAAAATATTGCTGGAAAACTGAATGTTCACATGCGAAAAGAGTAAAACCACGCCCCTATTTTACACCACTCACCAAAAGTAACTTGAAATGGATAATAGCCTATAGGGAAAATAGATTATACAAAACCAGTTGACCAATAAAATTTACCTCGTTCTGCTAAAATAGAACATTAAGAAAAGAAAAATCAATAACACACTGCATTATTTTTTAATTATAATTTTGCCCAGTAATATCGTTTCTTGTGGCCCTCTTACACTTAAAAATTACTTTTAATAATCAGTGCTAATTGATATACTGTAGTATAATATCCTTCTTTAAACAGCCCATTCTGGATTAACTTAATTTAATTTACATTGCTGAATAACGTAATTAAATTTTGTTCAGGTAGTGGTTACTATGGAAAACTACAGCACTAATAGAAACAGTAAGTGTTTGAATGTGAGATGATAATGAACTCTTACAGCACTCCAGGATTCCAATTTCAGAGGCTTAACATTATCTCTCATATGCATAAACATAAGTATGTCTGTCATGGCAAGCTCATAAATTGTATCCTACTGTGGTAAATGTAAATGACCCTTGCAATCATGTTTAATCCATACTCATACTATAATTACCATGAAACACACTACAAACTATTTTCAGGGTCGAGAGAGAAAATTCCATCTCTGTAATTGAAAATGTTTGCCCTCTGTAAGGAAGTGGGTTCAGCAGTCCAATGGAAGGTCACACTTTATAGCACAATAGGTCCCACTTATCTCATATTAAATAGCATTCAATAACAAGTTTTATTCAGATTTCTGAGCTAAAAATAAAGGCTTATCATCCATAATCTGATATATTTTCTGGCTGAATAAACTCAGAATAGATTTTGAAAAATTAAAGAACTTTCATTTCATAGGAAAAAATTGGGTAACTCAGATTAAATTATTTCAGAGATTTTTTAAAATTATTATTGTACACCGTGAAACAATCAGGTTATTTGCATATATTTATTTAAAAGACAGTTATCTGAGAATTAACTTGTATTTGACATTAGTGAAATTGAGAAATGTTATTGAGTAAGTATCCTAAACCATCAATATACTGAGAAAAAAATTTCACTAATTACCCTGTTAAACCTATTTTTAAATTGCCAACCCATTTTTCTCTCATTAGGATGCACTAGAAGTAAAATAATCCAATTGTATCCTAACTAGAACACTGCTTCTTAGCCTAGATGAAGATGTGTCTTATAATTTTCTAAGCATAGCAAAACATTTTACATTACATATAAGTGCCAAATTCTCAGTTTGTGAAGAAATGTAGATTTAGTTTACATATGAATTAATCCACCAAAATTTTCTGTGAATAACTAAATTATATATAGCTTATTAAAAATGATAATTTAACATTTTAGAGAGGCAAACTAATAGAAATTTAAAGTATTTCTTATGACTGTTTTCTATGCCCACATCAGCAAATATTTTCAAGAAGGGCTATCTAGTAAAATATCTAGTAAATATTTTAGGCTTTGCAGACAACACAATCTATTTTCTAATGACTCAACTTGTAATTTTAGCACAAAGCAGCCATGGACATTATAGTAAAAATGTGTTTCAGTAAAACTATTTGCAAAAACAGTCAGAGGGGAGGATCTGGCACAGGGGCCACAATGTGTCAAACTCTGGTCCATGCGGACCAATAAACTAAATTTTGGGAGAATGTCACTTCCAGTGGCTTCAACATTTTCTCAATGGTTTGTTCTCTTCCCTGTGTAGTGACTTACTCCTATAGTGTACCATCTCACTGTTCCAGATTTCACTGTTTCCCTAATAGTAATCTTGTGCAGGACCTGGGGAAAAAAATATCTCCTAAAATAAACAGTTTGAATAACTAATAACAACTTTGATAAATGTGTATGTCACATGCTCAAGACTTCTGGCTCACAATAAGTTATCAGCCTTTAATAAAAAATTAAGTTCTAAACAACATGAAAAATATCAGTAATAGTAGGTGCATGAAAAGTATTAGTTATTCAGCATCACTGCAGGGAGAAAGTCATTTTCCCTTGCTTACTATTTCCACGTGATTAATTTTTAATTAGAGACCTCTGGTTTGTGCCTCCATTCTTTCATCATTTATCTTGTTGGGGTCAGAGTCATTGAATTATCTGATTGGTGAGTTTGAGGAAAAAAAAAACTGCACACATATAGTTTAGTACCTTCTGGGTCTGATCTTCTTGGAAGACAGGAAGCAGCACACTTCTGCCTCTGTCCTGCAGTAAATTCAATAGAAGTAATGTCTCCTGGGCTAAATTGTTGCCAAAATTTGTATGTTGAAGTCCTAACCCCCAGTACTCAGAATATGACTATATTTGGAGATAGGGCCTTTAAAAAGTAATTAAAGTGAGGTCAAGTGGGTGGGCCCCAATGCATTATGACTGGTATCCTTATAAAAGGAACTGACATGCTCAGTGGGAAAACAATGTGCAGATATAGAGAAAAGATGGCTATCTACAAACTGAAGAGAGAGGCCTCAGAAGAAACCAGCCCTGCCAACACATTAACATCTAAACTTCTAGCCTCCAGAATTACTGTTTAAACCACCGTCTGTGGTATTTTGCTGTGGTGCCCTAGCAAACTGATACAGAGTGGCTTAAACAAGACAGATATTTCTTCTCTCAGGCAAGACAAACAACAACAACAACAAAAACAGCCTCAGTCTAAAGCTTGTAGACCAGCGTTGTGAGGACCTCAAATGCAGGTTCTTTCCCTGTTTCAGATCCAGCCCTTACATTTCCACCCCAGCCAGGCAGAAGGAAAAATGGGAAAGAAACCTGGGCTTGCATTTCTGCTTACAAACCACTGGCAGAACTTTAAATACACAGCCACACCTATTTGCTCAGAGCAAGACAGAACACTATTATTATTTTAGGAAGTCATGTGCCCACTAAAAACTGGAGGTTCTCTTACTTGATTAAGAAAAGGAGAATGAATATTAACAAAGAACTATCTCTTATTTGGAGACAAACCAATGAAGATAGAAAGTAGTGTCACATAATAATTCCCTAAAGAACCAGCAACGTTTAGATGCAGATTTATCCTGAGTACTACGGGAGTGCTAGGGAATGGGGAAAGAAGTGACATTTGGGATTGCCTTTCCAGACAGGTATGAAAGGAAGAATACATTTGCATACAAGAAATTGTTCTTAAAATCCACAAGAGCTGGTTTTGAATTGGATTTAGAAATAATTAATTTTATTGTTTTGACCATTTTCTTGGTTATTGCCATTTGTTAGCTTCAATGCAATTATGCGGTGATACACATGGACCATTAAGACTGTTAACATCATCCATTCTTCCTGTCTCATTTAGTGGAAAAAGCAAAGTATAACAAAAGAAAACAATCATATGGCCTGTCAGTGTCAGCGTGGCATTTTCAAAATTGTCTAGAGGCCCTAAGCCTAGTCTGAGATCCATGGAAACCAAAATGTAATAGTGCAGGAATACAGGAACACTATTAGGAAGTCACTATAGATAATGTCACATGAAACAAACCTGTAAAAACACTATGACAAATATAAATAACTATGTAAATTAAGATACATTACTTTAAAGCAAGTCACTCATTAATTTGAAACAAGTCACATATAGGCTTTTCTTGGATAAACGATAAATTATGAAAGGCAAAATCATCTACTACCATTTGCAAATACAAGATTTCTTTGTGGAGCAGAGTCTGTTAATGAATAGCTTGTGAAAGGATTTTTAAAACATTTACAGATTAAGGCTTTGGGTACCTATAATTACAAAATTACAAAAATGGAGGACCTCATTATTTATTTTATTCTCCTTAACTAGTCAAAGTACCACACAGTGGTAAAACATCCCTTTATATTTTCTGCTTTTTGTGTGAAAAACACATACATTAGCTTGCAGTCTTGATGTTTAATTGTCTATTTTTGATAATTATATGGTTCTTGATTAAATTTGTGTGCCCCCAAAGGGAGATTTACTTCTGCTTTAATGTGCTTTTTTAATGTTTTAAAATTTTATTGATTTTTAGAGAGAGGAAGGCAGAGAGAGAGAAACATCAATCTATTATTCCACCCACTCAGGCACTCACTGATTGGTTCTTATATGTGTCCTCACTGGGAATGGAACCCAAAACCTTGGCACATTGGGACGACATTCCAACCAACTGAGCTACCCAGCCAGTGCTTCCGCATTAGTTTGTAATGAAACCAAGCTATGCTGGCTTTCACTCAGAATATAGTCTTCTATATAACACTATTATATAAACGTTAACAATCTTTTTCAGGGCTATATTCTAATGCCTACAATCATTTTGCTTGATCAAGGATATTTTCTCCTTCCCTACAAACAAGTCTCAAAATCCCACTACCATGGAATCTTATATTACTCATGAAAAAGTGCCAGGAAATTCTCCTCACCCCAGTCCACATTTGCATTAAAAACTAGGGTATATAGCCTGTACAACTTGCTAAAATTTAATATGTTTTTGTTAAAGAGGAAGATAACTGAGGAAAAACTAAGTTTTACCCTGTCTAGAATCAATGCCCTGTATTTGAATCAATATAATCAGATTCTATTGATTTCTGGACACTGGTGCTCCTCTCTCTGACATTTCTTACTGTCACTTATTGTAACTGTCACCACAGTCTAAGTGCACAAACCCAGCATATCTTGGGAATTACAAATGCTAATTGATTAGACTTTTGCCTTGCATTCCCCCTGATTATATGTTTAACATCTGCACAGCAGGAGAGGGCAGGCTATTAAAGCAGACAAGAGGTTGAGTAACATCAGGGACTGACAGCACAATGATCTACTTCCTTTGATTTGTTCTTTATGTATTCATATAAATAAATACTCTTTTGACAGTTATTCAAGCTTTATATAAATTATATAGTGGGATAAGTATGTTTATTCTCTTTCCATTTAGGAAAGAATAGATACCAAAACTTACCAGAAAGTCAATTGAAAAGTAACTAAGCATAGCCTCCTTAAATGTTATCTAACGTGCTCCTAACTATGGACTAATTTTCTTTTGTTTTACAGACATTTCGATCAAACCCTTAGAGAAATACCACTTTATGAAAGTAACACTCATTTGTTCATAATAAATATAATCATGATAAACCTTTGAAAGAATAGACTTTTCCAATGTAATTCTGCCCTACTATAAGCTAAGGGGGTTAAAGCTCTCTGAGAAAAAAAAAAAACTGCTTGACTTTTAAAAATGTTTTTAGAAAGCAATGTATATAAAAGAAGAATAATACCCATAAATAGTCATGAAACTTTAATCTTCTTCCTACATAGTATTAAATACATACATATAAAAGGACATTCACAAAAATGCAGTTGTTATGGTATGAAATTTTTTAAAAGTGAGTCTGTTTTTCCAATATTGGAAAAAACACAGAAAGTAGTAAGACTAGAGTAAATATTTTTGATGATTAAGATTAAATTCAGAAAAACAATGAGTTTTTTACTTAAAGAGTACACTTCAAGCATATGCTAAATATTTAAGAAGTCACTCAGCTATTAAGGCATTAAGAATGCCTGAAAATATTCCCCAAATCAGAAATTATATAGGTAAACTATTTTAACAATACAACAATATAGAAATTTATATTATATGTAAAAGACTTTTAAAAAGCAGTTTTGGTTGAAGGGGAAGCAGAACTTATGAATGCAGATATTTTTGAAAATTGTGATAGCCTAAAAAACTACAAACAAATATGTAGGGGAAGTGACCAGGCTATATTTAGAGGAAATTTATCTTTTGAAAAGTTTTTATTTACAAATATATAAGAAAAAAGGTAAATAAATTCAACTAGTTTCTAAAACCTAGGATCAAGCCTAAGGAAGATATAAGAAAAGTGCTGATAGTAGATGTCTTTGTAAGGAGAGCAAACTTAGGTTAACTGAGTTTAAAATACCAAAGAAGAAGTGCTATGAGTTGTCAGAGAGTCTAATTCCCCTAGAGATGTTTGGAGACTGGGGAGACCCTCACTCGTGTGGAGTAGTTCAGGATTTCCCTCGCCTGAGGATAAAACTAAACATCCTCTCAGGGCATCAGACTTACCATGGTTATGAGCCCGTGTGAGGCTGACTTCAAGTCATCAGCTCAAAGGGGATATCTGTCTTCACAACAAGAGCAGAGTGCAGTGAATTCTGAGAAAAAGGAGACCCGCTTCAGGGGGTGGTGTTCACAAACATCTTCCAATCCTAGAACCCTCCCGTGATGACTCAGAACTATAGGAGAGCAAAGTAAGATGATGTAATTATCTTCAACACGATCAGACATATTTCAGAGGTTCTCTAACAGTTGTATTTTTTCTCACAATATTATAGCTGTGTTGAATGAAAAAAAAGACACTAATTTGATACTATGATAGTGAAAAAATCAATTTGTGATTTACCAGATCTGTTTAATTCTCAGGAAAAAAAGAATTAAATTTTTGGAGGAAAAGTGATTATTGTTTATTTTATTACCCTGCATTAGTTAATAAATCTTCAAGTCGGGAAAAAATACTCAGGAACCTGGAACACTTGGAAAGGACTTCGTACTTCATACAACATAAAAAAAAAAAACAACACTAGCAAAACAGGGTTTTTCATTTTAGACCACTTTCTGTACTAAACAAAAATCAGGTTTCCTTTGGCTGTTGTACAGCAAGTCACTCAGGACTGTTGTAGTTTACCAAAACACCTCTGGAAGTCAGGCTGCCCATTCACACACAGAAAGATACTGAGCAAATTTAATTCATCTGTTCCTTACATACAGCTATTGTAATTTGCAGTCCTGTGAACAACTGGTGACTGGGGTGTTGAATTAGTGGTGTTTGGTTTTCTATCATTTGAATTTCAAGTGTGTCTCTAATGTATTTTCATAACTACATTAGCTAGACAACTCAGCTAATAAAGGAAGTTCATGAAGAGTAATTAAGTCTCCCTTTAATGCCAAATGACACTTGTCAATAGACATCCTTCACTGAGCAAACAGCTCCTTTGTTTTCATTTTATTGCTGTGGAGTTGCTTCTTTCAATCATATATAACCAGTGCATTTGCTTTCAACAACATTTTTTCAACACTATTTTAGAGAAGAATTACTCACAAATAAAGTCAAATTCAGCCCAACTGAGTAAATCATAAGAAAACTGTATCCCAAGAAAAGCTATGAAGATAGATGAAACTGTCCAAAATGAAGGAACACTCTAAGTAAATAAATATCAGGTATGCGCAGGTCTTACAGGTCTTCAAGAACGCCGAGAAAAGGTGATAAAATATGTAGTTGCAGAGCAGTCTAACTGGTGACCAGGGTTTCTTAACTACACAAGATGATCACACTTAATATAATCCCTTAGAAATACATTTTGAAGACCAATGAAATTCATTTTCAATCACTTTTTCTTGCAAGGACAAATAATTTCCCTTCAAATCAACAAATGTTTACCAATTCTTCCTTTAAATGTGTACCACTATGAAATCAATTTTCAAAATAAATCATCAAAAGAAACATTCCAAAGCTATAGGTAACCAACCTCCTTTCAGTTCTCTAGAGGTATTCCGGAATTTCGTCCACATGCTTTCTGCGTGTTTACAGCAAGTTAAAAATATACTTTGCTTTCAATAATCAAAAATTCTGTATGGAAAATATTCAGTAACTTTTCTGAAACTTCTTAATGAAAATGACTTTTTACACTATCTAAGCTGAACCTTCCAGTTTTTATTACAAACTGGGTATTGTACTTAGAATAAGCAAGGAAGAGGGACACTGACAGCTGCTATCACACCCCAGGGAGTCAGATCGATATGCTGAAAGCCAGAGGTAAATTCTTCAAATCAATTTAATCTATTTCAATGTATTTAATCTTAAGTCAAATTACTCAAAGATAATAGTGCATTTCTTGTACTTCCAACCAAAAGTAATTTTATTTTTACACAGGCATTTATGTTGTTGCAATATTAAACTTTTATTATAAAAGTGATGTAATGGAATTGTAGAAATTTTATCAAAAATGTAAAAGAGAATTTAGATAGCTGGCATACTATCATGTGGATAAAAATACTCTCAATATCTAGGAAGTTTCTTTCCAGTCTTTTCATGATAGGTATGTGTAGTAGGTAGATAAAAATTTAATAAATAGATTTATATTTTATTAGAAAATTAGAGTTATACAGTTTAGAGTTTTATATCATATAACATTATAAGTATTTTATCCTGTCAAAATTTTCAGAATATTTTATTTTTTAAATAATATATTTTAATGTCAAAATATGTTTACATCAAGTTTTCATGAATCCCTTCACCAAATGCCTGTTCAGCATCTGTGTGTAAAGAACTGTGTTGAATGCATGGAGGATGGAAAGATCTACATACTAGGCCCACAAACCTGGGGGCTGAAGCACCATGTTCAAAAAGCTACAACGCAAGGCAAAAAGTACTAAATGTTATTAAAAAAATATGCTTTACAATTTGAGAGGAGAAACAAATTAACATCCTCTTTCAGAGAGTAATGAAAGGAATCCTCACATTTGAGATAAACCTTCAAGGCTGGCTGAACTTGGGACGTGTGAAAATGAGAAAAACAAACATTACAAGTAAAGAGACAGCATGACCCAAGGAGAACATACAACATGGACAAGACACCTCAGAAAATGCAGATAATCCATACGGATTCGTGTACATAGAAGTCTCAGAGAGTAAGAAGCTAGGACAGAGAAGAACATGGTAACAAAGTAGAAAGCTGTGTCAGTGGTGGGGCTATGAGTACTTTTCCATTTTATTGACTAAATTTCTTTTGAGGTTTTATTATTTTATTTAACAAAACATGTATGGTGCCCAGAAGTTCTCTTGCAACTCGATAAATTCATTTGGTCATTTTGATTCTACGAGGTGGGTGTAAATATTTCAGATGAGGAATCTGAGGGATAGAGAGAACAAGAAACCAGATCAAGGCCACCAGAGGTAGACATCAAACCCAGAAAGTTTCACTCCACAGTCCATGCTCTCTGCTGCCAGTCTTTTGCTAAAACCTCACCATTTATAATTAATTCATAATGTAATAGACTTGAGGAAAAAATCAAATAGCAAGATGGTACCTAATTACACAAAGTTTATTTCCATAGATACACTGTTACCTCCTTGAGCCAACTTATTTTTGGTTCAGTCCCATAGGTACAGGTATAAAATGACATCACAATGGCTTGGCCTGTACTCATGAGCAAAACTCTGCAGAGTCCTGCCTCAAGGATTTTTCCAAGGTACTAAAGAAACTTTAGTTCCCTTGGTCTTGCTCTCTGATGGATCCGAATTTGGTCTCCAGAAGAACTCAATCACTGACAAACTTAAGTCCTTGTCATAGGAGAGGATTGTGTTTGGCCAAAGACTGGCAGTTTTGCCATTTGTTTTTCTATTTACCTGACAATAGCTTCTGGCAGACTAATTCCATTCAAGGGAGGAAAGTAAAAGCATAAAAAGGAAAACAATACAAGGTTTATTTCATACCTGAAGTCATTCAGACCAGAATAGAGATAGCCAGCACTTGTTGGGGACTCAGGGACTCACAAGTTCACCCTGCAGAATGGCCCATTTCTCAGACATCCCAGATAATTCTTGATAACTGAGTGCTCCAGGTGGATATGCTCTCTAATTAACACTTCTGTGTTTAATTACTGTGATGAAATTGCCATCCAGCAAGGAAATAATTTTTCCAAGTCAATCCATTGTTACATTACTTCTCATATTCAACATGATCTATCCTCACAATTTTGTTCAAAAGAAATAATTACCTGTGAAAATTTGCATCTGTTACCACTTCAAAGAAGCTCAGAGACTGAACTTTAAGAGACATCAAATAATTTTCCTATTAAAATAGAGGATAAATACTTGAGTAGAACATAAGGAGATGGGCAAGATTGGAGTTTAAGTGTGACAGACCTTTACTGGACTGAATCTCTCAGAGTAACTGTCATTTGGGGAAATGCAGTTTAATCATTACTTGCTTTGTTCATTAAAACATGTGAATAGAAAATTTGACATTAATAAATGCATCCTAGAAATAGAGCAAAAGTAAAATTTATATTATAAAAAAGTTAATGATTAGTACTTACACTTCCCAGAATACCTCCTATCCTACAGAAAATTTAGTTTCAAAGTATTCTAAGGGTTTTTTTTTTCAGTTCCTTTCAAGTTCAGTACACAAATAATAACCAAGTAATATAAAATATACTTCATAAACTTTTTAACTGAGGTATCATATACATAAAGTAGAAAAATTTTCATTGTGCTCTTTGCTGCATTTAATACATTAGCATAATTACATAATTACCATCTAGGTCAAGATGTAGAACAGCCAGTTAACATCTCCCACAAAAATGTGCAGAGTAATTTTAGAGTAGACTATATACAAAGTTAAAACAAGGAATATAGAAATTATGCTCAAGAATAAAGATAGAACTTCTCCAGATTCTTGGTAAAACCAGAAATGCACCCTGGAGTTGACGTGTATCTGTATTACAAGGATTCTAAGATGGAATACAAGGTCAAGCGGGTTTTTCAGATTAGCATTTCATTTGAAAATGGCATGTGCAAGCAAAGACTCATGAGTAAAGTACTTTTGTACCAACATGAAGATTTAATTTTTTTCCCTGCCAAACAAAATATGAGGAAGGAAAAGGTGTATGTTTTCTTTTTTTATATGTTGTTTAAGTTCTCCTCTTTTTATAATTACCCACTTCTCAAGGAAGCATTCGATGCTTGAATGGCTTATGTATGATTTATTGATGTTAGAAAAGTCTCACTTAGATGTTCAAGCCCTTCAATAATCTCTTATGTAATTCTTTTATGTAATCCTCTACAATAGAGAAAATTGAAGAAAATTGTCTTTATCAACTTCATTCGTTCATTTTTTTCATTAATATATTATTTGGCTCCATAAATATTTACTATATGACTTTGCTGGCTCCAAAGGATAAAAAAAAAAAAAGTACCAAAACAGTGCCTTTGCCTCAAACTCTCATTCCCATGGCTAGAACAAAACAGAAATATAAGAAAAGCAGTGTGGCAAGTGCTAGAAGAATGATAATGAGAAAACAAATAGGGAAGAAGAGCTAGGTGTGGGGGCAGAGGGATCTTCTAAACATTTATGTTGATGTATCTTCACAACTGTTACAATTGTAGGGTAGATGGTATTATGACTCATGTTTTACAGATCAAAAAACTAGGACAGAGAGAATTTAATTGATTTAGGGTAATCTAAAGTGAATTATCACAGCTTCAGAAAAGTGAATTGCTCTATTTTTTAAACTGATAACTCTGGATAGAAATGACATTGCAGTTGTTTGTAGCAGCCTTTGAACAAAAACATTAAAATTTTGATTTATAAGATATTAATATTATAAAGACTGGCCATGAAAATGTAATACACAAGAGTTAGAAAATCAAGAAAAATTACACATGCAGAGAATAGTAAAATCTACTCTACGCACTTTAATTTCCTTTCCTAGATTTTTAATTTTCAATGTAATACAATTTAAGAACATAATTGCCTTAATATAACTTCTGAAAATCACTGTTCTAATATTTTCCATACTATAAAAATTGTCCTTAAAATGCCAGTGGGACAAAAGAAAAAATAAGAGAGCTAAATGTGCTACTAATTAAGTAACTTTGTAACATTTAAATAGAGAGACCACATAATTTATGGTCCAAATTGGAACATTCTTGAGATTTAAAAGAGGCTCTAATGGAAATGGTCCTAGCACATCAGACATAATTTGGGATTATTCTGAACAAATGGGATGTATTGGTCAGTGGGTATTATGTGCTGAATTGTGTTCCCAAAATGCACATGTTGAAGGTTTGACCCTCCATAGTTCAATATGTGACTGTATCAGGAGGTAGAATCTTTAAAGAAGAAATTCATTGAAAATGTGGTGATTACAGTGGGTCCTAATCAAGTATGACCTGTGTCCTTATAAGAAAATGAGATTAGGACACAGATAACATAGACACAAAGGGACAACTCTGTGAGGGCGCAATGGCAAGGTGGCTATCTACAAACCATGCAGAGAAGTTTCAGGAGAAACCAAGTATGCCACCACCTGGATCTCAAACTGCTAGCATCCAGAACAGACAGAAAATAAAACTCTACTTATGCCACCCAGTCTAAATGTTTTGTTATGGCAACTAATAACAGCACATCTGTCAGGTACTTCATTGCTTTCTTGATGTCCCAAAAGCTGTAAAATAGTTGCTCTCAAACTATTTAGAATGTAGTGAAAATGCATATTTCTGGGTCTCATTTCAGACCTACTGAATCAGAACATCGGATGATTGCAGAATTACCTGAAGTTATGGGCCCGGGATTCTGATCATTAATTTCAGAAATTCTAGAGTCATATACTCTAAGAAACTCTTACCTTCCACAGGAAGTTTTCTTTTAATTCCAAAAATAAAAAACCCAAATATTTTTTTATTAGAGCTTAAGTAATTTCTCTAACCAGACTTGAACTGTAATTATATTTCTTCTGAACCTAGCTATATTGATTTTTTCAGGTTTATTGATATACAATAACTGATCTATTATATAAGCATAGGTCTACAATGCATTGATTTGCTAGACATATATTGCAAAGTGAGTGCCACCAACACTTCCATCAGGTCACATAAAGCTATATTGATCTTGATATTTAAAAGTATATAGAAATTAAAATACTAGACTACTGGGTATATAATTCTCAGTATCACTACTTCCTTGCTATATATATTCAAACATGTTACGTAAACCCTCTGAATCTTTCATCTATAAAGTGGGGATAATAATAATGCCTGTCTCACAGAATTATTATGAAAGTAAATTAGTTCATGCAAAGAACATAATCAGTGCCTGCAGAGAAAAAATCAGTGAATATTATACTTTTATCTGTAGTCATATATTTATTAAAATTATCAAATACATACATATATATAACCTTTTCTGCTGCAATAATTTTGATGTTTAAATAATCAGATTGATTTAATAATCATTTTTCAGTAAAGCTCTCCCAATTCATCTTTATCTATCAGATTTTCTCTTCTCAGAAGACTGCTTAAAATTCATATTATTTCTCATACCTTCTCCTGCTACTCAGATGTATGTCAATATCTCAATGGTAACACATTAGGTATCCTAGAGAAAATTGTATGATTGTATCATAGAAGACAAGATCAAAGAGTCTGGAACTATAATAACTGGTAGAAAGAGGCATCTATTCTTTGGGATAAGTAATTTGCCCAAGGTCACATGCAATTTTTACAGAGCTGGGACTAGCCAGGTGTTCTGATGTCTAACACACAGTTCTTCATTTTTAGAACATCATATAATTTATCATTCAGATAGGATACTTTGGAGAGTGAAAGAGAGCACTATTAAAAAAACATTGGAAAAAGAGACATAAATTAGGACACTCTGAGGAAAACCAAGATTATTGCAATTGACCAAATGTTTGTTCCACCCAAAATTCATATGTTGAAATTCTAACCACTTAATGTGATGGCATTCGTACATGAGGCCTTTGGAAAGGGATTAGGTCATGAGGGTGAAGCTCTTATGAATGGGAAGAGTGCCCTTAAATAAATACACGAGAGATCTTGCTCCCCCTCCCTCTGTTCTCTGCCAGGCGAACAAGACACAGTGAGAAGACAGACAGCTGCGAGTCAGGAAGAGAACTGTCACCTGAACCTGACCATCTGGCACCCTGATCCCAGACTCCCAACCTCCAAAATGGTGAACAATAAATTTTTGTTGTTTATGAGCTATGCAGTCTATGTAAACTAGTTATAGCAGTCTGAACCTTAGTTCGGGCTTATGCTTATACTTATGGTATATCAGCCATGGTCTAATAGATAAAATAGAAATGACACCAGGTATGTTAATATGGAGAATTTGTTCAATGGGATTAGATAACTGAAAAGCAAAAAGGGTACACTCGCCAGATAATAACCACAGGAACTATTATTTCCTGAGCTGGAAAAATGAAGGGAAAAATACTGGGGTTTTCCATCCTTATAAGTTTAGAAAAGGAGCAACAAAGACCTGAGATTCAATCACTTGAGAAAGGTACCAACAGGTGGCTGCCAATACCTCAGAAAGTCAACAGAGGGCTCCAGCAGGGTTAGGATTCAGGCTTTAAGAAGGTCATGATATCCAGGTAATGATGCCATTTCAGAGTTTGAAGGAAGGAATCGGGGCTTGGACCTTTGAGCACGACACGATGTCATGTGTGATGATTATTTTATATGTAAACTTGGCTGAGCCACTGATATTTGGTCAAATGGTATCTGAACGTTTCTGGGAATTGTTTGTCCACCCTATGCCTGTTCCGCCATCATACTTTGGAAGCAATAACTTGTCTGATTTCACAGGTTTACAGCTGGAGAGGAATTTTGCCTCAGGATGAATCATATCTTGAGTCTAGCCCACATTTCATTTAGATGATATTAAATGAAACTTCTGACTTCAGAACTAATGCTGGAATGGGTTAAGACTTCAAGGGCCACTGGGATAGAATAAATGCATTTGCATGTAATAAGGGCATGAATTTTGGAGGACCAGGGAGTGCAATGGGTTGAATTATGTCCCCCCAAAATTCACAACATTGAAGCCTTATCCCTCAATGTAACTCTAACTGTAGACAGAATCTGTAAGAGGTAATTAATGTTAAATGAGGTCATTAGGTTGGGCCCCTAATCCAATAGGATTGGCAACCTTATAAAAACAGGAAGAGACAATGTGTCTCTGTGTGTGTGCGTGCTATGTGAGGACACAGAGAGAAGGTGGTCATCTGAGAGCCAGGAGGAGAGCTCTCACCAGATACCGAATCAGACAGAACCTTGCTCTTATATGCCCAGCCTTCCAAGACTGTGAGAAAAGCAATGTCTGTTGTTCAAGCCACCAAGTATAAGGTTTTTTGTTTACTTCATTGTTGCCAATGTGGTTGGAGGTACCACAGAAAATCTTCTGGGCTCACTGACATATTCTGCCAGCTCCTGTTAGTACAAGGGACTCAGTGCCTCCTTTGTAATTAAGGTCCATCATGCCAGCCTGTGCTTGTTGGTTCAGTGACATGAGAAGCACAACAGAGCCAGGTGGCAGTCTGAAATTCTAAGTCAATGAAACCACTGTTGTGTCCTTGATGAAAACACTTTGGGAAGTAAGAAATTCAAACCTGTAGCATCAAAATTATGGCAAAGAAATGTAAGAATAAATCTGCAAATGGGTTATTAAGAGAAACAGTGAGTGATGCCACTCCATCTTCTGTCCCTTGGTTTCCAGCCCCATATATTCTAGTTATAGAAGAAAATGATATATTGGTCACTGACTCAAAACAGATTCCCCATCCTATAAGATAAAACCTCACTTTTTTTAAGCGTATAATCCCTAAACTACACTGTAATTAAGTTTTCAATTGGCTGTTCCCCATTCTATCAGAGACCACCTGCTTTACACTGAAGGTGTGAGACCAGATAATTCCATGGGCATGAGTCCACTGGCATGCATCTTTCCGTATGAGTACCTTGGTCCTAGGCAACTTCCCAGAAATAAAATAGAGGTAAATAAACCACAGATGCTGCTGCTAGTAAAAGCATTCCAGGCAAGGAAGACAAATATATACCCAGGATACCTATTCCAGTGAGGGAAAATTACTGCATCCTCTCTGTTGGAAGGTGCCCAAAGTAATCACTCAGCAGCGAGGTACCTGGCTGCTCCCCCTTGAGAAAGGTGCCATGTGGGAGCCTGTATTTATCTTTGTTGTTAAAAGAGTCAGGACTTGAGCAGTAGTGGTAGATACAAACACTGTGAGCTTTAAGAGTGAAAAGAAGTACAAACTCAAACATAGAGATGGCTGTCAAGAAAGGTTTTGAGCCCTGGCTGGTATAGCTCAGTGGATTCAGCACAGGCGTCTGAACCAAGGGTTGCCAGTTGGATTCCCAGTCAGGGACTGGGTTGAGGGCCAGGTCCCCAGTAGGGGCTACATGAGAGGCAACCAAACATTGATGTTTCTCTCCTTCTCTTTCTCCTGCCCTTCCCCTCTCTCTAAAAATGAATAAATAAAATCTTTTTTAAAAAGAAGAAAGGCTTTGAGAAAGAGTTAAAACTGAATTGGGCATTAAATAGAAGTAAAAAAAATTAAAGGGAGAAAAAGGATATTCCAAGAAATCATGGAAGTGTAAGAACATAAGAAATGGTACAGACAGGAATAAACATAGCAGAAATAGCACTGGTTAGGAAACATAACTATCTGATTTAATTAGTTGTGTGTGTTAAATAGCAGTAAAAGATAAATGCTTGGATTCTGGATGACTCTCCCTGCTTTCAAATTGTGTCCTGCTACTTAGCACCTGTGTGACCTCTTGGGGGTATTTCTCAATCCACACAAAACAGAAAATATAGTACTCCAAGTTCTATCCAAAGGACAGATTTCCTTTATCACTGATTTTTTCAGAGACATTCCTAAGTCTACTGGTTAGTTCCCTTAGAACAGTGTACCTAGGTACCTCAGTTCTCTCATTTGAAGACAAAAAAATAGTATCTATTTCACGGAGCTATTGCAGTGATTAAATTAGGATTTGATATATGTAAAGCACTTAAAATAGTTCTTGGCATATAGTAAATGCTATAAAAGTGCTTTTAAATTATGATATAAATTTATGAGTCAATTTTAAAAAGTGTTAACTTACACTCAAATCTACTTCATATAAATAAAATAAAGTAAAACCTGTCTACTTCTTTTAGTATTATGTTCCTTAAGCCAAAGAACTTTCTTCTGCATGTGCTTAGTTGGTCAAAATTAAATAAACAATACATGCAACTTAGTGTGAAGGGGTGGTTAAACTAGAAATGCTTTCTCAATAGAAACTGTTGTATGTGGGGTCCTAAACAATAAAATGGCATGTTGAAATATTTATTTTCTATTGCTTTATGTTACATATTTCATAAGTCACAGCCTGATCTTGTAAAATATCTGTGAAGCAGTAATGTTCCACATCATCATGTCCTGGAAAATTGGTCAAATTAACCACGGTTAATTTTAAAGTCATTCTAAGTACAGTATTATAAAGTAGTGAAGCAAAGAAATTAGTCATGGGCTTTGACGATCCCTTTCATATCCAAGAGTTCTTCTAGAAACATGCCTTTCTGGCTAAGACAGTGCTTCTCTGTCTCACTGTAACTCCTGGTAAGATGTACATCAATATAATAGGCAACTGTCCTCTAAGCCTCTTGGACAGCTTCCTGACTTTGTGTTACACAGGTTGACAAGCCACTGCTCCTGAGACACTGGCTGATGGAATGAGTGAATTATTATCTGGGCAGAGTGAGTCATAAAAGTTCATGTCCCTGACAAGTAATTGTACAGTGACGGTGGAATATACTGTGATAGGAAAATTGAAGGGAAATTCATCTTCACCAACAGTCTTGAAAACAAGACATTTTTCTCCCCTATTTTTTTCCTCCCCATAGGGACTAACAGGGAAGAACTCATTATCTTCCCAGATCTGCTTTGGACATTTCTGTTAAATTGAAACATCTCCCTTATAATGAATTAAAATTATTTCCTGTCAAATTAGGTCTCTCCTTGTTTTTATTTATTAATTCCTTTGGACTCTACAGCACCGACCATTACCCCCTGTCCAATGTGGAATTGTATTTATTTGGTGGAGAGCTCTCATTTACTTTTATTATTCAAAAAAATAAAAAATTTCTTTAGCATTTTTGTCTCATTATTATTTTGGATTAGTCTGGGTACCAGCTGTAGACAGATACTGTATAAGCAATCCAAACCAATTCCAGTTAACTAAGAGAAAAAATAAGGAATATATTGGAATACTATTACTTAGTTCACACAATTAAGGCAAAGTTTAAATACCTAGATCTCAAGCAAAGCAAGGGCCAAAACAAACAAAAAAAAACCAAACACTGAGGCTGGAGAGATACCCCTTCAGGTGGCAGCCACCACGATGAATCCTTTCCTTGTCTTGTCATTTGTCTCCAGTTCAAGTTCTAGGAAATAATTGTGTCTCTGGCTGAACCAGGCTTAGATGTCCACCTCTAGGCTTGGAGACAGAGCCAGGAAGATGGTGGCCAAGTAGATGGAAGCTGAGCCCACTTGCTCGTGCTCCCAGCATGGATTTTCAGCTGCTCTTCTGACAAGTGACCTGAACAATCAACGGAATCTCAACTGATTTGAATTTTTGAAGCCGAGGAGTACAGAGGATGCTTCGCACTGTCCATTTTATATCCAATCTCATATTTTACCCCTCCCTTCTCTTACTCCATTTTGCCTTCTTCCTTCCTCTTTTTTTGTTTTAAATTTTATTTTTTTCCCTCTCTATGCCTTTCTCTTCCACACACTCACCATTTCTCCTCTGGCCCTCGAAACCATTTTTCTTTTCATTAGTCATCTCACATTCTCTTTCCCTTTCTCATAATATCCTTATTCTCTCTCCATTTTTATTAATTTTTGCTCATTTGTCATTGATATGATGGTAGTTGTTGCATTTCTTCAATTTTATGCCTAGTCACTATTTTTGTATTTTAAATGTGAGATTTTGCCTTCCTCCTGCCCTTTCTTATTTTCATTTTAAATTTTATTTTCCCTCTCTTAGTCTGACTTTTAGTCTTTACTCTTATTATTTATTCTCCCTCTATCCCCTCAAAATCACTTTTCTTTCCTTAGACATCTCATAGTCTTTTTTCTTTCTTTTTCTTTTCTTATCATATCTTATTCTTCTTCCACCTTAGTTAATCTTTGCTCATTTGTTGTAGATATTGCTGTGGTGGTTGTTTTCTTCAATTTTGTTCCTATTTTTCCACTAATTTTATTTTATTTGGGGGCCGGGAAACAGTGGAGCACTTGACAACAATGGTAGGAGAACAGTGGTTTTCCTTTGGAAAACCAAGGTTTTGTCCCTGAGAAAAAAGGGAGGTGGATTCTACACAAACAAAACTCACAGAGTCCCACTAAAGGCTGTGCTGTCATTCAGTATGTCTAATCCAAACTCATTTGGAAAAGGAATTCCACTTCGTATAATTTACTAATTGTAATCTAAAAATCCCAGATTTAAACTTGCTTTGTGTTACTCTTTTTCATGTAATTAGAGTAGGAAGATGACACCCTTAGCAGCTTGTGGGGGCCAGAACAAAGTCCCTCCACAGATGTCTGTGTCCAAACCCCCAAACCTATAAATATGTGACCTTATACAGCAAAGGGGCTTTCAAAGATATGATAAGGATTTCAGATGGGGAGATTAACTTGGATTATCAAGGTGGGCCCCTAATCACAGGGTCCTTATAAGAGGGAGGCAGGAGGGTCAGAGTCAAAAAAGGAGGTCACAGTAAGGTATGACCATAAGCAAAGAAATGTGGCAGCTTCTAAGAGCTAGGAAAGTCAAAAAAATAAGTTCTCTCCCTGAGCCTCCTGAAGGGACACAGACCCACAGACTAATTTTAGGTTTCTGACATCCAGAACTGTAACATAGTAAATTTGTGTGGTGCATTCTTCACCAAATCTATGGGGAACATTTTGCAACAGAAACAAGATACTAGCAGAGTCACTAACACTGTCCAGCAGCCACTGCCTTTTAATTCATAATTATTTACCCTATTTTTTCTGTGTATATCTGCAGGCTATAGACTGTGTCATAGCTATTTTATAGCTTCTTAGAAGAAATAGAAACATGATCTAATTGCTTCCATTTCTGTTGACTATTATCAAAATTCTGAATGCATATAGTAATATTCCACAGTGCAGACTAAGCTGCCTTCATCCCTAGTGACTACTATTTCCTTTTGATCACACGTTGTACCTTCTCACCATTCTGCTTCGTTTCTTTACCACATTGTGTCTTCCACTATATACAGCAAATTACAAATCCACATAAATTACAAAACCAAAATCTAGCTATAAAATTACAGGGATAAAAAACACTATAGCATATTAAACAATCAATCTCCTACAATTACATTACATGGTGCATTTTATGTTTTAATGGCTCATTAATAATATTACTGTCAAATGAGGCTATCATTAGAGACATATTTTTTCACATTAAGAAGCAAATTCTTAGCAGGTAAGCTACTTATAGCTATCCTAATATTGTACAGAGGGAACACTTATTTTCATTAGAAATAGTGGCTTCTAAGAATTGGCTGCAAAAACTTTAATTCCTTACCTATATAAAATTTACAATCAAGTTAGGAAAACAGCACAAGTTAGTGAAAAAAAGTACTATATGATTAATTGCCTGGGATTTTAGTCAAAATGATGTGCCTAAAGAAAATTAAATGATCAATAGAGCTTGTTTCTCAGAAAGGACTTTATGTACACAGGACATGAATTGGACTTAAAATTATGTACAGGATGAAGTGTAGGAGAGGAGAAGAGACATTCTAAGACAAATACCATATAATCTCACCTACACGTGGAACCTAATCAACCAAGTACACAAGCAAGCAAAATAAAACCAGAGACATGGAAATAAAGAGCAAATGGACAGTAACCAGAGGTGAAGAGAAAGAGGGATAATGGAGGAAAATAAAGGAAGGCTCATCAAAGGAACATGTGTAAAGGACTCATGGACAAAGACAAAGAGGGTAGGGTTGAGAGTTAAGGCAGGGATGGGATGGGTGGGGCAGGGGCGAGTGGTGGGAGGCAAATGGAGACAACTGTACTTGAACAACAATGAAAAAAAAAAGAAGCAAGCAATGAAAGTAAAGACACAGAACAAAACTAACTATAGCACTGTGATAATTGTATAATATGGGGAAATAGCACAAAATAAGCATAAGTGAAAGGGAAGTCCACATTTAACAAAGCAGTCAGCAGCAACTTGGAAATACCATAGAAACTTAAGCAAGCAAGTGAAGCAATCAAAGCATTAATAAAACAAAGCTTCACATAATAGACTGAAGACTGTGACAGCCAAAAACCAGAAGCTCCAAGTCTAGGGGATAGTGAATGAAAAATAAGATTTTAATCCTGGATTAAAATCTGACCCACTTAAGGGCTCTGTAACATAAGATATATGAGGTTTCTGTACCCATGCTATGAAGCTTAACTATTATAAATGATTTATTAGGGTGGTAAAATACACTAATTCACAGGGTTATTTCTATTACACGAGTGTGTCAATTCATTCAGAGTGCATTTTCAAGAAATCGATCTACAGAAATCAATTTCTCCTTGAAGTTAGAAGGAACCTCACCTGAGGTCAGCTCCACAGAAGAGAGGCAGTGAGTCAAGGGAACTTTGCTAATTTAGACAGAGCTCGAATACTGCAGAAGCATGAGATGTCATAGTTTTCAACACAGTCAAGTCACATACCGAACAGATAAGCTACCAAAAAAATGAAAATACATGAAAGTATTACTTCACTCACTTTAATTGTGTTGTGAAAAAATGAGTTAACTTCAACTGAAACGTTAGATAAAGTGAAGAAAATTGATCTTAACAGAGGCAGGGGGGAAAGGAGATTAAAAGGATTACTACTTCTGGAAATAATGCACTGTATTTGTGCTTGTCCTTAAACATAGCTGTAATTTTGTCTTTAAATCTACCATCAGCTCCAATTCTTCCTCTGCTGCCTTTAAACTAATCAACGTCCTGAATGCTCACCTATGAAGTAGATTTCTATGTGGATGGGAAGAACTGGGAACATAAGCCTCAGTCTGCAGTAAGGTTAGGGATAGTAGAGTTGAAAATATGCCAATTTAAGTGAACAGAATACTTCCTTGGGGAGAATATACAGTCTGAAACTAAAACGGAAGCTAATACAATAAAAAGAGTAAAGTCCTGGAAAATAAGAGAGAGAAATGCTATGTAACTGACTAAAAGGTAGTCCTGAAATAAAGCTTCCAAGGGAGCAATGACGGAAGTCTGGGGATAAAGGAAGAGGGAATAAGAGAAAAAGACGAAAGCTAAAGTGGAAAGGGGGCCAGGACAATGGTCAAAGGCAGGTACTGCCAGTCACAGCTGGCTTTCTGGGTCCTGCCTGCGCAGACTGTGTGGATCAGTTAGGTGAGTTTATTAAAGATCTAGAGACTGCTTAGATCACTTAGGACCATTTAGGAAAGAAGAGTTGGACTAATGGCTATAGGTCCCCAAATACATGCTATTTCAACAAGCTTTAGCTAAAGGAACCAGAATGATCTTTCATAAGTGAATAGTCCCCAGGTTACTATTTCATAAAGTGAATTATAAAAACCAACAGTTTTGTGGAATGCTTCCTGACCATTTTTCCTCATTTTCCATTTCATCATATACTTTAACATTTATAAAAACAGAACATTTCTTCAATCTTGGAAAATAGTCATTAATTGCAACAAAGTCTCTAGTGATTTCTTAGCTCTTTAAAACTCCATGAAAATTGTTTACTTTTCCAAAATAAACATTAGGACATAAGAAAAATATATTTGAGTGAGATCTTCCAAATACAAAGTCATATTTCCCATTCCCTGCATCAAAGCTGAATATCGTTTAATATTGTTAATTTTCATTTGTGAGAGATTCTTTGACACATTCTTTCACCCCTTCTTTACCCTATATAAAATGATGCACACTATAGAAAATGTCACCCCAAAGATGTGAAATCTCTATTAGGGTACAACTCTCTCATATCATTTTTCTAATCATTTTTCTAACGTCCACCGTAAACTCTAGTGCAAATATTCCATACTAACTTCTTCACTGTCTTACCTTAGCTCTTTTGACTATGAGGGATTCCTGAACAAAGAAGAATCTGTCAAAGGACAATTAAAATGCCAAAAAATTAAGCACATACTAAGTATGAGACTGAGTTACTAAGAGGAAAATATGGATTGTGTTTCCCAGCATGCTCACCACACAGCAAAAGTGTCCACTTAATGTGCAGAGTTGTTCTAATGGAACATTTACCACGCCGCCTATGTTGTATCAATTATCTAGCTCAAATACTGTGACCAGGTATAATTTGCACATCATCTAAATAGCTTTGTGGCTGTAATCTGCTCTGAGAAAGTACAAAAGGTAATGGCATATGAATGATACAACCTCTACCAGCTACTTTCTTTGTCTTTTATTACAGCACACTGCTGAGTACAATCGGGGAAAATTAGAGGCTCCTTCTGAAATTTCTCTTGGGGACACATAATGGCCAGGTGAGCAGCAATGCATTTACTTTTTGAAACTTTGAGCTAAATAACAGAGACAAATAAGTAAAAAGAAAACTGTGAACCAATCCATTTTCATCAGGCCATAAAGACTAAAATATACAAAGGGGAAGAGGAAGAAAAATGAAAGGGAGTGAAAGGAAAGACAATGTCATGGCCCCCTGGGAATTCTCAAGTGGTCTTTTATCTGTCTATTTTTCCATTCCTAAGCTATATCCTCCTCCGCTTTGCACACCTATATTTGGAATATCTTCCTCTACCGTCCAACTATTTGTCAGAATTCCGCCTCAAGGTCCCAAACATCATATTCTTTTGACACTCTCCTTTATTGTCTTCCAAAAATAAATCATTTTAGTAGAAAACATGCATTCCCATCTAGTAAGTCATTGTGGCCAGTGTTGTGTAGTGAAAATATCTCAGAATTTGCAGTCAGACTTGGATTAATTCTGCCATTGACCTTGTATAACCTTGGAAAGTTATTTAAACTTCAATTTTTCTCATGTGTACAATGACAGTGATGATGTTTAAACTGAATGAAATAATAAAGTGCTAAACAGTGTTTAGTACATAGTATTCACCATGATTTTTAGTTTTCTTCTTTTTTTCTTTCAGCCTCTGGATTTCTTCTCATATAAACAAAAACATAATGTCAATGTCATAGTTTAGATACAAGGAACTCATTGGGTTCCCAGGAAATCAGTAGTTAATAGTAAAACCCCCATCACTGTCCATTCACATTCTCAATGTCTTATATCAGATATCAGCAAACTAGAGCCTAAAGGCCAGATCCAGCCCCCTGTCTGTTCTGCATAGCCCACAAACTAAAAATGACTTTTACATTTTTAAGTGGTTAAAAAAATCAAAGGAAAAATAAAATTATATGAAATGGAAATGTCAGCATTCATGAATAAATTTTTATGGCAATACCTTCACATGCTGACATAGCTCCTTCTGTACTGCAATGGCAAAATGGGCAGCTAAGACATAGACTGTACAGGACACAAAACCTAAAGCATTTTTCATCTGGCCCTTTCTGAAAAAGTTTGCTGACCCTTGTCTGAGATTAATAACAATAGAGAAATAAATCACAATTATTCATAAGTAAGCTAAGCGTCCCAGACTTTGATGCTAATTTCTTGAAGCCAAAAATCACTGGAGCTCTAACAATAGCTTGTATATAGCAAGCCCTAAATAGACACTTTTAAATATGTAAAGATATAATTAAATAAAGGACATAATTCTGTGAAAGGTAAATAATTTCCAACATTCATTCATTAAAATTTTATTGAAAATAGAGTAAGCAATTACAGTTCTTACCAAAATCATAAAGGATATTAAGATAGTACAATTAAGTTACCAAGAAATTTGTAATTGTTTAAGCTTATGATAAACTCAACTATTTAAGTGGTAGGTTAAATAATTCAGCATTTATTGTTTTATATCTAAAACTTTCTCAGAGGATATAATAAATTTCATTCAGTCATTAAAATACCTAATCAGAAGAAGTGAAATATAATGAGGTGACATTTACAGATGGTTAAAAACAATTTTCCAATTTGTCCCCTGCATGATCTTAGATAAAATTAAAGTGCATATTTAAAGAAGATTGATAATCCTCTGCAATGTTCTTTCTTTCTAGGAGGATTTTACCATGCACATTTTCTTCTTTTAAAAATAAACTATAGTCATTAGTTAATTTATGACTATCACATACTTCATGAACATTTTAAAATCTAATAAACAATGTTTTAAATTAGTGCTTCTAAAACTTGAATAAACACTGGTAGGTCCTGGTTCAGTAGCGCCCAGATGATGCTGAACTCTCATTGACAAGCAAGGTCTAAATGATACTAAATAATCCTGGCTGCTAACGCATAGGCATGAAAATAGCATGGCTTGAATATTTATAATGTTGACCCCTGTACCTTATAGAAATTCATTAAAAAATCTTCTTTTGGTGCTTAATTTGAAGACATCAACAAACTATTAGACTGTTTGTAATTTTAAAATGTTAATCTTTTTATCGAGCAATACCTTGTCTACAGTCAGAAAAACAATTCCAGATTTTAGCAATATGCTTTATATTCCTCTGGAGTTCTCAGTTCTGACCATATCCACTACATAGTTTACCAAGATATAATTGATATATAAATATATTAGTTTCAGATGTACAACATGATGACTCATATTTGTGAATAGTGCTAAATGATCACCACAATAAGTCTAGTTAATATCCATCACCACACACAGTTAAAATTTTTTTCTTATGATGAGAACTTTTAAGATCTACTTTCTTAGCAACTTTTGAATATATAATACAGCATTATTAACTATAGTCACCATCCTCTATGTTACATCCCTAGGACTTACTGTATATGTTATTACTGGAAGTTTGTACCCTTTCAGCACTCACCCCAATTTCACCCACTCTCCACACCCAACCTCTGGCCTCTGGCAACCACCAATCTGTTCTCTGTATCTACTAGTTTATAGTTTTTGGAGGTCTTTTTTTAGATTCCACATATAAGTAAGGTCATACATTATTTGTCTTTATCTATACTGTGTGTATGTATAATGTTTTCTTTATTCATCCACAGATGGACATGTAGCTTACTTCCACTTCCTGGCTATTGTAAACAATGCTGCAATGAACATGGGGGTGCACATATTTTTTCAAATTAGCACTTTCATTTCCTTCAGATAAATATGCAGAGGTAGAATTGCTGGGTTTTATGGTAGTTCTATTTTTAATTTTTTGAGAAACCTCCACACTGTTTTTTATATCAGCTATACAAATGTACATCCCTACCGACAGTGCACAAGGGTTCCCTTTCCTCTACATTTTTGCCAGCACTTGTCTCTTACCCTTTTCTAGGAGGCATTCTAACCAGGGTGAGGTGACATCTCGATGTGGTACTGATGTGCATTTCTCTGATAATTGGTGATGTTGAGCACTTTTTTGTGTACCTGTTGGCCACCATTATACGTCTCCTTTGAAAAAAGGTCTACTCAGATCCTCTGTCCATTTTCAAATTAAATTTTTTATCTATTGAGTTGTATGAGTTTTTCATATATTTTGGATACTAACCCTGCATATAATATATGATTTACACATATATTTTCCCAGTCAGTAAATTGTTTTTCATTTTGTTGGTGGTTTCCTTTGCTGAACAGACACTTTATAGTTTGATATAGTCCCACTTATTTATTTTTGCTTTGGTTGCCTTGGCTTTTGGTGTCCCACTATATTTCTTATTTGTAGGAAATATGACAATGTGGACATTAGAGGTAAATGTAGACATATTTTTATTGGTTATCACTAAAATACACTTATGGAGAGAGATAACTTCTACAAGTGTTTATTAATGATAGTCTTATTCCTAAACTCTTTCCTAATCCTTATTAAACATTAACAGAAAATGAATCTTTGAGAATACGTGTTTTGAACAAAAATCTAATAGATAGAAATAACTCTCCAGAACTATCTAATCTTAAACAAGTGCTGTCACATAATATAGGGGAAAAGTTTTCCAGGATTCGCTTTATTTAAAAACAAATTCAGTGGCTCTCATCATCCATGAAATGAAGCCCACTTTTTAGCAGAACATAAAAGCCCTTCAGGATCTTACCCCCCTGGACATTGTCACTCATTCACCCACTCCACACACCACTGCTGTCAGTAATTGTGTTGCACTTCTTACCTCTGTGCCTTTACATGTGCTGTTACTTGTCTCAAACACACTCATTTACCTATAGAAGCCTCAGTCTCCTTGAAGACCTGAGTTTCCAGTCATCATCAGATACTTTCCCTCTATCCTCTGTGTTCCTCTCTTATGGATCTTATGTCATTGCTGGAATTATTTGTTCACAATAAATAATGAGCCTCTCTAGGATAAGAATATTCTAGTCGTGTTTATATTCCAGTGCTGAGAACAGTATATTATGATGGATAATCAATATTCCATGATTTGATCAACCAGTGAAACAAATCTCATTCCCATGCAAAACATATTAGAAACTCTACACATTCAACTATTTTGGAAAGAGATGTCAATTGTCTGCTCAAAAATTGTCACAGGTAGAAAGACACAAGGAGACATATGACTAAATGCAATGTGATATCCTAGATCGAGTCCAGGACATGAAAACAGACATGAGTGGAAAAAAATGGTGAAATTCGAAAAAGTTAATAGGATACTACCAATGTTAATTTTGACAAAACAATATGTAAGAATTACAATTATGTAAGATGTTAAGTTAGGGCAAGCTGGGTCATGGGTATATAAGAGCATTCTGTACTATATTCATAATTTTTCTGTAAATCTTAAATTATTCCAAATTTTTTAATTTAAAGAAAAATTTTGTTCAAGCCATATTTCCAAGCCAGATCTCAACCAGTCATTCAGTATTTATTGAAAATGTTTACCATATGGTAGCAGCTCAAAAACATTTATTGAATGAACATGGCCACATGAATATAATCACGTTCTACCTGGGAAATCCCATCATGAAAGTCACTATTGAACTGGCCAGTGAAGGAAGCCTTTACTGTTGCCCAAAGTACCACAGCCTGAGTTAACAGACTAAACAATGGGTCTTTAACTCATTAGTAAATTATTACTAATATTTTCATGTTAGTTATTTGCTTATTTAAGAAATGAATAAAGATGACACCAGGGAGAATATTTGCTTTAAGGGCAACAAAATAAGAGGTCAGTAAAATGGAGCATATTAGATATAAAATTTAATATATGATATGTAAATTATTTTAAATAAATAGCATAATTTACACGTTGAGGTCACTGATTATAAGTGATCTTGAAAAATGAACAAACATAAAATGGCCAAAAAAAAAGCCTTTCGGTAGCAAATACCTACATAAACATTTAAAATGTATGTCTTCAAAAAACTTTAAAACTGCACATACTGTAATGGTTATATATTTAGTTAAAATAAGCTAAGTATTCAATCAACAAGGATCTCTGCTGCTCACTCATATCACTTAACCCAGGATATTTATCTGCATTACAACTATACTATTAGAAAACTCAGAAAATGATTTTATTTTTTTATCCAAACATAGAAACTTTTTATGGCTTTCATTAACTATTTTCAACTGTTAGAAAATTGTATTAAGGTCACAAACAGAATTTGTGCATCTTTTAAGACACTTTTTAAGTTTAAATTTACCAATAGAAATTTCATAGTTACAGCTGAGAATATTTTTTCTTTGGGAAAAAAATTATAGCCTGTGTAATTAAACCACGGTACCAAATTCTAGATCATTTATTAAACTCTGCAGGCATCAATGTAATGTGAAAAATTTCTTTCTGAAGTTCTTTGTACACGTGTAGTGACTGTAATGAGAAATTAATCTTAGCAGCGATTTTAGGGTTTCTGTTGGTTAAGTGCATGCAGCATGCAACTAAAACCAACAGCATAAAATTGAGTGGCTGGCAGCACGTTGCCCAGGAAACCATACCATCCACTGGTTTCAAACCTGCTCCAGCACATGAAACTTCCTAGCCAGAGTGCTCTGTTTTGCTGTCAAGCTTGGCTCTTTTCTACCCCACCACCGATGCCCCACCTCATTTTAAAGGATACCCATGTGTTGTAGAAGGAAAAGTGATGAGGGAGGGAAAGAAGATATAAATCAAACTGAGCATTTACTTAAATAGGTGCAAGAGACAATGTTAGGTACTTCTACATAAAAACTAAACTCTTGCTTTCATTTATACCAAAACTTGCTCTTTTTCTATTGTTTCCAATTTAAGGAAATAGTTCTTACTCATCAATGAGTTACTCAGGCAAAAAAAAAGTAATTTTTGACTATAGCTTTACAGCCAACTTCCTTCCTGCAAGCGGATCCACTACACTTCATTGTATGTGGTGAATCTGGGCTGCTCCCTGTACATCCAAATCATCACCTAGGTATCGATCTGTATTATCTCACTTTCCAGACCTCTGAAGAGCTTCCTAATGACTTCTCTGTCCAATTTATGTTTCTCTACAGTTTATTCTCCATACAGCATTGAGAGATCCTTTAAAAAACTCAATTTTCAATCACACCTAATAAGCCAGTCAGAGAAACACAAATACCATATGATCTCACATATGTGTGAAATCTAATGAGCAAACTAAATTTATGAACAAAATAGAAACAGAGGCATGGATACAGGAAACAGACTGATGGCTATTAGAGGTTGGGGCTGGGGGACTGGATGAAAGAAGGTGAGGGAATTAACCAAAAAACATGTATATATGGCACATAGACACAGACAACAGTGTGGTGATCGCCAAAGGAAAACAGGGTGGGAGGTAGGTGAAGGTGGGCAAAGCAGAGGAAATGGGGGTGGAAAGAGACTTTGCTTGGGGCAGTGGGTGCACAGTGCAGTGTGCAGATGATGTTCTGTTCTGTTCAGTTGTACACTGGAAACCTCTATGATTTTGCAAACCAATGTCACCCCAATAAATTCAATTAAAAAAATTTCAATTGCACTTAAAAATCAGAGCCTTACAATAGCTTGAAAGACTGAATGTCTGGTCCCTGGATACTTTTCAATTCCATCTTTTTCCTCACTGTACTTCAGCCATTCTTGCTAGAACATTCCAGAACATTCTTGTCTTAGAACCTTTGCACAGGAGGATATTCCTCCAGATACCTGCATGTCTATCTCCCTAATTTCCTGCAGATTTCAAATTTTACCATTTCTAACAGCTTTAACCTGACCACTTTATTTACAACAGAAAATTTTCCCTCTCCCATCTGCTTTCCAATCACTTTATCTATTTTTATGGTTTTTTTTTCATTTTTTACCACCTGAAGTTAACACATAATTGTTTTCCCCCTTATCTGTCTCTTCCCACTAGAAAGTTAAAGCTCTGATGACTTTGTTAGCAACTTCCTTAGGGATAAAAAGTTTGTTAGTTTAACCCTGTATACTCAGTCAGTACCTTGAAGCTGGTAGGTAGGTAGTAAACATTTAATTGGTAATTACAAGTTTTGTAAATTAATGGATGAATATGTTCTTTTTTGATTCTTATATATACTTATAAGTTATTTTCTTTATACTTACTATATTGACTATTTTCATATTGAGAAAAACCTGGGATCACACAACATAAAACATGACATTTCATCTTTGTTAAGAAAAGAATAATATTCACCTTTAACAACATATTCTTGATTCTATTTTCTTGCTGTACGTTACTTACACATCTTTGACCTTAGCTGGTCTTTTAAAGTTTACTGTAATCTACAACCTGCTGAAATTATTGTAAAAAAAAAAGTCGTTCTTGATAATGTTCTATTTTTTTTTAACGAGGCACAAAATCTCTCACTAGTTTCATACTATTCAGGACGACTTGATTTTTTTGACCAATATAAAACTGGAAAAGTGACATTCTGAGAATTCTGAATCTAGGCCTTAAAAACATTAACAGCTTCTACTTTCACAAAGAGGGAACCCATCTGCCATATAAAAAAGTCTAGGCCATCTATCATTGGAGAATTAGAAACATGTGGAAAGAGGAAAGCCACATGGAGAAAAACTGTGGTTCCCCAGCCAATGGCTAGCAGCAAGGTCCTGACGTGTGAGTGAGGTCACCTTGGAATCTCCTCACCCAGCTCTCCAATCCCGCCACACAGAGCAGAGAAGGGCTTTCAAACTGTATACAAGTGCCTGTCCCTCAGAACTCTGAGCAAAGAACATCATCTGTTGTTGAAGCCAGTAAAATGTGGTGTTTTTCATTCAGCAGCTCGATGAGTCTGCCACGTACCACAGATTGAGTGGCTTAAACAGAAATGTCTTTTATAACAGTTCTGGAGGCTCGAAGTCCGAGATTAAGGTTCTCTCCAAGTTGGTTTCTGGTGAGAGCTCCCTTGCTGGCTTGTAGATGTGAAGTCACCTTCTCACTGTGTCCTCACACGGCCTTTCCTCCATGTGTGGGGATGGCTCTCTGGTGTCTCTTCCTCTTCTTATAAGGACACCAGTCCTATTGGATTAAGGGCCACTCTTAATATCTCATTTAACCCTAAATATCTCCCTAAAGGACCTATCTCCAAAAACAGACACAGTGGGCATTAGGGCTACAATATATAAATCTTGGAGGACATGATTCAGTCCATAACAGCAGCAATAAAAATCTTATACACTGAACTACAGAACAGTTATTAAATAGCAATTAATCCAATATTGACCTTCCATATAATAAAAATGCATATGCTCTCTACTGAGTGTCAGCAGTCCTGGGGAAGACTAATAAATATGACATTGCTACTTCTTGTATTTGAAATGATTACTAATGCCTTCACTTAAAATGATAAAGCCAAATATAATGCTTCTACCATTGTTAATTTGTGAGACTAGGTGAGTACCATTGACTTTATAATCACCAGTTCACTTAAATGGACGTGAACAGATAAAAATGAACGTTATAAAGTATGGCATCACTATGCCATTCATTTAACAATTGTCATGTGTACCCTTCCCTGCAATTGGTCTCTCATTCCACCACAATCTGCCATTAGCTGGAGCAGCATTGTATGATCAAAGGGACAAACAACCGACATACTTGGGAAACCCACTTATTATCCTTCCTTAGCAGAGGCAAATGCTATTCTCTGATCTAAAAGTTCATGGAACTTCTCTTTGACTCCTTTTCCCCAATGGAAGAAAAAGACTAATAATACTTTCTCTGACACAGTGAGGTTAAAGGTACTAATGCATTGAGGATAGCTAATTCATTAGCATCCTTAAAAGTCCACAATGAAAGGTTGTAACTAGCATAACACATTATTGTTTTTAGAACAGAAAACTCATTGTTTCACTATGCGCTAGTGGTTTTCATTTGTTCCATTCGTTTTACTGTTATGACCCAGTTTTCTGAGAGAAAAGGAAAAATTTTTAATATTCCTTTATACTTTAAAATAAAAAAACATGTATCTGTTAAAATGTTTAAAATGTCACTTACACTAACCTGCAGAATAGGACTTATTAGAAGCTAATACTCAATACAACTTGTTAGTATCTATACTAAATTTTATTTCTAAAAGCTTTTCTAATAGCTTCACTCCAAAAAGCCAGTCTCCTAGTCTTTGAGATGTTTCCAATTGTAAGAGGCTACAATTTAAAAACTAATATACTCATCTTTTGTTCAGGTGGTGTTAGAAACTCAAGGGGCAAGTTGAGGCCATTTAGGACCAGGAATGCTTTCCATTCAATTAAAGAAACAAAGGTTTTCATTTATTTACCAATAGTTAGGGCAGGTCTTCATTATTCCAGACCCTGGGCTAGGTGTTGTCAAGCACTAAGAGGAATGTTGAGGCTGGCTGCTTACCTAGAGTGGTCCGGGAAACCTCCATGTGGAGGTGGCTAGATGACAGACAAAGCAAAATGTCTTCTGTGGGAATTCACAGGTTCACACCTCCTAACTAGCTGATGTAGGAAATGATTAAAAAATATGCAATGACTGTGACCTACATTTGAGTAGCAGGAAGTAAACATATTGTGTGTTATAACTGCGGAGGAAAATGTTCTGCTGAGGCATTCAAATATGAATAATATAAAAAAGAAACTGACTAAGGCATGAAATAGAAACACTTCCATTCTCCTTTATTTAGATGGTATAGTAAAATATTAAGGAAAACAGGATTTGGGCATTCTAGTGAAAAATAGTTTTATAAGAATTTTAGTATAAATTAAAATTTTGTAAAAATCCTTCTCTCCCTTTTAGAGAATAAGCTATTTTAAAAGCAATTTTTTAATTATTTAGAGCTTAGAATTTTGTTTTGCTTCTCTGGTAAAACTTTAATGACTTTCATACTAGGATACGGCATCTGGCTCTTGACCTCATGAGATAAATACTCTGAGCAACAGAGCCTGTATATTCAAAAACTTCTTTAAAAATTCACATTTATTTCCACTCCAAAGGATTTCCTAGAGGATATTGTATTTCTTTACAGAACCTTGTATTTCAAGACATCTGGATCAAAATAGAACCATTATGCTTTTCAGGTATAATGATTTTAATGGGGGAAAAAGTTCCCCCACAGAATACTGAAATGAATTTATAAGGTATTGCTGACTTTATTAAACTTATATACACAAATGAATTGGTTATATACATCACTTTGAGATTATGATGTAGTCTGGAGTCTTAGTGTGCTCTGATTGAACAGATGAAATTAAAGCAAAGATGCTCCATAAACATAAACATGTATTTTTCTGGGAGGCTGTTTTTGGTTTTTCTTTTCAATAGCTCATACTAGTAACCCACTGAAAACAAAATGTCATAGGAATAGAGAATGTCTGGTATTCATTCTAGGTGTATTTTACTGTTCTCCTGGGTAAGTTACAATTTATGGACTATACCACCAGCTCTGGGGAATTTAGGTTTGGGGACAATTCTGACTATGTGAAGACTTACACCGCTCTCCTGTCTCAGTGAGTCTCCACTCCATTTCAGAGGGTTTCCTTTCCACAGGCTCCACAAGTTGGAGCTGGTGGTGAAGCAAAGGGACTTCACTAGGGATCATGGTGCCCTGGACTCCTTGGTCTTTCCAATGTGCGATAATGCACGTTCAGCCCATCCAGGACCACTTTCACTGCCAAGCAGCAGCATTAGGAATCCAAACCCGTATCTGTCTTGGCTCCACTCCTACTGAATATGACATTTGATACAGAAGAGTTGACCTGTTCACTTCTAAAAAAGCACTGAAATATTTGCGCTCCTAGCTTTAAAAGACTGTAACACTGTATAGTTAAACCAAGTTGATCTATGCCAAATATCCCCAAATGGACAGATTTAGGCATCTGAAAAGCACATGAACAGAGCACATAACAATGAGTATGATTTATTACTAAAGTTGCATGTGCAATGGAGATCATGCTAGTCTCCCCTAATAGGTCCTTATACTTGACACCTAAGAATGTGTATATTATCTGTGTATGGTAAAGACACACTCTCACTTGTGATTGTCACAATTTTGAGTATAATTTATCATATGCCAGAAAATGAGAGGTGTTTGATACAACAATAACATAAAAAATATAAAATTTAAGTGTACTTGGCATTTGAGGCCATGTGTTACCACTAACAGCAAATGTTGCACATGCAGCTCGTGCAAAGTTATACTGATGTTGTTTCAAAGAGTTGGGGTTATTAACATTTTAAAGGTTAAATTTATATCTAATTATACTAGCATTTGCTATATTACACTAAGATAAAAATGTACATGTGTGCCATTTATAAATTGGTGCTTCCAGTGTAATTTCATAATGTGTTATCCTTATAAACGTAGTCATTTTGCATAAATGGGAGATATTATTTTATTTTAATTAGGTTATTTAAATTCTCAACCATTAAGGGAAACAGCTTTAGGGTATAAAGCATGCTTTTCATAACTATAGGCTGTATCTCTTCACCTAATAAATGGAATGAAAACTGAGCATCCAATTTCCCAGGGTTTAAGCCTAATGACCAAAACGATGCTCATATCAATAAACATATAATAAACATCTGTGTGACATTTATTGGGCTATATGTTCACCATTCAAAAATAAAGTGAACTCAGTAATGGTAAGGATGATGATGATACATAATGTCTGGCACATAACTATTAATATTTATTTAAGAAACAATAGATAAATGAAGCTAATATTTTAGAGCTCTTCCTATATGCGTGGCACCATTCTAAATACTCTTGTGAATTAAACATTTCATTTTCCTAATAGTGATATTATCTTCACGATTTTCCAGAGGAGGAAATTGGGCCCTAGTGAGGACATGACTTCCTAGTGTCAAGCAGCGCAGCCAAGACTCCAATCAGGCCTGCCTACTTCAAGCTCCAGCAGGAGAGTCAGACTTGCGTGGGGCAAACCCTAATAAAGACTGGTGTGACGGGATGATCACAGATGTGAAAAAGGGCCCTGACAGCCAAAAGGAGGGGATTTTTTTTATTCAGTAAAATGAAAATACCTTGTAGCTGAGGTCCCTTTTTTACTTGGGCTTAGAAATTCAACCACCAATGATCAGGAAAAGAACATCCAAAGAAGAGGGAAACAATACCAGCATGATTGTATATCCAGGCAGTGAGGAGCCGATCAATAAGTCCACCCAATCAGAGAGTGAAAGGACCCTAGTGAGACCTGGAAGGAGAAATGTCTTTTGGAATCAGATCATTCAGAGACCTTGTATGCCATGACAAGAAAATTAGATTTACAAATAAGGCAGTGGGAAGTAATCAAAGTCACTTAAGAAGAGAAGTGATATTGTCAAATTATCTTATACTCAGTTAACATGCTGACAGAGTCAAACACGGTTCTTGATAGAGATCAGTCAGGAGCAGTAAGCGGTGAGAACAAAGGAAAGGGAAAATAAGTGATCAGTAGTCAGCACTCAGTCTCACCATGCACTGCACTCCTTGTGGTCCATTTATATTTTACTTTGAAGACATGTTTTAAGAAAGGGAAATCACTATTGAAATTTGCATAACTGGATCAATCAAAACACTGTAAGAGCAGCGTTTCAATCCACAGCTGTCAATGTTTTTCCTGCTCTCTCACTTTCTGTCTCATCACCCAGCCAGTCCCCTAGGTCTCCTTGCCTTCTTTCAGTTACGGCCGACAAAGAGAAACTTCCAAAGGCTGTTGGCAGTTGTATTAGTCAGGGTTCTCCAGAGAAACAGAACCAATGGGAGATTTTATATGTACATATATAAAAATATATAATATGTATATATACAGTGCAACAATATTCATTGGGGTAAATAGGTTCATAGTTTCTTGTATGAAAAATAATATAATAATTAATAAATAATAATATAAGTATAAACTCTGTTTTGCATACTGACAACTGTAAACCTACTTTTGCCTTACACCATATATATAAAGACATTTACTATGAGGAATTGGCTCGTGCAATTTATGGAGGCTGGAAAGTCCAAAATTTTCAGAGTGCATAAGTGGGCAGAAATCCAAGAGGGCTGGTGGTACAGATGAAGTTCAAAGTCTGTCTACTGAAAAACTTTTCCTTGATCGAGTCCAGTCTTTTTGTTCTGTTGGGGCCACCAAGTGACAATGAGATCTACCCACATTATGAAGAACAAACAGTTTACTAATTTAAATGTCAATCTCGTTCAAAAATAGCCTCTAGTTTGACACATAAAATTAACCATCACAGTGGTCATTCCCGGACAGGTCTCAAAGTAAGTTTCTACTTAATAGAATATCCATTAAGCATTCCTACACAGCTGGAAATGTCTCTCATCCCAGGAACAAGTACTGGCTATTGTAAATATTTGTTTGCTGCAAGTATTAACTAGTCATAGAGTCAAATTCAAAACTTCTTGTACCCAACATCATGACAATCCTTTATTTGCAAATAGTGTCTTGTAGGCTCCTTGGACCCTATTTACTGTGCCTTATGTGTATGTTCCTTATGTACCCAGAAAAATAAGTCTTGTTTTGGTTTTTTGGAAGGCATTTTTAACATTCACTTAAAGACACTCCTGCTATGTAAACAGGATCAAAATAAATCAAATGAGAGGAAAATTTAAATTTCTCCCTGGGCAACTTCCAAATTCAGCATTTGGGAACATGTTTTACTATTTTCTACAAAGATAATTACCATAATGTATCATGTTTTTTCTCTACACTACAGAAAAATGTCAATCATTTTCCATGTATTACTGTTATTCAATAATATTTTTAGCAGTTAATGCATACAAAGAGCATTAATCAAAAACATCACTATATCTTGCCAGCATCTGCTGAGCTAGTCTATGCCAAGCACTGAACAAACGCTTTCTGCTTTCCTACAGCTCCAGGGCTTCACTCCCAGATGGCCACACTATACTATTTGCACTTAAGAGAAGCATGAGACTGTAGATGCAGCTACCCAAATCCTATTCCTTGGCAATCATTTCTTCCCTCACTCAGCACCACCCCTCTTCCAACTGCCCCTCCTCCCACAAACAGCACTGAAATGAAATCAGTCCTGGAAAATAAAATACCACAAAAGAAAGAGACTTCCCAGAGTCTCCTGAGGCTTCCTAGTTCAGGAACTGTTTATGCAAATTTATTGAGTCTAGCACTGTGCATTAATTAGGAGGGCTACCCCCAGCCTGTGTAAAGTGGAGAGAACAATGGTGCTGTGGCAGCCCTTGGTCTACAGGACATAGAGGTCCTAGAATAGCCTGGATTTTTGCACTGACAAAAGAGAGGCAGCTAGGTGTTACAGGTAGCCACAGGCACGTGGCTTGGATTTGTTCTCAAGAGAGACCCAGCGGGGCAGTTTGGGCAGGTGCCCTGCAGTGCTTCTCTGAGGCTCTGACAAGGAGAGAATGGGAAGGCATTCCTAAGAGAAGAATGGAGCTCACACCCTGTCAGAGGACAGGGATCACATCCCCCTCTTCCGACACACATCTGGTAAAGTATTTGCATTTTCATATATTGTGCTAAGCTCCGAATCTGAGAATACCATTCCAAGTAAGTAAAATGCAAGAGAAGCATAATGAAATTCTATGTTTCCTTTGGCATTTTCTATAAGTTAAAGCAAATTCTGTGCTGCAATAAGGATGCTTTAAAATGTGTTCAAAGAGCCTGGGCCAATGTGGCTCAGTTGGTTAGCACATAGTCCAGTAAACCAAAGGTTGCAGGTTCAATTTTCAGTCAAGGCATATGCCTAAGTTGCAGGTTTGGTCCCCAGTTGGGGCGCATACAATCTTGGGGAACTGATTCTTGACTGCAAAATTGGTGCATGACAAAACAAGAGGAATATTTACCATAGTCTGCTTTTACGAAAACTAAAGTTGAGTTAATGTAAAAGTTAAAATGATTTTGCCCAGACTGTAAGTTCATCCTTCCATTATTTATCTTTAGTGATCAAAGCGGCATATGTTGTAATCCATCTGGATGAGCAGAAGATCAAAACAAATGACATGAAGCAGAAGTGTATGCTACATGCCGCATGTTTCTATGATCCAATTTTTCTTAAACTTGATGTAATGTAGCCTTTTAATCAATGTATTTATCACTCAACAAAAATATGTAGATCAGAGTGAAAATATGGGATGGGAGAGGGAATTATACTATGAAAAGTACTGAAATTTTTCAGTTCCAAACACATGTTTGGGGGATGAATTAAGGAGAATTGCAACAAACACAGCCTCAAAATAATGTGACGTGTGCAACCACTATTCAAAAAAAAATTGACATTCAATGACACATATTTTTTTATTAAACCACTTTTCCAAAGTGACACTTGGCAAGGATGAAGGCAGGAAGATGATCAGAACAGAGCAGGGGCTCAGCGGATCTCACGCACTGCAGGGGCCTGGGAGCCCAAGACAGACCCAGCCTCTGATCCAAGGCCCAAATGTAATCATGCTCACGGCACAACACCTTCCCAGGTTCTGCTCATGACACTGCTTAATGGTGTCAGTTAGGCACCACTAAAACATGGGAGGTGTTTTAAAAATACCTGTTTGGGACAAGCCCCCTAGTTTATAAAGTTACATGTTTTGACCCTCTTTTTACTGTCTTGAAAACAATCTGATTGATTACAGGGACACAGCAGTGCTCCAGGTCTACATCAAGTAATCTGAGGGGAAAATTGTTAATTACCCCATTTTCCCATGGGTCATGGAGGCTCTGAGGCCAGTCGGACCACCGGAAGACTGCAGTGAATCATCCATTAACACCTTCATAACACATTAATCATATATTTGGGCACACTTCGAAACAGAGCAAAGTAGACCCTGGAGGAAAAGGAACTTGACTTTTTCCCCCTTTGGATATTACATCTCTTTCAGGACAGTCCCTCTAAATCCTCTCTCTGTCTGCTTGAACACCTCTGTGGGCGGAGCTCTTCTCCTGCTCCACAAAGCAGCCCTTGTGTTTTCAGACCAAAATATCCTGCTTTCAATACTAAACAGTCCTTATGTCTAGTGCAAAACTTCTATATCCCTACAAGACTAACTGACTTCGGTAGTCATGTTTCACCCAATCTCTCTTCCACCACAGGATGGAATGGAAACTCTGCGAGAACCAGGAACTCATCTAAGTGCCACTATCTCTAACTGCCTGAGTGCTAACAGATAGCACTCAGTAAATTTTTGTGGAATAAATGAATGAATGAATAAATGAGCAAATGAATGAGTGAATGAATGAGTGAGTGAATGGAGCCACAAACACTTTCTGTGATATTTAGTGGAAATGAAAAAAAATTCTAGTGTAAAAAATATTGAGTCAGGCAGCCTGGATTCCAGTTTACCACTGCCTCTCAAGATCTATAACATCTAGGGGCATATTTTGATATAAACACTCTAGGATTTATTTTTCTTTATTTGAAGAAGAGGAGTTTGGTAACTTTTAACCTTAGTTCTCATCAGACTCTGCAGTCAGAATCTTTCTAATTTTAGGTTAGGCTTTCCAGTGCTGCATAGAACATACTCCGTTCCTTTCCACTAGCTCAGCTTTCCCAAATACTTCCAAAATTATAATTCTATGAACAATATTTATTCTCTAAGACATACCTACATATGTTCTTAACACAAGGTTTTGCAGAAAAATTGTTATGAGCCCCTTCACCTCTTAAAATGCAATCATTAGGATGAAACACAACACCACTAGCAAATTCTGAAATGTACAAACTAGAGTGAGACTACTATCTCACTAGTTCTAAATACTATTTCTTCACCCCACAAATATTTATTTTGAAGCTGCAATGTGCCAGCACTGCTCTGGGCAATGTGATTATAACTAAGGAGAGATCCAAAGAACTTCTCAGTTTTTGTGCCTTATTTTCTAGTAGGAGTAGACAGAGTAGGTCATTTCATATTTGGGACTTTTATTAATGAAGCAAATAAAACCTAGCAGTGGGATGGAAAGTGGGGCAGGGAGCTGCAGTACTCTAGGACGAGTTCAGACAGATGCATAGAGCCAAATGCCTAAAGAGTTAAGTGGAAAGCGCTACAGTAAAGGGGACCAGCAAATTCCAGTCCCTGAGCCACAAATGAGCTTTGTGTGCCATAGAAAACCCAAGGAAAAATTGTGTTACATATAGCTTCACTGTAGTGTTTTACAGGTAGACTAGTTCAAGTTTATCATCTTAGATTTGCCACTTTAGTTAGCCCTGCTAGTGAAGGTTCCACAGAACCAAAGCTAGTGCAGGGACTGTGTCTCTGTAAAGAACCCTACGTGGCAGTGAAGCTACGAGCATTTGCAGAGGCTAAATGTGCTGTTCAGTAAGCACGGAGGCCGAACTTGGGGAGAACTCAGGACACTGAGACCAAAGAAAAGAAGTAAGGTAGCCAGGAGATGTGGGCCAGGTAAAGACTTCAAACAGTCTTTGCCCACATATTTTTAAAGAATATGTTCTTCATGGTAAAAGAGAGTGGAGAACTATTGTATTTAAAGGTCTAGGGGCTAGATGAGAAGACTCAGTCTCACAAGAAATTGTCTAACAATGTTGAGTCTCCCAAATGCAATATTACATTTTTAAGAAGTGTATGTTCCTTTTATACTGTCATTCAAAATATTATAAAAAAAGAGTAAAATATGAATTAGTTAAAGGAAAGAGCCCTGTCAAAAGAATTTCACAGTTTGCATTTGAAATTGTTCAATTTTTAAAAATTGAATTATACTCTACTTTTAAGTATTAGATTTATTTATATTATAAGACACATCTGGGCTAAAAAATAGTCTTAAATGCATGTTTTAAGAGCTCTATTCAGTATAGAAATCTAAGGGGCTTGATTTAGAAGAATCAGAATTAGTCACTATCAGTGTAATTGTTATGGTTGTAAAGTTAATTTAGCAGCTGAAATTAACCAATCTAGCAATGGCAAAGATGATTTCTATATGTAAATGCGGTATTAAAATAGATTGTCATATCCTTCAAAAAATAGTGTGGCAGGCATAAAATCTGCATTTAACCTCTTCAGAGACTATCAGAACAAGCTGTGCAAATTTATCAAGTTGTAAAGTCTCTAGAACAGAAAACATGAGTATTATTTTAAAGACCACTGTATCAGTTTTCTATGAATGCATAACAAACAACCATAACATTTAAAACAACACCCACTTATTTAGCTCACAAATCTATGAAGTTGTTATTCAGGCCTGAATCAGGCTCAAATACCCCAACTAGGCTAGTCCATACATCTGCAGTCAGCTGGGGACTGGTTGGTCCTCAACACTGTGACTCCCACGTCAAGCAACTGTCTATTGGCTGGAGACAGTAGAAGGGTGGGCTACATTTGTGTCAGTATGCAATGGCTACTGACACAATGACTAAAAAAAGTCACCTTTCTGCATAGTCACCTTGCATAGTTTTCCTACTCCCCCATTGACCAAAAAAAGCCTAATCCAGAAATATTATTGTGAGATACTACTGAAGGCCTTGAATACAGGGAGACCAAAAAAACAAAACAAAACAAAACAAATAGCAGCCATTACTGTGACTAATCCACCATAGCCACATAGAGTAAACCCCCTAGCAAAAATAAATCTTCACATTAAAAAGATGACAAGGAACTATTGCAAGAAATAACAACAGTTCTGAGAAAGATAATGAGAAAATACTAGATTTTATGCTGCATTAAGAGAGACCATGTACCTCTTGTTCACCACGGTATCCTTAGTATCAGGCCAGTGTTTTACTAAAATTTTGTTGAATAAATGAACAACTTTAATGGAAGTAGAAGGTCTATATGTACTGCACAGTGGGAAGAAGCAAGGTGCTTTTAACATGGCCTCTGGAGTCAGCCTGCCTGGGTTTACAGCCTGGCTTTGCCTCTTATTACATGTGTATTCTTGGAAAAAGTATCTCACCTCTCCAGGCCCAAATTTTCTGAACTATAAACTGAAAATGATGACAGTATCCATTGTGAAGGTTTTAAACATAGCTCTCAAGTTATTTGATAAGAAATGCTTTAAGAGGTAGGGTCTGCAGCAGTTTTGAATGAAGTGGGCTATGTGTGTTTCAACTGTGTGTCTAGTGAGAATAATGTTGCGTGACTTCTAACTTCCAAGACTTAGTCATAAAAGAGGATGTACCTTCTGCCTTGATGGTTGGAACACTTGCTTTTGAAGACCTGAACCTCTATTTGAGAAATCTAATTACCCAAAGAACACCAGACTATGAAGAAGACAAAGGACACAGAAAGGGCATGTGTATTGATCCAGCTGGCAGTCTTCCTCTTGGAGCCACCCTAACCCACATACCAGAAAAGTGAGTCAACAAGCCATCAGATTACTCCAGCTTTCAATGGTTGAGTTACTCTCTCCAACCTTTGAATCTTTTCAGGGGAAGCCCCAGGCATCACGCAGCCGGCAATTCTGCTATGCCTGCTCTGCCCCAGCTCAGCTAAACTTTCTGAATTTCCAACCCAAAGAATTGATGAGCATAATACTGTTTGTTTTAAGCCACTAAGTTTTGGAAAAATTTGTTATGTTGCGGCAATAACTATAACAGAAGTCCAGTGCCTGGAAGAAAGGTGCTACCATAAAACCCAAAAAACATGCCTTGGCTTGATACCCAAAAAACAGGCATTGGGCAGAAGCTAGAGGAACCCTGTAATGACTAATTTTATGTGTCAACTTGACTAGGTCACAGCGTGCCCAGACATTGGGCCAAACATTATGTGAATGTGTATGTCATAAAAAGCAATGCAGCTTCTGAACTGTTTGTTGAAAACTCACACTTAGAACCTTGTGCTTCCATTAAGAAGTCTAACTACCCTGCAGTACCATCCCATACGGATACAAAGACACATGAAGTGGTTAGATGTAGGTTATCCAGTTGGCAGTCATAGTCTTCTATCCATCCCAGTTCAGGTGCCCAACATCTGAGTGAATGAGCTTTCAGACAATTCCAGTCCCTTGTATTGAGTAACCTGAGAGTCACAGACCTGGAGTAACAGCCACACACAGAGAAGCATCTCACACTGTACTGTCAAATTCCTGACCCTCAGGATTCATGAGCATTATGAAATGGCAGATTTAACCCATTTAGTTTTGGGGCAATCTATTACACAGAAATAGCAACTGAAATACAGTCTCATGGAGAAGTTGTGAGTTATCATGAAAAGCACATAAAACAAGTCCTATTGTTGGTGTTCAATAATTATTAGCCAGAATAATAAAAATGATGATTATAAATATATGAAATACATACTCTCTATATAATTCAGTATCAGGATCGGCTAAAAGCTGCTTTATCTTCATAGCATATTTATTTAGCAGGTCGGGCAGAGAAATTACCTGTTAATGCTAGCAGCCATATATGTATATATGAAAAGTTCAGGGAAAGAGGAAACCCTAATTAATAGCTGGAAGTTAGCCATCCATATCCAAGGCTATTAAGCCCAGGATTTCTACAACATCTTGGAGAAAATGGTCACATCCCTTGCTGACATTATACAAAGGCAGAGTGACTGACCCCTATTAAACATGTATAGTGCTATCTAGTACATGTAAATAAACTCCCAAATCTCATATTCTGTTACCCCAACTCAAATTCAGTGCACTGGCTTAACTTTAGTCATTTCTACCTAAGTTAAGCCATTTCATTGACGTTGCAAGCACTGATATCCCCAAAGAGTATCAAAGGAATTTTTTTCACAGAGCAATTCATGCCAAATTGAATGAAGCCAGTACCTCAGGTAAATGCTGTAAGTTCAACAGTTAATAAAATCATCATTGTGCAGTTGAAAACCATTTAAAAGCTGTTCAACACAATGTTATTTTATTTAGAAAAGTGTGACTGTGATTTAGAAAAATGAAAAAAAAACTTTTACTATTTCCCTAGGTACTCAAATATTCACAAAATAATCCTGTGCACATAAACGTTCAACAAACTTTCCTATTTAGTATCATTGGTAATTTTAGTTTTTCATAGCATGGCCTGTTCTTTATAGTACCTAAAAAGTTGGTGAAACAAAAGGTAATTAAGAACATTATTACCCTGGCCAGTGTAGCTCAGTTGGTTGGAGTGCTGTCCCATATACCAAAAAGTTGCAGGTTCGATTCCCAGTCAGACCACATAACTAGGCCATGGGTTCAATCCCCAATCGAGGATCATATGGGAGGCAACTAATCAATGTCCCTCTCCCACATCAATGATCTTCTCTCTCCCTTTCAGTTCCTCTCTCTTCCTTCCTCTCCCTCTAAAATCAATAAATTCATCTTTTGAAAAGCATTACCACCATAAAGATGAATAAAAGTAAAAACCAGCATCAAAATAAGATACTTATGATTATTGATAATTCCTAAATTTAAAAGTCCATGGGATGTTGAAAAATATTAGTGTAAGTAAAGAACACTTGGCAATATATACATGGAACACAAGTGAAAGAAACTGAGGCACAGAGATATTAACTACTCGAACCAAAGTCCCACGGCCAAGTAGCAAAGCTAATACTTGTGCCCATTTACTCTTCCTCCAGACCCATGCCTTTAACTGCCTCGCTCTGCTGCCTTTCAGCCTAGACAGTCATGTAACATGCACAGGACTCCTTCTAAACCTAGAGCATGAGGTTTCTGTTCTACTCTCACTGGGCACCAAAGAGAATTCCTGAGTCAGCCGGCAACACTGAGAGTCAAAGGTGAAATTTTCACTGCGTAATTAACTGTAAAGAAATCACTTTTTCCAAACCTTGAATGAACTGCAGTAGTAGTTTCATAGTAGTATATGGTAGTATAGAAGGTAGTTTGAGACTAAAATAAAATATATTGCTAGAATTTAAATGTTTAAAGCTTTGTATAATTTGCAATAACAGATCTCATATGTTGTAAGTTTATGAAAATGAATTCTGAATAAATCTTGAAAATAAAACTGTTATAGATCTAAGTCTGTAGAACTTATACAACTTTCAGCCATCACTGCTGCATTGAACTTGTTCGGGAGTAAACCTGTGAGGGTTTACAGTTAGGAATAATTACTACCTGTAAAAAAAATGATCATTTGTGAAAACAGAGAGGGCCAGTGCCTCACTTAACAAATGTTTATTCACTCTGCATTTCACACATGAGCTTTTCTGTGCCCTGTGGCACTGCATGGCCAATCCTGTCCTGGTGCCAAAATTTTTCTCCTAAGAAACATTTTTTTAATGGTGACATCAAAAGTACAAATGCTAAAAAAATTCAGTGTTCCTTTGTATGAGAGAAGGTTTTCTTTGGCGGTGACTGGTGGAAAGAGATTCCATTGCAACTGTTTTCTTTGCCTTCCCATCTAGATTTGCACAATTCGATGAATGGGATAAGCAGTGTAAAAAGTGACAAAGTAGTCAGACACCCAGGACCCTGGAGCACTCGGTCCTTTTAGGTCTCCTTTCACTCACTTAAGAGCAAAGTCTTATCTCCAGTTCTACCCTCATGTCACACCTATTTCAATTATTTAACAGGATTGCAGAGACAGGGAAAAGAATGAGTATTGAAGAAATGTCATTTCTCACCCTCCCCTGGAGGTTATAAAGGCGGCCACAGGTGGCTCAGAGTGATATGTTGAGGAATGGGCTGGAGGACAGCAACACTCAGACTTCCATCCCCCTTCAGCAAACCTCAGACTGAGGAATTCTAAACCCATGCTGGTATTGTCAGCTCCCTTTGTGCTGTGGAGAATTGAGTCGATGTTGGCTAATCAGCAAGTTCTAAAAACCCTGAATGATAAAACAGTCTGGCTTCATCTGCTCCTCCCATGCTCCAAGACACTTCCTCGGAAGATTTTTGTTCAACAGTCTTTCAAACACGGTGATTACACTGCATCTCATTAAATCACCTATGAATACATAATAATTTTTTAAAACTTCACACCAGGAGAGGAGTTTTAACAACCTACCTGGCTTAAGTGAGCCCACTATTTAAAAAATACTGACCAGGGTATACCAGAAAGTACTAATTGTTTTCATTTAATAGTCAATAAATGTGTTATTCAGTCTTACTTACTAATACAATTACCCACAACATCTGCTTTAGACAAAAAAAAATTGTGACTTATGCTGATTTCATTGCTGAAAGCCAATAATAATATGGAAATTAGCTGGTTTTCATTATATGAAAGTATTCTAATACTATTAGCATACTCAGTGGAATTCACTCTAAGCACACAGGACTATAATACCCAATTTAGATTCAGGAGAGTAGTTGGAAAGGGCTTTTCTGGAGAAACAAAAAAGAGAGGCTTTCTACCCCCTGGCATTTCCCTTGTAGGGTCAGATTCCCTCCAGCTAAAGATGTAGTTCATTTGGTTAATACAGAGTATTCTGGATAAATGTGCACAGGTTATTCATAAATAAATGTTTGTGATTACTTTACGTGAAGCCCAGCTATTTTCAATCTCAGGAGTCAGTTGCTGCACAAGTAACAAACAATGTAGGGAATTATTGTAACTACACTTCGGCAAAGGAAAATCATTTAGAGCTCCGTTATATTGTAAGTGACACAACATCCAACCAAAAAAAAAAACAAAAAAACATGGTTTTAAACAATAAAGAATATATATTGAATTACTTCACTGGAAAATTGTTTGGTTTTGAACAAGTGTCAGACTGACCAAGCAGCTCAAGCAACATCACTGAGAACTTACTTTTTCTTTCTCTCTGTGCTATTTCCCAGTCAGCTTCAGCAGCGTCAAGAGCATCTTTGGTTCCCCTGAAGCTCCAGCCTTTTCCCTTCAAACATCCAGATCCAGAACACATGTTCTCATACAAAACACCCAGAAAAAGAGAGCAATTCTAGTCCAGAAGTTTCTAGGACCAATAAGGTTTCTCTTTCCCCAAAGTCCAAAGGTTCAATGTGTGCCACTGATTCTGACACAGGTATGTATCCATCACTGAACTGAGTACTATGACACAGCACTATGACTGACTGACTGACAAGCCAATCAAGGCACACCCTGAAGCTGTGGCTGAGAACAGGCAGAGTTGGTTCCCTGAGACTGTTACCAGAAGGGAGGACGGATGATGCGCAAAAGAGACAATGGGTGTCCATTAAAGATGAGTCCTCAGAGCTCACTTCTATCCTGCCTGAGCCAAATACGTAACTCGTCACTTAACATTGTCGATAGGTTCTGATTTTAGTAAAATGACCTATAAAGAAACCAGTTTCACTCCAGGCTATTTGACATGAGCAGGAGTTAAGCTCCAATGGCACTCATCAATGTCATAACAAAATGGCACTGAATGAAATGATGTTGTTCCAGGACCTACTGTGTGCCTTTGAAGACAGTCATAGCCTTTGCACACTTTGAGCATGACCACGTGATTTTGTTAAGGGAGGAACAGAAGAAAACAAAATGCTCTTATTTTTGAAATGAGATATAGTAGTAAATACAGTTATTTTCTACATTTACTAGCAAAGACACATTTTCTTTAGAGGACAAGCTGGAGAGTTAGGTGACTTACTCCAGGTTAAAAGGCCTTGGGGAAGCCAAGGCCCCATTTCAGGTATCTTGAATCCCTCTCAGTCCAGCTATCTCCCTAAATGGTTTTGTCCATTGTTATTTCATTTTACCTTATTTTCTAAATTATAATGAAATTAATTCTAGTTATGTTCTATAAATAGAACCCATTTTATTCCCACCTGACTTTATGAGTCATGGGCAGGTAACTATAACCCAATGAGAAATCCAAAGCCTGCCATTGAAAGGTGATTAGTTTTGAGGGTTATACAGCTCTTTTAAGTTTTGGAATTGTAATTCTGTTCCTTGCAAAACACTTACCAGATGCGATAGTAGTAGAAAGAGCACTAGACTGACAGTCAGTAGGCCTGTGTTTTTTCTCCCACCTTTACCACTAAACAGTGGCAGCACACCAGCAAGTTATTTACTCTCTACGGGTTTCAAATGTGGAATTAAGATAAAGCTTTCTTAAAGGACTTTCTGGTTTTGAGATCCTTTGCTTCTACAAGTTTTTCTATAGAAATGTGAAAAGGTTACAGTACCTTAATTGTAGAGAAACACATAGAACTTGAAATTAGATTGGCAAATCTCAAATTAGGCTCTGATCCTGAGATTAAATGTGTTACTTCACTTTTATGATTTTCTACTAAAAAGTAGAATTAATGAATCTATCATTTATCCACTATGTTTAAAATGAAGAATATATATCAAACAGCCATATTTTGTTCAAATCACTGGAGTTCACGAAAGGATTGCCAATGAACAGATCAGCAGCTCCTGTAAGGAAAGGTGGCCCATTGGGATATCATTGGGAAGCAAGCAGAACACCTTGCAAGGGATAATCCCAGAAAAACAAAAGGAGAACTAACATTCTTTAAAAAAAAAAAAAGAGGAAAAATGGAAGTAAAGAAATATAAAATATCATGGAAGCAGTAAAGGAAAAACGTACATATAAACAAAAGTGGATTTTTTTTTTGTTTTTCTTTTCCTTTTCCTTCCCTCTCTCTTCCCCAAAGTAAAGACCTTCTAAAGCACGGTCCGCATGCATGGTCAGTTTGTGGCTGAGGAAAGGGTCAGGGGAAAGGGCTCATGGCCTCTTCTCTCCTCTGACGTCACTCCCAATGTCTAACTCCCAGCTCTGTGCTCACAGCGAATGGCAGCATCCAATGAAGTCGTAGTAGCATCCTTGGTTGGATCCATGGTTCACCTCTATGTTTGAAATACAGTAGAACTTGGAAACAATTGCCTATAAATCCCAGAGAGTTATAAGAAATATGTGCTACAGAAACTAAAACTTACACAATCACAATGTCCATTTACAGAGTATGAAATTAAGTTACCGTGAGAGTTCTAAGAATTTGGTTACTCTTGTAAGAGACAGATGTCTTACAGACCTGAATCCCCAGTATGAATTAATTACAACCTAATAAGTGGTGTTAAAAAATCTAGAAAAAGAAGGAAAAATGGATTAATAGAAGCAAAGTGGCCCACTAAGAAAAGTAGACCAATGAGATTTAAAGAAACTAAACTGATCGGTCTCTGTACTCCACTAGAGAAGCAGAGATCCAGAGCTACAAACTTCCTCAGAGAGCTACCTCCCTCCACGGTCCTCCCAATGCTGCGGCTTGCCCAAGGTCTAGATGAACTATCCCTACCCCAAACCACTTAATTTCCCTCACTGATTCAATGCTATAAAGGAAAGTCTGATTACTAGTGTCCTTTCTTGGACTTTTCTAGAACATTCCATCACTAAAAACCATTATTTCTGGGTATAAATTAATAAATTTGACCAGCTACACTATATATAAATCTTCTATAACTCTGATTAGTCTATCTACTTCACAAGAGACTGATCATCTAATAATAAACTTGTGCTAATAAAAGCTTGTCTCTGGAATAAAAATCTGAGGAACTGTCTTTTAACTGCCCAAACAACCTCTAGAGCTGATGCCTCTACAAGATAAATCTGCATCCTTCGCCTAAACATTAATATCAACTATATCCAAACTGGTTGTAATATACTATTTTGTTTTTGCACTTCTAGGGTCATTAAGCAAATACATAAATAATTATGTTATATCATGCAAAATATGTCAAGTGCTTATTCATTGTACAGCTTGGAGTTAGAATTATCACCTTTTTAAATTTTAATATTATTTTTACAGCCTAGATTTTTTGGAGTATTATGATAGTTAATAGTTTCCATATTTTCTTTATATTCTTTAAAAAACAAAAATAATAGGTATATAAGAGTTATAGGTTAGTATATTCAAGAGTCTCTAAGTTTCTAATGGAAGAAATTAAATTTGCTCATGTTTAAATTAGCAAATCCTTAATTCTGAAATTCAATCATTTGCCTCATGTGTGCATGTATTATTTTGACAGCTGTAAGACACGTAAAATACATGAAAGAAACTTCAAAGGAGAATGTGTTTCATTTGTTCAATTGGAAAAAAGTGCACATGTGCACACAATGTTCTTTCTTCCTTTAGAGAGAACCCACACTCGTCCTGGGCAGATTCTTCTTGCTTTCCAAAACCCTGGTATATGTTGTTTAATTTATCCATCTAAGATGGCATTTATAACTTTTTAGGCTTTTAATTCATCAAAACAAGAGATTTAATAATCTCTTTGATAAGATTTAATGTTTCAAACAAACTCTTAAAAAGAAACATTTAACTCCAGCCTACAGAAAACTGAGTATTTGAAACTTACAAAGCGCTTCTCTTTCTTAGAATTATGTCTCTTTTAAAAAATAACCTACAGGCTGGGAGCTTCCTTTTCTTCCCCATATTGAACCTGATTTTCCTTTAAGAATGCCCACTGATTCATTTTGTGACATCCTAAAGTATGTTTGCCCCTGAAATGCAGCTGTTCATAAATAGATACTTCTTTAAATTATTTGTGAGGATGTCTGAAAATGTGATTTAACCTCAATATCTGAATAAAGATTGTAGCTATTTTTATTTGAGATTGAAGAATTTCATTATCATTTCTGACATGGAAAAATGGCCAAGTTAGTTTGATTTTTTCAGTAGTCAGGTAAGCCACCCATCCCAGCTTTATCTGATTCATCTGCAAGTAAATATGGAGAACAGATTTCTGGGCAGTGGGTAAGGGGAGAAATCTGAAAACAAAACCATGTTTTCATTGCCAAACATCATTCGGATACTAATCATTCTAGATATTGAAATTGTCATCTTATGAAATTTCGTCAAAATTTCTTAAAATTTATTATCTTAAAATGTATCCAAAGAATCTAGATGATGAGTAAGGACAGTGATGTATAACTAAAGTTTATAAATGTGCCTTTAGCAATCCCAATCCTATTATCAGAAGTGGTCAGTGTCCTCTATTTCCCACCCCATCCAATAAATTCAACAAACTCTTTGATGTCCTAACAGTCCTACTACCAAGTCAAAGAGGAGACATATTTAAGAGAACAGTTTCCATTAATAACTAGCTGATAAAGTTTCTGACTTTACAAGGATTTTTAATTCTTAGAAACTCCAGAAATACCCAATGTGCCTATGGCAGAGCAGTTACTCAGGTAAAAGCATCTCTTATACTAAATCAGTCAGACAAATCTCCTGAAGTTTTGAACAAATTCTAGACACGTCAAGATCTTGTTGGTCTTCAGTGACATTTCAAAACCAGTTCAAAGGAAGTACAAAGAGGCTATAAATTGTCTGTTCTCATATAAAGGTGTGTTTGAGTTTATTACTCTCTTCCTTTCAGGTACACCTTGACACTCTTCTCCGTTGCTTTGGATACTTTTGCTTCATTTTCGTTTTGTTTCTATGCCCCTTCCTCAGTCCCTGGTACCCAATCTTCAGAAAAAACATTAACATACAGAACTGGAGGGAGGGAAGGCTCATTTCCTACAAAGCTAGTAAGACCTGAGGACCAGGTAGTAGTTAGATTAAAAAGATAGGATTACAGTATCTGGCAGTTCCCTTTTAAGTGAACACAACAACTTTATATTTTTACCCAATATCTTTGCATCTGCTCAATCTTTTTCTTAAAACACTTTGAAGTAAGTTCCCAGCATCTGATCTTTCAGGCAGTTTAACTTAGAACAGCAGCTGCTAAATTTCACTGTAAAATTAAGCCTGAATGCAGTAAGTTGAATGTTATATTTCTCTAGCCCATGTAAGTTTCAAATAATAGGCTTTTTTTTTCCACAAAGGAAAAAAAAAAGAAACATCAAACAAAAGTAATACACATGCATGCACTGGGAATGAATATGGAGAGCAATAGATCTTATGAGGCAGTGAAATGTCATCTTCATTCATGCTATGTATTCAGTGCCACAGCTGTCATATCTCTGATTTCTGTCGCTTTGTAAACAGAGTCATTTTGAAACATTCCAGCTTAATGAGTAGTGAGCAAAATTAGCACACATCCATTGCCCCACTTTCTGAAAATGGACAACAGCAGTATCTGCTGATGTCCAGGACAGATGGGTTGTGCCCCATCAGCCATAAATGTCCAAAGCGACTCTGTGCACTGTTCAGGAAAGGAGGCAAAAGTTTTTATCTGTCGAGCAGTAAGTGTCCTTATGGGTTTGCTTCCTTCGTTCACACAGCAAATGTAGGCTATGTTTACTGTGTCCATTAGTTAATGAATGATTCTCTTCCAACCCACTGTCACGCTGAGAGCGGGAACCTGGCTGCTCTTAAGCCGCAGCCACATCCTGCGGCGTCAAGAGCGGCATTGGCTACAGTTGGCTCGGCTGTCCTATTCCATTAAATCAACTCTTACCTCGACTTCCTTGTTCTTCTCTTTGTTTCTGCCCATGGAACTTCGCCCATTGCTGGCGGTCTCCCGTGCGGGGATTACGGATATCTGGTGGAGGGGCATACTGGCAGGGCTGCAGGTTGCCAGTCCCTGATTGGATGCCTTATCTCTTCACTCGCCCTGAGTAGCCCACCTGCACAATTGTTCATATCCTTGCTTTGCCAAGCTCAGTTCTAAACAAAAAAGGGAAAAATAGTGTGTGAGACACTGTGCAGCAGAAGCCAGGGTCTCTGGCCAAAATGTCAAACACACTGTAAGGTAGTCTAAAGGAAAGGCAAGAACCGATCATCCAGGGAGTGTTGTCTCTCAAAAGAATGATTTACTGCAAGTCATAACTGCTCTGCTTTGTCACCGGAGCGCCCCCTCTCCCCTAAGAGCATTGTGGGAGACAATTCAATTTCTATGGTACCTAATAACTGTCATGGAAACCAAGGAAACCTGGGTCTCACAGGCCCTTATTAGCAACTGCTTCCTTTAATGGCACAGACTCCCACATTTGCAGTGGCTGCCACTTCTGCTTTTGTTTCTCTCGATTCCCCAGGGGTCCACTAAGCACCCAGAGACACTGCATTCTGCTGACTAAGTAAATAAGCAGAAGGCTGAAAAGCTTAGTGTCCTATTTGGAGCCAAATCTCTTCCTTGAAAAGCATGACAAGCTGGCTGCCTCCACAATAATCAGCTTAGGTCAAAGGATCTGGCTTGAAGTGAAGAGCATCGAAAGAGGTGTTATAAAGTGAGAACACAGAGACAGAGGGGTGACAGAGGGGTGACAGAGAGGGGCAGAGGCCGAACTGGGAGTGAGTGCAAGTGTCTTTCTTTGGATGATGGTAAAAAGAGTTAACATCCCCTGCACCTTTCTCAGGAAGACATCAGCCACAGGAATCAGAAGGCATCATCATTCTGAAGCACGGCGCACCACGCTACACATTTCAGCTTTATTGCAATTCCTGTGCTCCCTGAAATACACTTTTACAATCGATAGTAGCTTCCCCTTGCTTTTCCAAGAAGGAAACAGACTCTGCTAAGGACTTTATTGTCCTCTTAATAAGTGACTGATACACATTTCTGTCCTTTATATTAGAAAAAAAATCCAATCTCTCAGTGGAGTGAGTTTTCAAAACACATTAACTTTTAAAAATATCATTTTCCCTCTATAATCATTTTTTCTTTATTATAGTATTTAGTATTCTGTTTCTATGAGGGGTGTGCAAACCACGGGCTGCAGGAGGCCCAGGATGGCTATGACATGGCCCGATACAAAATCGTAAATTTACTTAAAACCTTTTTTTTTGCAGTTTTCGTTAGTATTTGTGTATTTAATGTGTGGCCCAAGACAACTCGTCTTCTTTCAGTGTGGCCCAGAGATGTCAAAAGTTTGGACACAAGGACAGAATTTGAATACATGCAACTTTATATTTTCTGAACATTTTGAATAGATCAAATCTCTGACTATCTTTTGTGTTTCATTACCTCAAAAGAGGCAAAATTTAGAAAATCTGTTGTTCTATATATCTTCAGGCACTATGTGTAAATTCTAATTTGTCCCTAATTCCACAGGAGAACTTACACATAGTGTCTACCTGCAATTCATCTTTAACCAGCCATTGTTTATTCCACAACAACAATACCACTTTCTATAAGACATTTCCAGTTGATGTAAAGATTGCTTAAAAAAAATCTTTAAGTTAAATATTAGGTGAAACAAATACTTGGGTATACCTTCAAGTTTGGTCTAACTGTGTGCTCCTAAATTCAAAACCCTCCCACCCATCGGGCCCACCAGCAGGGATTTATAACACACTGATAGATACCTGAGACTCACTTTCCTGTAGACTCAGGTTCACTAGGTTGCAGTGGGAACCCGAGCTGGACATTTCTTTAAAATATCACAGGTGATTCTGACACGAACCCATTTTGGGAATCACTGCAGTACATCAATAAAATAGCCTTAGAACAATAAGGAAATTAAAGTTTGTCTAGTGACAAATCTCTTGCTTTAAAATAGTGAAAAATAGAGTGAAATAGCCCTAAACCTGGCATGTGTTCATCATTGTTCCCAGTTTACAAAAAGTGTTTGCGAAACACAGAAGGTTTAATGAAGTGACTAAAAGCCAAGCTCTTCCAAAAATGTCATATCTGAAGTTAAGTTGATAATGCCTAAAAATCACATCTGTGACCTGTCACTGTGGACATTTCCTTACTTTAAAAAATAATCCTTAATCCCTCTATCTAGAAAGACTGTCTTAATTAAGGGAAGGTTGGAAATAGAAGTTTGCAGATGTAATAGTGTGTGACAAATACTCAAATGTAAATTAGAAATCTGTTTAGAAAAAGTAATATCCCCAGTGTTTACATCCATGAAAAGTTCCACGAAAAGCTAAGGCAGCTTTCCAGATGATTTAGACTTTACCACTTTTGCTTAAAATATTCATTGAAGTTACAGGAAAGGAGGTTTTTAGCTTGAATTAACTAAATGGCTGTCCTAATCCTTGACCTTATTATGCATGTGAGCTTTATCTTTTGTTTACTCAGGGATTTTTCAAAAATCAGATTTAAATTTCAAGGTAATTTGATTTACGTGGTTGAGTTATTTCAATTAGCTTTCTTTTATCTTAAAATTTAGAAAATAAATTGAATTTCCAAACAAAGATATTTACTTTCTAGAGTACTTAACACATTAAACAAGAGAAAGTTTATTATGTCCTTTCAAGTAAATACTTCAGAAGTAATAGGAAACATTAATAACCAGGATGTTTAATAAACATTTACCGACCATTGTGTTAGGTACTGCCACAAAATAAGCTTCTACATTCTCAAAGTGTATCAGAGAGAGAGAAAACAAAAGCGCACGCTGTCAACACTCTGTGTGTCCGAATGCTCTCCTGACTTGGAACACACATCAAGCACCATCATTGGCTTGCATCTAACACCTTTCCTTAAGCAACTCCCAACTGGAAGCATCAAGTCTCTCTGGATCGAATCATTCTGTAACAATCCAAAACTTAAAAAAAAAAAAAAAAAACCTGTTGCGGAATGCATTTCTCCCATGAGAGCACAGTCCATCTGTGGTCCACAGTGCAGTAATTAAACCCTACGGAATAAACGAGAAGCAATGCATTCAGCAGCTGAGCACTTAACAGGCGTTGGCCTCGCTACCAGCGAAGAGCTGTGGACTCTGGAATCACTCAGCTCATTTGTATCTACACATCATCCTGATTGGGATTTCCCAACCTGATTTCTGTGGAAATTATTTACCATAATTATTGTCGAAGCCTTCCTGGAAGAGTCATTCTCCACCTGATCTGATGCCACACAGCTTGAGTTACGTTTGTTTTGCTTCTACTCTTGATTTCCATCCCTCTGGCTCTGGGAACAGTATCTCAGTGACAGGCTCTGGCTCCTAAGTTTGGCAGCCACAGTTTGTAATTTTAATGCTAGGACCTGCCTAAGTGATTCTGATTTGAAGCTTCTCCTTGCTCTCAATGACTTGGGTTGTCTGTAGTTTAAATGGAAAACAAAAGATATGCATCTGATTCTCTACAGTACGCCCTCCCCCAACTTTGCCAGCTTTAAAAAGGCAGGGAGCCTCTGAGGGGTGTATTTAGATTGTAATTAAGCAAGAAAAGAAATACATCATTAGGCAAAGGAGAGGAACCAAGTAAACATCTGCTGATATATTAACTGGACAGACTAATAATTCAATTCAACAAACATACACTGAACATTCTCTGTTTCCTGAGCCATTCTAGGAATTAAGGGGCATGAGATAATGTACAAAATTATGTGGCACAGTCTCCAAAGTCAAGGAGTTTGCTATGTCATCAGGGAGATAAGACTTACATACACAAATTAGTTTAAAAAATATATGACAGCTTACATCAATATTTAAAACCTAACATACAATATTGACTGTAAATTTAAAAAAAAAATGATTTGACTACCAAGAGATCCTCACAGGTCTAAACAGTTCATCTTAAGGATGGGGGGTGTTAGAAATAAGGTGATGAAGTAACTTCAAGGAATAGAGAAGAGTGTGAGATTGACATGTGGGAATGCAGACACTAATTTAAATAATAGAGAAAATTTGATTAAGGTTATCAATTGATTTAGTCCATGTATGCCCAATAGAATATGGCATTGGTTCAAACCTGGGAGGGGAAGAAGTCAGGCCAAGAGCCTGAAGAAAGGGAAAGTCTATGCCAAGCAATATCAAAGTTATAAATGCACAGATAAAGGACACAGAAATAATAAGGCTAAGAACTTCAAGTGAATTCTGAAAATGGAAACAAGTGTTCTGCATTGGGAAAGATACCTCATAGCACGTTCCTGGGGAAAGAGAGGACACCTGGATTGAATGGGTTTGCAACATGCCATCACACAAGGCCACTGTTAGAGATTATTGGGAAGAATATAGGAGCAAGACAGCACTGCACAAAAACTTTATGGTATCTTGTAAAAGAGAAGGAGTAATGAACTTAGATTTAAAAGCTATTTTTACTGGGGAAATGCTGAAGCATATAATTATATAGAAGAGTTATGAAATAATGCAAACAAATAAAACAAGGTCAGTGGGAATAATGAGAGGGAAAGATAAAACAGAAAAATAATTAAAATCTCTATTTCTCAGTTTATAAAAAATCTGCAATGTAACAAAACATTTCTAATGTGGTATACTTTTCCTGGATTCTGTCTGAATGTTGGACTTCAGTGTTGATTATTTTGGTATCCGCAATTTATTTTTTGTAATTAGAACAATATTCTTTTAATGTAGAAATTCTATCTCTGAAGATCTCTCAGAAGCAATTGGATGATCAACCTTATAACATGAACATGAGATAAACTCTCAAGACTTTTTATTTTAATCTCTGAAAAGTGTTGATCCCAATTTTGGACACATCTATTTCCTAAGGCTGAAGCAGATTATAATGGAGCCAAGGAATTCAGTCCAGTCTTTCTCAGAATCAGTAGCAATCCACACAGAATAGAAGATATGTGATAATTGCAGCAGACACCGAAGTGATCAGTTGTACCAGTTTTTATTCTTTATATTATACTCATGACAAAAGACTGTCATCAGAAACAGAATCTTTTCATTAACTTCACAGGACTAATCTTTGTTCCTTTCTAATTTGCTGTGGAAAAGAAAAAATCATTTCATTCTATTCTCTAAAAGAATATGTCAGAAATAATCAAAACTCTAAGGAGTATAAGCATAATTAATATTTAATTAGCTTTGTGAAAACAGTTTAGGATTAAACAAGATCAAATTTCATGTTGTAGATTATTCACTGGCAAAACAAATGAAATTAAAATCTTATTTAAAAAACAAAATTTAGTTTGTTTTGCCAATGAATAATCTACAACATGAAATTTGATCAAGTTTGATGAAGTTATGCTCAGTCTCACTTTCCAAGAATATCAATGCACGAGTTAATCTTTGTTAATGTTCTCTGTAACTCTCAAGATGTTAGTGTATCTACCTATCAGGAGCAAACAAGGAAAAACTCTCTTGGGACAAATATCTACTTCTTCACGTATCTTCAGAGAATATGAAGCAGTCATTCCAAAGGGAAGGGTTGGCCTCTGGGAGAATGGAGCCATGGCAGAAGGTCTTCAAATCATTTGTTGCTTCAAAACTTTTCCACCCTTATCCTCAGAGAAACAAGGGTAAGAGGGGGTGGCGGGATTTCACAGAGGGGAGTTTTTGTAGCTTATAGATTTTTTATCCAAAGTAATAGAACCTGAGAACTAACTGGGTATGACCCCAATGGAACAATGTGTTTAAAGAGATTATTGAGTATACAAAACTATCTCTTGATCCTCTTGAGAACAAAATTGTTTATTACTATTTTTTTAAACCAGCATGTTTATTCCTTGCAGACTTTTGGAAATAAGACAGGGAATCCCATCAGAATTTAATAATACTTCTTTTCAATAGCCATACTGCTCTCTGTTATGGTTTAAGTTATCTCTTCCCCAAAATATGTGTCGCAGTCCTAGCCCTCTGGACCTCAGAATATGATCTTATTTGGACAAAAGGTCTTTCTAGATGTAATCAATTTAGAATGAGGTTATTACAGTGCAGACATCAATCCAGTAAAACTGGCACCCTCAAAAAGGGAAAAACTTGGATACAGAGACAGACGTTCACAGAGAAGAACGCCATGTGAAATGTGGAGGTAAGGTGTCTCAAAAAAGGAACTGCCAAAAGCCAGGGCCTGGCAGAGAGTCTTAGCACCTGCCAGCGGAATGGGGTCCTGCAGGTACTTGATCTCAACTTTCTAGCCTCCAGAACTGTGAGACTACACGTTCCTGTTGTTACAGCCACTCAGGTTTTAGTACTTAGTTACAGTAGCCCCAGAAAAGGAATTCGCTCTTATAGACAGGTGCTTTGAATCATTTTTTACTATTAACCCTCCCCTAAAAGTGTACGAGTAATAGAGTGAGCCACTAAAAATTAACTGGATATAACCCCAATTGAACAAATTATTTTAAGAGAACATTGACCACACAAACTATATTTTAGTCCTTTTAAGAAGAAAATTGCTTATTCATATTTTTTAAACTAGCATGCATACTCCTTTTAGACTTTTAGAAATAAGTAAATAAAATAAGAAATGAGATACTGATTAACTTTGAGTAGCTAATATAATGGTCCCAGAGAAAAAGTTTGCTGACTTCAGTAAATACTCTTTTTGCATGTATTGTTATTTTAAAAGTAATGTTATGTTCTAATTTATTTTCTAACATGGGTGAAAATATTACTATATCAACATTTTAATCTGCCATTATAAAAAACAATATCCTAATGGAAAGTAGGGAACAACTGAAACCTTAACTCCTAATTTGTTGTTTATATTTTTAATGTTTTTTATGAATTAAAACAATTTTGAGTAAGCATTACATATTCCACATTCAGGCAGCTAAGATAATAAGGATCTTTTTCCAGAAAAGAGAAAAGTGATGTTCAGTAGGATACATTTATGTTTCTACATGTCAGATACTGAGTTAAGAGAATTAGTAAAAGCCTCAGCTATCCTTTTTAGCTCTGGACAATAGACTCTATTCCTCACTAAAGCTAGTGAAGTTTTTCTATAGATTAGTAACACTTCCTGGTGAGAGGCAAATGACAGGTATATAAAAGTTAGAACACAATTTACTGAAACCTGTGCATCTTGAAATAAATGGTGCTTAGATAGCCAGGAGTGGAAATAATATTCCAATGGAGACCCAGGCTTCCATAAGCAGGCAGGTGCGCTCAACAGGAAAAAGACCCACATGAAAGGTAAAACATAGGATAGCCTATGAGGCATGATACATAAGATGTGAGTGCTGATAAAAGACCAGGTGAAGACAGAGGGTTCTGCAGATAGAGTCGGAGTGGAAGAGTGGTATGTATTGGGTTCCAAGAAGGCATAGAGTTTTAAGAAAAGCAAATGATCATCAACCAGAACCAAGGTATTAGTCAGATGATAACAGTAGGCATTGAGTCCAGTGGAAATAGCCTAGGACAGAAAGAGAAGACCAAAGATGATGTAGTGAAAGCCAAGAGCAGAGAAAAGCAGTTTTAAAAAGTAGCCTAAGAGCCTTGGCCACATAATTCAGTTGGTTAGAGCATTGTCCTGGAATGCCAAGATTGTGGGTTTGATCCCTAGTCAAGGTACATACTCGTACATATAAGAATCAACCAATGAAGGTATGAATAAGTAGAAAAATAAATTGCTCTCTCTTCCTCTTGAATCAATAAATTAGAAAAAACTTTTTAAAAGTAGCCTGAAAATGAAGAGTACAGTGTCTGCATTGTCTGTTACCCCATGTGTGATTTGAGGGCTTGAAGGAGCCAGAAAAAGAAGAAAGGAGAGGAAGGTAATGGTAGAATTCAAGTGGCAAGTTAGGTGTATTCTGAAGTCATGTCTTGAATATAGTCCAACAGATAGAGAGGTCTATGTGAGCCAGTACGAGAAGGAAATTATCACAATCAGAGTTCTGTAAAAATAAAACAGCCTCCTCTTTCAGTCAAACTTTAGGAACAAACTTGAATGTTCAGGGAATACACAACCACTTATCGGGACAATTAAAGAAATCGGTTAAAAATATTCTAAAGGCTGGATTCGATAGCTTCTGAAGTACCTTTTATTTGGGAGATTCTGTGACATTAGATGTTATGTTTATCCTTTGTACATAAGGTTATTCCTTGTATAAAATAGTAACAACATGAGGAAATATAGTTTAGTAAAGTATGATTCAATATAAATAGGCAGAGAATCTGCTACTATTGATGACTTAAAGCATAGCAGAGAAAATAAGAGAAAAGCAGAGGGGATAAAAGGTATCATATTTTATGGTAGAAGAAGACTTAAACCATCAAGATGTGGCAATAAATGTAAGGAATTTAACTGTCTGGTTACTGATTTTATTGTTTGTCAGTTACACATTCTTTATGTACAGTGCAAAGGGTCTTAAACTCACACATACACAAATTCTACACATTCAAGGTCTAACCCAGGGGTGTCCAACCCGTGGCCCATGGGCTGCATGTGGCCCAGGTTGGTTATATTCGGCCCAACACAAAATTGTAAATTTACAAAACATAATGAGATTTTTTTGTGATTATGTGTCACAAAGTATTTAATGTGTGACCCAAGACAACTCTTCTTCTTCCAGTGTGGCCCAGAGACATCAAAAGGTTGGACACCCCTGGTCTCTAAAAGGAGGCATAAATAATAGAAAAGATTCCTAATATAATTAATTTTGAAGTACTAAAGATTTTTAAATTTATTACTATAAAAAATTTCATAGAGAAAAGATATTCACTAAAATGATTAAAGGTTATAAACTAGAGTATAAAATACTATAAAATATTTGGAAATGAGCCCTGGCTGGCGTAGCTCAGTGGATTGAGTGCGGGCTGCGAACCAAAGCATCGCAGGTTGGATTCCTGGTCAGGGCACATGCCTGGGTTACAGGCCATGGCCCCCAGCAACCGCACATTGATGTTTCTCTCTCCCTCTCTTTCTCCCTCCCTTCCCTCTCTAAAAATAAATAAATAAAATCTTAAAAAAAAAGTTAAAAAATATTTGGAAATGAGCTCTTTTATACTGAAGAGTATCTCTATACTTTCTAAGGAGAATAAATCAATAGATTTACCAAATGTGCATTGCATCATTCTTATAGGATATTTCTACATTCATGATTCTATATTCATGATTAGGCCTCTAAAATTTAATGAATTAGAGTAAATCTTAATTATTCAAATATTTTTATATTTAATAATAATCATCTAGACTTTTCAACTTTCTAACACAGTAGGGCTCTATTTTTTCATTTTCCCTTATATAACTATATTTAATTATTAACCCAGTAGTACTGTGTTAATGCTTAAATAATGAATGTAAACTTCTTGGCTCGTGGCCTATCATAAAGTAAGCATTAAGTCAATGTTAAACACTCATGTGAAGTTTCAATTATATAAAAATGTTTTAATCATTAAATGTGCACTTACATTTAAAGGAATAGTGAAAATTAAATATAGTTTCTTAAAAAAATAATGGGGTATGTTCCTTCAAACTTTACCTAAGAAAGGAGTGTTCCAGATACATAGTAAAACCCAATCTCCTATATATAAATTACTTCCACTTGTCAATTAAACATAAATGTGCATAGTCTATTGAAAAGCACTTTTTAAAAACTAAGAATTATTTAAAAATAGCATATACATAGTACACAATCTACAGTTTATACAAGGCAAATTTTCAGAGTTGCAATAGCACAGTATCTTTACAAATTTAATGACGACAGTAGTAATTACTATTTGTTGAGCCATCTACTCTCTGCCAAGTAATGTGTCAGGCACCCTGCACATATATTACCTAATTTGGCTCACACCATAGTCTTCCTTTGTAGAATTATTATCTCTATTTAACGGAGAAGGGAACAGAGGCTCTGAGAGATATATGACTTGCCCAAGTTCCCACATACATAGTCAATGACTGACTTTGGATTAAATTTAATTCTGCCTGACACCAAACACCTTTCAAACAGCGTGTTAATAGAGATTACTGATGGATGGATTGCAGATCACATACAATATTGATTGTGTGAGTTGCTGGTCAGATTCACCACCATACCTTGATTATGCTGTCCATGCAGTCCCTGCCGCCAAGCCAGTCAGTGGATGTACCTAAAGCTTTGGTCACAATGACCCAGCTCAATGTGCTCTATAATACATCTTTGCTTTAGTGGTAGTGGGGCATTTTCCCAAGAATGTGAAGTCAACAGAGTACCAACAGATCAAAAATATAAAAAACTGACTTTAAAATTGTGGAAAAAATAAATGAACCACAGAGGTTCTAAAATATTTTTACACCATATTATAAATCAGTGAGCTGAAAAGATGCATTCAGCAAGGCATTATTTCCTAAAAATTTTCACAGATGGCAGTCACCATCGATGCCAAATGATATAAGAAGTACCTACATTTTAAAAAGCAAATTTGATTTACTACCCTAAGAGCTCTGCAGGCATTGACTGGTAAATTAAATATTTGGGGAACATAAATGTATAAAGAAGAGAAAGAAAAAAAAGGAGATAGACACACACACACAGAAACTGAACAACTCTATTTAAAACGCTTAAACATTTTTTATTTTGGGGGCTGGAATATTTGCTGATACAATTACTGAGTTAAATAGAATTTAATAATTATTTTTAGTCCCTGTAGAGGTTACATTGAAAAAGTAGGAACACCTGAGTGGGACATTAAGAGGTCTTTACTCTAAGACCATGAAATGGACAAATATCTATAATTGGCTTGAAAATAAAATACAATCCAAACTATGATTCTATTATAAACTTAATACATAACTTTAAATTTGATCTTTTCCTTCAGAAAAGAACAACTATTTAATACAATATTTACCATTATCTAGAGAATAGCATTGATATAATAAAGCAATAAAGACAAAATTCTCTGTTTAAAATTTTAAAATTAAGTGGTGATTTTCCATCTGTTGTAAAAGAGGCTGCAATTACCCAAGGATCATTTTTCTAAACATAACTATAAGTAGCAAGTGAATAGGACAAAAGAAAATGATGATCATTGAGGTCACATTAAAATTACCACATAAAACATCCACTTAAGAACAGAAAGTTTAATGCATTTGCTATCATGTATGAGATCCTACTTTTCCTCTTAAATGAGAGGCTAATATATATGTTATACCTTAAATTACTTGTAAATAAAGACAATTATTTGCTGCTTGATAGAGTCTATATTAAAAGAATACTAAAAAATATTTAATAATTTCATTTAAGGCCAATACATAGAGTTAAAAGGCATGTGGTTATAATAATATATGTAAAGCACATAGATATATCATAACACATTCTAGGGAGTCAAAAAGTTAAGTTACAAATACCTAGGAACAGAGTGGAAATCACATAATCAGGTAATGATACAAATAGCAAGGTGGGTAGTACCAAGAAAGAAGCAGCTTGAGGTTAAAAATCAAGGTGGGGAGATTACTTCCTCCATTTCTCTGAGGCCTCCTCGCCCACTGTATAAACTGTAAACAACTGTAAAGAAATATAACACTGAAAAAATATGTCATACATACTACACAAGTGTTTCAGGCAATGTACAACCACACAGCACAGACCCATGACTTCTGAAGAAGAAAGAAACAATTAGATGATATCTATAATTTTTGGTTTTCTGCCTGAAGCCAATTTCTGGATACTGATAACTAAACTAGAACCTGGTTGTCTATCTTAGCTGAGGAGATAAAAACTAGGATAGAGGGAAAATGGAGAGGGCTAGAATTTGTGGAGCAAAGGACCAAAGAGAAAGGACCTATAGAGAAAGAGCTCCAGAAGTCTGTATACAGGCCCCTTGATCCTTTAGCATCACACTAACCTGCAGGTTTGTGAAGTGAGACTCCAAATGGTAGAGGAAGGAAAGAACCACTTAAGAATGATAAACCAAAGAATTCCAGAGTTTACCCAGGGTTCAAGACTGATCAAGTGAGAGAGAATGTGTGAAATCACAGGATATTCAGTAGAGGTCTCCAAATGATTATTAGAACTTGGAGTAAATTCTACTCTGGACCCTCTCCAAAGAAAGCTTATATGCCAGCCTCTAAAAAACAAACAAAAAAACAAACAGAACTCAAATAAATGAACTGTTTGCAAAAACAACTTTTTACATTTTTAAAAGGAAGATAGCAAAATCCAGATTCTCAACAATGGAATATTTAGAACATTTGGCATTGAGTAAAACGTGACTAGACATATAAAGAAGCAGCAAAATCTGATTCATAGTCAGCCGTAATGTCTGTGATGTGGCAAATCCAGAAGTTACAGAGATGATGGGATTAGCAGGCAAGCCATTACAATATCTATTATAAACAGGCTCAAAGGAAAACATAAGGAGAGAAGAAATACAAAATAGAGAAAAGAACCAATGGAACTTCTAAATAAAAAAATAATATCTAATATAAAGATCCGCTAAATGAATTTGAAACCAAATTAAACATTACAGAAAAATAAGCAAACTCAAAGATATAAAAGCAGTAGCAACAATGAAAAACCTACCCAAATATAGCAAGGAGGGGAAAACAGAAGACAGCAGTGATGGAGGAAGAGGGAATGTGGAAGAAAATCCAGCAGTGACACTCGGGCAGTGGAAGACCAGAAGGAAGGAAGAGATAAAGATTGGCACAAATTATATTTAAAAAACTGAAGGTCAAAAATCTTTCCAAATTTATCATAATTAAATCTGCAGATCCAAAAGTTTTGCCAAACCCCAAACTAAAGAAATAAAAATAAAATCAGACTTAGGAACAACAAATTCAAATTCCTAAAAAGCTTTAGCTAAAGGAAAATCTTTAAATAACACTAGCAGAAAAAAGACCTGTTTCATCCAAGAAGGCAAATAAGAATCACATCAGATTCTCTTTATTCCATCTGAAGTCATAAAAACAAAACCCTGCAAAGTCCAAATGAAATACCAAAGAAAATATTCTTTGAAAATGAAGGCAAAATAAGTTGTTTTCACATACATGAATGAGAAAATTTGTGCTGGCAGTCCTGCGTTATCGGGAATGTTAAAGGAAGTTGTTCAAGCAGAAGAAAAGTGACACCAGATGGAAGTCCCTATCCACATCCAGGCTTGGTGAGTGCCACAAGTGGTAAACATGTGAGTAACTAGAAAAGACATTTTTGCCTCATGTAAAATTCTATTTAAAAATAGATCATTTAAAGCAATACATTATAGGGATTACAACATATATACACATATGAGCATATATGTGTGTATACATGCACACACACTTTCTCTCCAGGTCTGTCTGGAAAGTATCCAGCCATGCATTGTGAAAAATAGAGACATTTATTGAAGTTACAACATGCAAGGAACATTGTACACAGGACAATGACTCCTCAATCCCCTTCAAAGAAGCGCCTTGGGATATTACACAGTTCTCCCAACCACCATCAGCTGCTGCTTCATATTTTTCTGAATCTCATGGACAGTCTGAAATCTCTTGCCTTTCAAAGGTGATTTTAGTTTTGGAAGAAGCCAGAAGTCACTGGGCACCAAATCTGGGCTATAGTGGGGCTGAGTCACCCAGGTGATGTCATGTTTCACCAAAACACTCTGCATGAGACATGATGCATGAGCAGGGGCATTGCCATGATGAAGCTGTTAATCACTAGTTGCCCATAGCTACAACCTCCTAAATAATCCAAAAGTTTCTTGGAGGCATGTTCAAGCTTAATGCAAAACTTGATGCAGATTTTTGCTCTTCTTACTCAGTCATGTTGAATGCTACAGCCACACAGTACACATGCTCACTCAACAGTGTCTACCACCCCCACTGAAGTCATCACTGTTTATGCATGTGCATTCCAGTCCATTCTCCTTGGCTGCCAATTTACACTGATGTCACACAAACCATTCTCATTATATTAATAGTGGCTGGACATTGTCTGGACAAACCTCATTTATAGATATACATAAACAAGAGGACATAGAATGGGTGTGGCCAGGTGGCTCAATTGGTTGGATCATTGTCCTGTACACCAAAAGGTTGTGGACTCAGTACTTGGGTGGGGCACATACCTAGGCTGCAGGTTCAATCCCTGGTAGGAGCATGTTGCAGGAGGCAGCTGATCAATGTTTCTCTCTAATATGGATGTCTCTCTGCCTCTGCCTCTCTTGCTCCCCCTTCCTTTATCTTTAAAAATCAATAAACATATCCACAGATGAGAATTTTTTTAAAAAGTTCCTATGAGGACTTTTGAAATCTCATTTGGGTTCCTCCATTTACAGCCCAATTTCTCAATTTTTCTCCCATGCTTTTCTGGTAAGACTTCCTAATGAATTACATAGGAACATTCACACCAAGGTCTGTCATCTGTCTGTCTCTGGAAAGTCCAACCTAAAAATGTTGGTAGCAGTATATGCTTCCAACCTGTTCACTGAGAGTAGTAGTAGGTTGGGTAGAAGAACTTACAACCAGGACTAGCTTTAAGAAAATGTTAAACAGCAAATAAAAATACCATGACATTTCAAGAGAGAGACTGCAGAATCAAACAAAAAGTTTTTCTTCCTGCTTTTCAAACAAGGGATACTGCATTTGCACATTTTGGTGAGCAGCACAAATTAACGTAGCTGGCCCTGCTCATCCTTTTTCCTTTGAAATAATTATAACAAAGACTACAGTGCTTTGAATGAAAACTTCTACCTCATTCACACCACAAAAATACCCATCCATTAAGTTAACTAAGAAGAAATATATCCAATAAATTGTTTGCTTGACTCAACTTCCATTTCTTTCTCTAATCCTTAGTGACAGATACCTATTTTCCTAGACACATTTCATTTCATTCAGACTAGATTTTCTAGCCCCCTTTATATCGCAGATATGGTCACATGACTGAGCTCTGGTTGGTGAAATAGATCTTGTGTGGGACTTCTATGAAAGTTACCTAAAAACAGCTAAAGGAAAGCTTTCTGCCCATTTGTCCTTCATTCTTCTTAGAGGCTGAAACCAAGACCTAACACAACCATCCTGACGCATGAGGTAGCTCTGAGGATAGACACAAGGGGTGAAGGCAGTAACTCAGAAAGTCAAAAGCACAGATCCTTAATGGAAACGCCACACCTCTCTAGACTGTCTACATCTGAACTCCCTTGATGTAAGAGGGAAGTGCAAACTTTTATGTTTAAATTATGGTGTTTGTTTTGGTTTGTTTTTACCTTATGTGTAAACACACTTAACCTTAGCTGACAAAAAAAGTTATTTTTCCTTGAAGAAATGTAAAATCTAACCAATCTCTGAGATATATCCATTAAAAGCCAATGCTCATGAACATAGTAAGAAATAATTTCCCATTTTATACCATTCCTCAATTTAAATATATACCTCTAGAGTAGCTGATAATTAAAACCCCTGTTTCTGAGGAAATTGACAACTTCCAGGGCAATGGCAAAAAAATTTGTCTACATGGTTGGCAAAGTTTTTGATGCAAATATTCACAGATAGAGAAACCAGTGAGTCACAATGATGCCTGTTGAACTTCTTTGTCCCCTAAAATTGCAAATTCAGATATGTTGCCAAAAACTGCAGGTGCTACATCTATGCAAAGTAACAAGATTTTCTTTCCTGTTAAATTCTGGCTTGGCATACAAATTTTTCACCATTTGAAGATACTGAGCTTGCAACAGGGCTCATAGAATTCTTTGTTGACATTTGATGCTTGCACATAAGAGATGGTTTTACTGAAGGTACAACAGCAACTGTTTCATCTGATTGTATATGGAAGGCAAATAACAGCTGCCAATTCCTCCCTGATCTGCTTTAAAATAGCAAAGGAATATCAGCAACTCTGGAGTAAATGACAGTCCTTTTACAGAAGCATTGGTTCAGCTTGCTTCCTCATAAACCGTCCTGACATTTCCAGGGCACATGGCTCCACCAAGAGCTTTCTGATGTGTATGTATTCTTTCTCGTAGCAATGTGATGGGCAAATCTGTAGGATGCTTCAAAACCAGGCATTTGTGTTGAGACAAATTCATGTTTTGATAAAGTTCTGGTCTTTTCAAATCGATGCTTCTTATAAAACAATGCCACATAATGGATATATTTTCAGGATGAATACATAAAATATGTTCCTTCAGCTTTCTTGTCATTATATGAATTTATTTGCAAAAACTCCCGGTCCTTGTAAGAGGCATTGCAGCTTTTGTACACCATCAAGCTTAGCAATGAAAATAAAATTAAACAACATGTAAGCTTTGTTGTACTATTTTTTCCAATTAAGATTAACCTGATGTAAATAAATGCAGATGTCCAAAATCATGATGGTGGGTATGTTTTTCTTAATTTCAATCATAGGAATCTATGTTGAATATCATATTATGTAAAACTCACAAATTTGCATTATCTGGTGATTAACAACTGTACATTTGTTTATAAGTAATAAAAATTGGATAATAGAATTTGACCTTAATGTTTTCACAAAGATGGACTGAGTAAACAAAATATTTTTGCAGTAAGTTCATAAATCAAAAGTAGGTAAAAGTAACTATTTATTTGATTCTCAGACCTGCCACTTAGCATTAATGTAAATATTGTCAAGCTTTTTATCTTCTTTGTATTTCAGTTTCATCAATGAAAATTTTGTCTAAATCAGATAATTTAGTATATAAGTCAATTTTCAAAATCTAAAATGATTTTTAGATTTGTTTTTCAGTCACATTCTGACTATAGTTTTTGTACAAAAAATTAGGGCTTTTAAAATCAAATATGGTGCTCTTTTTTCCCAATTATCCATATTTTGATACTAGATTGCTAATTATTGGGTTGCCCAAAAAGTTTCAGATTTTCCATACAATGTCTCCAGTTGCGCTTAGTTGTCTTCAACTTTATTTGAAACAATTTTGTTAGACTATATTGTGACAGCTGTCATATCAGCATGCATTTAAAAAATCAAAATTGGTGAATTTTTGTGCAGCCATTTTCAATTTTGAAAATGGAAGAAGACAAACAACATTTTTGGCATATTATGCTTTATTATTTTAAGAAAGGAAAAAAAAAAGAAAGGTACAAATGCAACTGAAATGCAAAAAAAAGATTTGTGCAGCATAATGGAGAAGGTACTGTGACTGATCAAATGTGGCAAAAGTGGTTTGTGAAGTTTCTTGGTACCATTGACATTTTGGCCACATAACTCTTTGCTGTGGGACTATCTTATGCATTGAAAGATGTTTAGAAACACCCCACCAGCAGGCAATAGCGAGAGAGAGCTGACATACTCAAAATATAGATCAAATCAATAAGGTTACTGGTGAAAGTGAAAAATGTATCTTTTATTTTATGGAAAAAAAAACTGGAGCAGACTCTTTGACCAATGCAAAATAATATAAAATGTAAGACTTGCCCATTAACCTTAACAAATAATATGAAGAGTGGTTTACAATAAATATATACTAAAAAATGTATTGAAGAATTTAAAGTAATATTGAAAAGTAACTTTCTAGTATGCTTTCAAGCTATATTAACAGGAAATAGAACCTCAGATAAAGAAATAGTAATATATATGATTCTAATTTTAATCTCATAATAATTTGTACTTTATTTGCAGCCCCAGAATAAGACATGGTAAGTTGTATGAAAATATTTTGTGAGAAATGAGTAGCAAGAAATATTGCATAAAATGCAGAAATATGTCATTTGATAAATAATTTAAAAATGATAATTTTTATTAGGACAAAGTGGGAACAATCCTGAGTGTTCTGAAATAATTGAACAAATTTCATTTAGAAAAAAGGTTCTTAATAGCCCTCAAGGAAAAAAAAAAAAAATGTTACAAAAAGATAAATTTCCATTCAATGTAAATAAGAACTTTCTAATACTTGTAAGTTTCTAAGAATAAAATGGATTTTTATAAGCACCACAGGAGATACTCTTCTCTAAATTTCTCACAAACCATATATTTTATCTTTTTTTCTCATACAACACATTCTGATTTGATATGTGTGAAAACTATCATGTTATTTGGTACTTCGCTCCTGAATTCCAACTTTCCCCACTTTAATCATTTGAGTCTTTTATCACATCTGATGGACTCTTTGATTCGTTATATTTTCCTGAATATGAATAACTGGTTCATTGCTGAAACTTATTTCAGTGCCGTAGGATGGAACTTGCCCTCTAGAACTTGACTTCATTTTGGAATATTTCTACTGAAGTATTCTCAATGGGAAAGGAAAGTGTGACTCAATTTGTGCTCCAGTAGCTCAGTGCTGCCCCCTGTGACCACACTATTCTCCAGCCCCATGCAGTGAGCTTAGCTCCTGTTTATTTCTCTCAGCTTCAACAAAAGTTAAAGCGCCTTTTTCACTGTGTTTCAATTTTTCAAGTTTTTAAACTCTCAGAATCCAAATATTTTTCTTAAAATTTCAAACTGCACTTTTGCGTTTTCGATAACAGTACAGCCAGAGACACTGAGCTGTAGGAAACACCACTTCAAAACATGTAGGCTGCCTGCTTTAAAACAACTTTTTAAAAATATATTTTATTGATTATGCTATTACAGTTGTCCCACTTCACCCCCTTCACTCCCCTCCACCATGAATACCCTCTTCCACCCACATTCCCCTCCTTTAGTTCATGTCCATGGGTCATACATAAGTTCTTTAACTTCTACATTTCCCATACTATTCTTACCCTCCCCCTGTTTATTTTCTACCTACCATCTATGCTACTTATTCTCTGTATCTTTTCCCTCCCTTCCGTCCTCCAACTCCCCTGTTGATAACCCTCCATGTAATCTCCTTTTCTGTGGTTCTCTTCCTGTTCTAGTTGTTTGCTTAGTTTGCTTTTGTTTTTGTTTTACATGTAGTTGTTAATAATTGTGAGTTTGTTGTCATTTTGTTATACATGTTTTTTATCTTCTTCTTAGATAAGTCCCTTTAACATTTCATATAATAAGGGCTTGGTGATGATGAACTCTTTTAACTTGGCCTTGTCTGAGAAACACTTTATCTGCCCTTCCATTCTAAATGAAAGCTTTGCTGGATAGAGCAATCTTGGATGTAGGTCCTCGCCTTCCATGACTTGGAATACTTCTTTCTAGTTCCTTCTTGTCTGTAAGGTTTCTTTTGAGAAACCAGTGACAGTCTTATAGGCACCCCTTTGTAGGTAACTCTCTCCTTGTGTCTTGCTGCTCTTAAGATTTTCTTCCTATCTTTAAGCTACAGTAATGTAATTATGATGTGCCTTGGTGTATGCTTCCTTGGGTCCAACCTCTTTGGGACTCTCTGAGCTTCCTGGGCTTCCTGGAAGTCTATTTCCTTTGCCAGATTAGGGAAGTTCTCCTTTACTATTTGTTCAAATAACTTTTCCACTTGTTGCTCTTCCTCTTCTCCTTCTGGTACCCCTATAATTCGAATGTTGGAACATTTAAAGATGTCCTGGAGGTTCCTAAGTCTCTCCTCATTTTTTTGAATTCTTGTTTCTTCATTCTTTTCTGATTCATTGTTTCTTTCTTCCTTCTGGTCCACTCCATTGATTTGAGTCCCAGTTTCCTTCCCATCACTATTGGTTCCCTGTACATTTTCCTTTATTTCACTTATCATAACCTTCCTTTGTTCATCTAATTTGCAACCAACTTCAATCAATCCTTGAGCATCCTGATCACCAGTGCTTTGAACTGTGCATCTGATAGTCTGGCTATCTCTTCGTCACTTAGTTGTATTATTTCTGAAGCTTTGATCTGTTCTTTTGTTTGGGCCAATTTGTTTTTGTCTTGTCGCACCTGTTATGTGTGAGGGGCAGAGCCTTAGTTGTTCACCAGGACGGGGCAACCCACATGGCTGGGTTGTGATGCAGTATGTGGGGGAGGGGTCCAAGAGGGAACAATGGTGCTTGCTCCACTCTCCATTGTATTTCAGTCCCTTCTGCTGCTTCCCCAGGCAAACTGGGCCCTTCCAGTGCTGATCCCCGGGTGGGTGGGCTTGTGTACATTCTAGGACCCTGTGGGTCTCTCCAGTGAACTCTCCTGCGAGGCTGGGAGTGTCTCATTGCGTCTCAACTCCCACAGGTGTTTTCAATCGGTGTTTTGAGGCTTTATTTCCTGGACTGGGACCCTGGGCTGAGAGGTCTGTCTTGCTCCCCAGTTTCACCTGGTTTATCTGCACGAGAATGTGGGACCACCTGGTCTACCAACTGTCTTGCATGCCAAGCTCCTCCACAATCTGCAGACTCACTGGGTTTACCTGCAGCCACCCCATGCCTTGGGTCTGCTAGCTGCCGCTTTGCCGCAAGTCCTCTCCACCTGGCCACCTACTCCGCCCCTCCTACCAGTCTAGATGAATGTTTCTTCTTTAACTCCTTGGTTGTCGGACTTCCATACAATTCGATTTTCTGTCAGTAGTGGCTGTTTTTTTTGTTTCTAAATTTTTGTTGTCCTTATTTTGGTTGTGCAAGGAGGCACAGTGTAAAATAACTTTGTGCCATGGCATTTAATGTTAAATATGATACTAAGAGACAAGGAGAGGCCTTTAATAAAATCCAGTACTTATGTAGCCTATAGGAGGTGTGCAGAGCATCTCCCCCCAGAGATTTGAGGTGATGATACTCATGAATTTATTTAATGAGGTCCTATCTAGAACTATACTAGAATGTATATATGCAAATGAAACCAAGAAGGAATTCACTTAAAAATCTGATGGGTTGGGGCATGTGAGGAAGGGTCCAGTGTATATTCTTTGTAGGGTGACCATGTATTCTGATTTGTGTCCACATTTGAACCTGGAAAAGAATGTTCCCCATTGACTTCAGTTGGATGTTCAGCATCATATCCAGTTAGAGCTCATTTCAGTTCCCAAAGTATCCAGGTGTAGCTGACTAATTACATGTTACTCTAATTCTATAGCAGGGAATTATTCATTTGGAAGGATTTTTAAAGAGAGCAAAGTGAACTCTGTTTTTATACATTAATAAGCAACTGAATACCTGCAATGCAGGCAGAGTCACAAAGCCCTATTATTCATACCAACCTAAGGGCCCTAATCCATTCTGTTAAAATATTCAATTATGTAATATAAGAATCTGCTTTGGTGTAATCATGTTTAATAATGATTACCTCTGAACAAAGGGATCATGAGCAACTTTTAAAATGTTTACATATTGCTGTATTATTCAAAGTTGTTATCATAAACATGCATTACTTGTGTATATTAAAAATAATAAAAGATATTTTAAAAGTAAAAAGAAACCCACTTTGACCTTGATCTTTGAGTTATAAATTAAACATCATTATTCAAATTTTGAAAAGTAATAGTAAATGAGCACCATTTTATCTCCCTTTCGGAGTGAAACTTCTTAGTTCTTTTGTATCTGGTAATATTAGCTTATAAAAATAATAACTATCATAAGTATCCCAGAAAGTATTTAGCAGCATTTTTCAAATGTAGAAAAAACAAGGAAAAATGGCATTAATCTTTTCTAGCATTTGAGTTTGTTGGTATAAACTACATAGTTTCAGAAATAAAAACTCTAATGAAAAACTTATAATATCTCAATACTTTATTTCAAAACAAAAATTAATAGGGATTAAGGGAAAATGGAAACAACTGTACTTGAACAACAATAAAAAATTAATCAGTTAAAAAAATAAAGACATAATATTTTTAAATATTAGGAAACTATTAAATATTTAAAAAGTAGGAAGTATTTTTGTCCATCAAGGAATAAAGCTTTTTATTAACTGCATTTAATGAAAGGTTGTGTTTTATATAATATACTTTTAGAAATTAATATTTGTAGAGCAACACAGACAATGCTGTTCCCCCAAATTAATCTAACTTGTTATAATAAATATTTAAAGTTCTGTTTCATTCCTTTGAGATGCTTTGCTGTTCTTATTTCTTTCTATAAGACACCTCCGCAGGTTGTTACTGACAACACATGGCTTCCTAGTGGTAAACTTGCTTTCAAAATTTCTCACCCTGCTGTGTGCTTCTGGCACCAACTGTAAGTATACACTGTATGAAATAAAACTTTACATTTTCTTCTTCCCAACTACCCCACTATGATCTAAAATAGAAATGTTTCATTGCATATTTTATGATTTTTTTAGTGCAGCAAGAAAGTGAAATTCATATCAAATAGATAACTCCAATGCCAACAACATGACGATGCGTCTGTAGATTTTTTTCAAAACACACAGAAACAAGAGATAGAAGTAATAAAAGCAGTTTTGCTCTGCACTTTGAGCTAATCAAATTCTGGAAAAGAAAGTCATTTCCGACGGGAAAAAACATGACTCCTTCCATATTTGATACATCACAGGAGATAGGCAGTGAGAATAACACAGAAACTGCTGAGGTTAGTCCAACTTTTTGCTACAAAAAATATGAAAGCTCTATCATTTCCCAATGTTTATTCATGTTTTCTACCAGCATTATTATTCACTATATAATGCTTCCTCTAGAAACAGATAATTTTTAAATATTCTCATTCTCATCTCTCTGAAAAGAAACTTGAAGCATTATCCATTTACAAAAATGGGAGCACTAAAACCCTAACATTAAGTAATTTTCTCTAGTAAAAATATTTATTAGTGCCTTTTATTAAGCTGGTAAAAGAAGATAGGCAGGAAAAATAAGCCGATATATCAAATTAGTGGAGTGATATGAAGTACAGTAAAAATTCATAAGAGAGAACCTGATGGTAACTGATCTTAACATTGGAGATGAAAGTGAGTTTTGAAGAAATATAGAATTGGCATAGAAATGGAAAGAATTCTAGGAAGAGAAAAGGTAATATAAACAGAGTCAGAAATAAGTTTCTCTGACTTACAGTGACTTCTGCAGATATTATGAGTACATCCTAATTTATGAGTTGAATTTACCAATAGGTTGATGAGCTTGGACACACACACATTAGGGACAGAACATGGAAGTCTCAATACCAGCCAAAATTTTTCACATCATCACTGCTACAGTGCATGTTGTGTACTCCCAAAATTCACATGTTTAAACATAACCCCTTACATGATAGTATTAGGAGGTAGAGCCTTTGGGGAGTGGTTTAGGTCATTAGGCTGGAGCCCTCATGAATGGAATTAGTGTCCTTATAAAAGAGAATGCAAAAAGCTCCATAACTTCTTCCACCATGTGATGACAGTGTGAGAAAATAGTCAAAATTAATAAAACCAGAATGCAAATTAAGCATTTATTTCTTAGATAGTTCCTTCAGTATTGAAAGACAGAATATATAGATGAGCAACAGCCAGGCTATATATGGCAAAAGAATTCTGATCAACATAAGAAGTCCAGGAACCCAAACTACAACCAGGCCAAAAAGCCAAACCTCTGCAGAATACTTAAGATTTGATCAAAAATTCTCAAGCTTTTTTCTTTTTGCTTCCAACTCAGGACCAACCAGAGATACCAAATATGCTCCCAAACCAATCCCATAAGATGCGCTGCTTCTAGTGATGCTGCCTCCAGTTCTCAAGCCAATGAGCTTCAGCTCAAGCATGCCTGAAGTGCCCCCTCTTTTTCATGATTAACGTTTTCCCTCCACCTGACCACCTCTGCCGAGTGTCAGTGCTGGGGACCGACTCCTTGATATAGCAAGTCCTGAAAAATATCCTCTGTTCATTCTCACTGGAGTGGCCTTCACCCACTTCTAGAGTGTGCAAGGTAAACAACCTTTCTAGAGGCAAATATAAAAATGTGTACAATATCCTTGAAAATGGGTATACACTTTAATTGATTCAATTTAACTCGGGAATTTATCCTAGAGAAATTAATACAAAAAACATAAAAATCTATATGAATATTCCTTGCTGCATTATTTATGATACTGAACAAAGAACCAACCAGTTTAAAAATAGGTACTTGGGTGAATACATTGCAGCGAATAATAAAACAAAAACAAGCTGTCTTTAAAATTACTTAATGGAGGTATATTTATAGACATGAAAAATTCTCAGTATGTTTTGAAGTGAAATAAAAACAGGTTATATATATTACAAGTGGAATTATCTCATTATTTTTAAAAAATCTACCTGCAGTGGTTTCTTCTGGATGTTTAGTAAAGTACGGCTCACATTTTCTTCCTTTTATAAATCTATATATTAGATTATTTTAAGAAAAATTAACCTTTTAACTAATAATAACAATTAAACAAATGTCACCTTGTTTTACATTAATGTTTGGTCAAGCCAATTCACCTATTTGTAACAGTGATATTATGTATGCTCCATATACATATGTGTGTGTACATATATATACATACATGCATATATACACATACATACATACACCTGCCTCAAATGTTAAAACAAGTAACCATAGAAACTTAAAAAATGAATCAATAAAAACAGCCTCTGTTCTCCTGGGCTATTGTATGTAAACCAGCTACACCAAAGAAAACAGAAAAAATATTAGGTAGATATAAAAACAATATATTGCTTAAGAGCATCACAGAACTGACAAGATAGTAGGAAACTACTGACACAGACAACAATGAGGTAAAGGGGGAGGTGCTTAGTGGAGGGGGAAGGGGGGAAATGGGGGGCATCTGTAATGGTGTCAACAATAAGAAAATAGCCCCATTTTCAACCCAAAGTATGTCCACCCCCTTTCTCATGTTGTGATCTCCCACTCTGCCTCTGGTTTCACCACGTGACTTGCTTTGGACCAATAGGATGTTGGCAGGCATGTTCCAAGCAGGAGCTTGAAAGATGCTTATGTGTGTTGTGTGTTGGTTTTCTCACTCAAACCTCTGTGATAGCCATGAGAGGGACATAACCAGGCTAGCCCTACTTAGGCGCAGGGTGAGAAAAAGAACCATGAAAAGCAGCATGAGATTACGCCAGTCATGCCAACTGAGGCATCTTCTGCACAGTGAAACCAGCCCCACCAAGATCCTCAGAGCTGCCCTGCTGAGATCACTATGGAAACATGAGCAATATATGCTTGCTTTTTAAAAAATTGATTTTAGAAAGAGAGAGGAAAGGGGAGGGAGGGAGAAAGGGAGAGGCAGAGAGAGGGAGAGGGAGATAAACAATTTGTTTTTCCACTTATTTATGTATTCACTGGTTGATTCTGGTAAGTGCCCTGACCAAGGGTGGAACCCACAACCTTGGTGTTTTGAGAGGATGTTCCAACTGACCTACCTGGCCAGGGTAGTATATGGTTACTTTTTTAGATCACTGAGGAGCTGTCATTGTTACACAGCAGAAAACAGCACAGGATACTGACATCTAAGACAAAGTTTAAGTGATATTTGGAACCCAGAAGATTAACTGGAATCCAGAACTTCATTTTGTCCTGAGTGCATCTGCCAATTGACTGAATTTATGCTTTTTAAAATATGTATATATTGCAAATTGACTACCAAATAGTTAACACATACATCACCTCACATAGTTCCTTTTTTTGTATATAGTGAAAACTTCTAATATCTCTTAGCAACTTTTAAATATATAACACAGAATTATTAACTATAGTCACCATGCTGCGTATGCTTTTGTTGTGATATATGGACAGGGAGTGAAAGAGAATATGAAAGGCCAGCATGAGCCCTCAAGGTCGGGGGTGGATGCTCAGAGGCCATAGTAAGTGACTCAGGTGCTTGACAGAGGAAGATCAAGTATCTCTATGAAAAAAGACAGCTTTCATTTTAGGAGTCATGGAATTCCAACACATAATTTTCTTTAAAATAAAAAAATTAGCAGCTCATAAGAAAAAAAAGAGTTGAGTACATCACAAATAAGAAACAATAAACAACCACTTAAAGGAAACAAAAAGCAGAAAAAAACTCAGAAATACATTCGATATTAGAATTCAAAGAAACAGATCACAAACAATCATGTTTACTGTGTTTAAAAAAAACCAGACAATATTTAGAATAGCATGAGTTAACAGAAACTGTGAGAAATAACCCAGCATTTAAAAAAATAACTATATAGAAATTCTAGAAGTGAATACCATAGCTGAAGTTAAAAACACCAGGACTGGCTGAAGAGCAGATAGGCCAGGCTATGTTACCTTCTTTATTAAGATATATATCTGCATGAAAAAGTTCTGTGTTCACAGTTAGAAATCACATTAACAATTCTACCACCCTTGCTAATATATGGGTCTGTTTTCTGAAAATCCTTGCTAATTCGATGGATAGGAAATTGTATCATGTTATTACTTTAATTTGCATTCCTACACATTTTTAGGAGGTTGAGCATCTTTTTATTCACTTAGGGCTTTTTTATTTCTTTTTCTGTATTTGCTAGTTAATATTTTCACCTATGTTCCTACTTCATTATGTATTTGTTTCTTCCTCCATTGTAAAATATATTTTATACAATGATATTCATACTGTGTGCTACATATGGTATTTTCTCCTTGTGTATTTATCCAAAAAATATGCTTCTACAATTTCTGAAAGACCACTACAGTATTTTAAGAAAGACAGGGGAAAAGTTACTGAACAAAACAGAACTGAAAATTAAAAATGGAAATGATCACTATGATCATACTTGTTTACAACAAGCAATCGGTAATTGTAGTGATTACCAAAGCCAGGACTTTTATAGAAACGCTATTCTTTACAATGTTCATAAACTTGTGCAAGTTGTTTTTTACTGTATTATGTTTTGCTAGACAGCATGTTTTCTTATTTTTAGTAGAGTTCATGATTAAATGGATACCTAAGGATAAAGAGTAAATTTAAGGCCTCATATAAGGCCTTCAGTCCAGCAAATCAATGAATCTTTTTAGTCTAGAAACTTTGCTAATAAGTTACTCTTCTTTGTAAAAGAATTACTGTGTCTTTTCTTTTTGGCCAATTTTATCTACTTTTCTGTTTTTATGAATCTACTTTTCAGTAGTCATAATTTGAACATTATTAAAATAAAATTTCATTACACTTAAAAAAGTATTAGAAGCACTTTATGTAGCATACTTTTCATAATATTAATATTACAAATTTATTAAGGAAAGAGTAAATCACATTATAAACAAAAAATATTAATTTCAGTGTGGCAGTCTACTACATCGGTACCTCACAATAAACTATACCTTATTCATATCCTAGTGTTGAGTTGGCCAAAAAGTCCATTTATTTTTTTTCTGTAAAATGAAAGACACATTTTTCAATAACTGTATTGATTTGGATACTTTGTCAGCTATCTCCCGTGTGGTGGAATGTTGATTATTCTCAATGAATGTCTCAATTAGTCGCTTCCAACTTCAACTGGTCTACCAGACTGTGGAGCAACGTCCAGTGAGAAATCGCCAGCATGAAAATCCTCAAACCACTTTTGACACATTCAATCAGTCACAGTATCTTCTCATACACTGCACAAATCCTTTTTTACGTTTCAGTTGCATTTTCACCCTTCTTGAAAAAATAAAGCATAATATGCCAAAATGCTGTTTATTTTCCTCCATCTTCAATATTTAAATGGCTACATAAAAATTCACCAATTTTGATAATATTCTTAAATGCACACTGACATGACAGCTGTCACAATACAATATAATAAAATTGCTTCATATGAAGTTAAAGACAATTAAGTGTTACTAGAGCCATCTTATGGAAAAAAACAAATGAACTGTTTAGCCAACCCAATATAATCCCAGTCTCCTGCTTTGGGGCTGTGAATGTGGCTCACTTAAATTAATTGCAGTTAAACTGAGAAAAGTAAAATAAAAATTTCTGGACAAAGGTCAACCAGTCACTACTGGTAAATTTTGCAAATCATGATTTAAGAATGCCACACTGGATAAATATCCTGAAGTTGAGAAGTATTATTTACATATTAAAACATATCAAAACCAGGTATGTTTCTGATTTCAAAATGTAATTACACAAATATAATTATGCTAGTAGATTTTATTCACTGGTTTTATATAAATTTGTTATGGGAAATAATACTGTGTTAATGTGTAATCACTGGAATAACTTAGTCAAGGAAGGTTTTTGTAAAATAAGATTTTTTTCTGACAAGTTCCTAAATAAAAAAATAATACCTTTCTTCCTTGCTCAAGGATACAAACTGAGCCCTCCAAGAAAGAGAACCTTCTCAGCCTCCTGGGATCTCTGGGGCAATCCAGGACTTGCAATGTTGTGTGAGCGCCCTCTACTCATCACTTAAGGCATAGCACAGGGGCTCCTCTTAGTTTCGTGGCAAACAGGGAAAAGTGCTCTTCATATGATCAAGGTTTCCTAGCGTGGTTTGGAAGTCATTAAAACACACACACACAAACACATACACACAGATACACACACAAAACAATGCAGAAATTTGATCTGGGGTCCTTCTCTCTCCTCAGGAGCTACTTGGACATTGGGTCACAGACACCTTTACTTACATACGTATTAGTCTTTGGTTTTTCCCAATGTGGATGCATTTTATCCATGGCTCCACTGCAGCTGTACTGGAAGAATCATCATCTTGATTAAGAAAACTAATGAACACATCATCTAAGAAGACGGTGCTAATAAGCTGTCTCACACCATCTGGCTGGTAAATGTGCATAGGTCTGACTATGTCCTGTGCATGTCATCTCGACTACTTTGCCAACAGAGCGAGGCAACTTATTCCTGTACTAGTGCTCTCCGTATTACGAAAACAGCCCCAGGAGGCCCCTTTCTCCAAAGCCTATTCTTCCTCATAGGCGCACATGCACAGTACCTGTAAATGTCCAATTCTCTGAGGGACACAAGTTTGTTTTTCTCCAGTGAAGCCTGTCTTCTCATTTCACCTTCAGCAATCAAGAGTTTCTTTTTTTTTTCACAAGGCACAAAATTATGTATTAGTCAAATAAATTGTTCTCAAAGTGCTAGAGACAGATGCTACATTTCTCATTGCCATCAGCTTAAATATATTAATTTACAGACACCATTATATAGTTTGAAAAAAAATTTACATAATAAGAAATGAAGCAACAGATAAAAGATGTTTTGGGTACTTCTTATCTGCCCCCTCCCAAATTTGGTCTTCTACATGTCTTTCAGTTAGTTTATAATCTAGAAAATGTCAATTTTGCAATATTTTTTTAAAGAAGCAAAAAGAATAGTAAAAATTTTACTTCATTAAAAAGATTCATGTGCTTCCTAGAAAGCATATATACAAACATTATATGTGCTTCAACTTAGAAAATTATTTTAATCTACAAAAGCACGAAGTACCTGGGCACCATAATATCTCTTTCATTTGTTCAGAATAATGGCAAAGAAATATATGTGTGAAAAGTAGATCAATTTATAAATTGTATCTCATTTTCAAACCCATGAAGCAAGCAATGCGATCATCTGAAATTAGCCAAAGTTGGTGCCCTCATCCTGACTCGCAATCCATTTTAAGCTGAGGAGAAACAGGATTGTAATGAGGCACATCCTCACAAATCACTGCTACAAATCAGCACCAGCCACGTGGAGTACTTAAATTAGTGTTGACATTAAAAACTCTGGCCCTTATTCTGCCCTGAATCTCAAATCTCAATGCTCTCCTTACATATTGAAATGCCCTTCCTGTATTTTTCTAGAAAAGATATGTAAATGGTGGTTGGTATGGAAGATCTCCCATTCATTTTACTTCCTCCCTTTCTTCCGCACTTGCTGCACACGGCATTTCTATTATCCTGTATTATAAGGGCAATATAATATAGGGTATTACAATGTCTATAAGAGGACTTGAAGTTATAGTGTAAAAGGACAAAATAAGTCACCGATGTGATGCTTCCACTGCCTCTTCTCAGAAAAGTAAAGGAGGAGCTTATGTGGGTGGAGAAATGAAAAACTCTTGACTATGATTTTTATGTAGTGGAAAATGGAATTAAGTGAGGTTGGATATTGAAGAAATTTAAAAATTGCTGAAAGGCTTTTTTGTTTTGCTTATAATAATCAGCTGTTTTCTCTTGGACCAACTCTTATACAAAATTAAATTAATATAATAATGACTCTTCTTATCATATGTTGTCTAAAGGGTCATTTTGTGGGTGCTAGCTGATGTGTGGCCTCATTCCTGGCACACAAAGGGGCAGCATGGCATTGGCACCAAGGGCATAAGGGAAGCAACAACAGCTAGATAAAGGTAACACCTTCATCTTCTGTGAAAACAGTATAGATTTAATAGGCAAAGAGATTGCTCCGAAAGTACATACTGTTGTTGCTGGTGGTGGTTGCTGAAGTGAAATAACGGTGTATTTCACAGCATGCACCCCAACTCTGAGCTGCATCCTGTGGCTCGGATGACAGGCTCTTGGTTAGGTCTTGGAGGGATAACGAAAGTGAGCAAACGTTTCTGGTGGCTTTAATGGTAAATTCTAGCACCACCCAACTCTGCTTCAGTCACATTTTAAAAAAGCTGATTCCACACACCGACAGAAGAATGGATCTAAAAGGACCCCTAAAAACAATTTTCAGCACCTCATTAAAAACCCCAAAGGCACAAAAATAGAGGCAATTATACAAATCTTTTGTAGTACATTTACTTTTTATTTCCATTAGTCATAATTCTTTTAGATTATTTCAACTTTGAAATTGATTTGGGGTTTTATTGTTTTAATCCTGTTTCAGTTTTTTTGATATATTCTCCATACAGATATAGCCTCATACAGTAAAAGACCTCTCAGTGTGGGGCCTCTAAAAATTGTTGATCAGTTACCAATTACTAGGGACTATTTAGATGCTTTGGTGTGCTAACCTCATTGAATCCTCAGTCCTTTGTCAGGGAGGTGTGATTTATACCACTTTGGGAGTGAAGAAATTAAAGTATGACTAGGAAATTATCCTACTTCTACAGCTAGTAAGTGAAGTTGAGATTACAGTTTCTCTCCTGCTAAATTTTCTAGAATAAAGGATTTCTGTTCTAGAAATGTTAACTTGATTTAGGAATGGTAATTTATTATAATCTATGCAAGGGATTATATCATGGATTATTGTATACTATTTTACCCAATTGTACTAATCCCTTTGTTGGATATAAAGGTATACAATAACCATTTAGTAAATTAAATTGAATTGAATTTCCATACTTCAGATAAGGTTTTTAAATAAGGAAGAGATAAGAATTTTCATACTTTAGATAAAAAATACTTTTTAAGTTGGAAAATAATTTAATTATAGAAATGTAATTGCTCTTGCATAAGCTTGGTAAAATAAGCAGTTATTATTTGCTATTCTAAGCCAGTATTTTATATAAATTCTAGATTTGCCAACCTCCAAAGTTAAGAGCTTATAATTTGCTATTCTACTGTTTTGTATGAAGTATAGATTTGTAGACCCAAAATTTGGTAAGGAATATTGCAAAGTAAGCAACATTTTTTCAATGTTTTAACTCAGAGACATATGTTTGTATTTCACAGTTTTTAAAGATTCAGCTTCCTCAGGCAAATTGCTTGGGCCATGTCAAAGAAACAAACCTCACTGATGATTTTATCTGAACATATAAAATGAAACAACAGTTCTGTGTGAGTAGAAAACTTGATGATGATTTTTTAACTACTAAAATCTAATAAAATGATGGTCATCTCTTTTTATTTTCCTAAAGGAACTCATTTAAATCCACAAAGCCCAAAGAAATTTCTTATGCTCTCACTGGCTACCTTTCAGTGCTTAATTGCATAATCTTAATCTGTGGACCATTTAATAAGTTTTCTGTCTGTTTCTCCATTCATTATATTTCTTTCATCTACATAATCTAACTTGACATATCAAAAACTACAGAACTGTTTTTCCAGCAATAGAAATGCTTTCCATACAGTGGACCTACTATTTGAGTTACAGCAAAATTTGTATTTCACAATTATATTCATATAGGTCTTCATATAAATCTAAGATATAGTTTTCTAATTTATTTAAAATCCCTAGAAAAAAAAACAAAGATATTAGTTGTATGAGGTTTTCAGAGGCAATAAAGTGGAAAGATTTAGTCCAAGTTAAATTTCCTCTTACATAAAAAGTGATTGTCAGCCTTTTCAAAACCAAGTATTTTAGAAGAATCTCATTTGTTTCATTATATACAGTGTCACAATGAAGTTAAAGATTGAAAAATAAAATTCTGCAGACTCAGATACAAATGATTAGATTCTCCAACCCAATAGTACAAATAATTAATAAAAAGTCATATTACATTCTTGACAACTAGAACTTCCCCTTTTGTATTTTTTAGCATGTTCCTTTTTAAACATATCTTATTATGATTTCATTTGCTAAATTCCCAATGACATTAAAGCACAGACTTAAGAAAGAATATTGTAATTTAAGAGTTTTGTGTGTGGAAAATAATACATAGTTATCAAGAATAAAACTCTTATGCACCCGAAGTGAAGTATAGCTATTAGAGATTTCTCAGAGGCAAATGTCTATTTAGTTTTTTTCAATATACCTGCACAATTCTGTAGTGCAATTCTGAAGCCTGTCTTGGTGCATGAAAAGCACCTCTGTTATGAAAGATAATTATGAGTATATATATTCCTCACCACTTTTCTAGATAGGAGCAAGATAAGAAAAAATACAATTAAACCAAGGTAAAGGTTAAATTATGAAAAAATTAAATCTTACAATCCTGGTTCTATGAGTTCTATAAAATATTTGTATGGGGATAAGTTATTTAATTATTATAAGCAATTGATAATTCAACTTTAAAAAAATAAAAATGAAAGGCAATTAAGCATAAATGATATAACTCCGAGAATTATAATCTTCCAAAATAATGTTTTTCCAGCTCATTTTAAATCTTAGGAATTGTATTATTAAACGCTAAACATATATTTTAAAATATCATTAGCCTTAATGAATAAAAATAACATTTATTTTTGTAAATATGCTTTTGCTTTTCAAGCATTGATTCAGTTGGAGACACCAAGGCATACTTTTAATTCTTATATTTAAGATCACTATATAGATTTTATGAATACTGGCTAAAAATAATACACTTGCCACAGATGTATGTCATGAATCTTACAAAATAATTATCTGTACTTATAGAAAAATACACTGTACTGTAATTTGTCTGAACCAAACATTTGTTTCCAAATATGAAACTATTTCCTTAATGAGTATACAAATGGCCAACAGTAACCATGGATCCTTCATTTACATAATACATTTCACTTGTAGTCATGAAAACTTCAACATGTTTTACTACTATAAACACGTTTTGAAGCATAATAGTTATACACTCTACAACAAACTCTTTCGTCTTTCATCACTGAACTCTCATCCACCTACATTGCAGATGAAAAAATCATATGTTCAGATTAGCAACCACACAGCTAAAAAGTGACAGACTTGATCATTCAAGCCCAGATAATCCATACCCAGTGTTTTAAATCAGTAAACCACACTGAACTTCCAAACTTAATGAATTAATAGTGTTAAAAGAAAATACTAATTAGGAATGTCAATTGTCATCAAGAATTCACAATCTGTGTTAAAGAACTGCTATCATGCATGTGGAATGAAATCATGTCACGTGATTTTGGGAAGATAGATGGTGGCTTGAGAGGAGGAAAGAATATCTGTGAAGTGAATGAAAGAAAATACTGAACAATAATTACAAAACAGCACGTAAGCCTAGAAACAAAAATTCAACTGATAATCTAAAAAAATGAACATATGTGATTGCTGAATGTTGCCTGAAGATCTCATTAAACATATGGAAATTTTTAGCATACTTTTTAATGAAAACAGCCAGTTAAATATAATTTAAAAAGTACTAATTTAGAAAAAAAATGAGGTGGGCAATATGAATCACATTTTCCTAAAATCTAAAACCTGGATTACTCACTCTTGCTAGGCTTATGTAGATATGAGGAGCCCCTTAGATAGTCAACCACTGGGAAATGACATCAGGAAAAAAAATGATCTAAGCTTGCATTTTATTAAAAATATAGTATGATTCTGTTCTTCCTTAATAATCTTACAAGATCTCTTTAAAATCCAACTGCTGCTAACTTTATTTCAGAAAGAAAAGAATCCACTGGCATGTGTTGATCAGCAATGTAATATCTTAGCTCAGCGATAACCACTACATCATTTTTTTTCTTAAGTGGATCTGCTTGCAGGTTGAAATTGTAATGAAGGATAATATCCTGTTAAATTCTCTTCTCCACTAGTGATCATCTCTGGGTATAAGCTTGAGAAGAAACTCTATCAGCAAATTTTCCTTAAATTTCAGAGAACAAGTCATCTGGGGCAGCTGATTAAGAAGTGCAATGATAATTTATCACTGAACAGACAGTTCACTTATGACAAAAATACAACTAGGGTATTAAATAGCTAAGGATTAAAATCATTCATTTATTAAATATCTATGCAAGTTTTTACCTCAGTTGTTAATGCAATTTTACCTCAAAGATTTATGTGAGCAAGGGAAAATAATTACTTACTTATGATTGCATCAAAACTTAAAATATATAGGAATAAATAATACATCTTTAGAACTTACATTTTAAAAATCACAGATCTTTACTAAGAAACAAATAATTTGAAAATAGTTTTATGTTGTTTTTAAATAGAAGGAATAAACATTATAAATATGTAAAATTTTCATAAATAAATTTAAATATTTAATAAAAATCAGAATATTTCCTATATTTAAACTTGATGTAGGTCAAATTTATCATTTTCAACTTTGATATATATTATTTCTATAGTTTGTAAGGAAAAAAAATTATCATTAGTATTATCAGTTTGTAATTCACCTCATAATCAATAGAAGGTAAACATTGTGGAAAAAATTGTCTCAATCTGCTTCTGCCACTAGAAATCAGACCTTAGAGACATTACAAACCACTTTGTCCAGGTTTCTCATCTTTTTAAAAGAGATGACCATTAAATCAGCTTAGATTACATATAAACATGCTTTGAAAGTTAGAAGGGCTAGTAAAATCAGTAAATTTTTACTTTTTTAATAAACAATATATTTTATAAAGTCTATTCCTCTTAATTTATAAAGTAGGAAAGGGCTGCACCCCAGAGAAAACAAATGGGTTTTCCAAGGTGATAGAGTTGGCAGCAAAGCCATGACAAGTACCTACATCAAGCACCCTTTTGACCACAAGCAGTATATGACAATATGTCCCAAACTTGAGGTATTAGCAGAGAATTTGATACCTCTAGTAATCATTCAAAGACAACATGGACCAAAAGTGATTATTTTAACATTATGTAGTACATAGTAATTACTAGAAATCCATGAGGCAGCCAATATGAAAAAGGAGGGAATTAATGACACTGTAAAAATGTATGTCTACATTACTTGGGAAATATCAACAGTGTTATATGTCAGAAGACATATAAAATTTAAAAAGAACCTTTCAGTTACTTAATAATGTGTAATACATAATTAAACACATGGAATTATGTGAAGAAAATCTAATTGATATATATGAAGATCTACTATGTGCCGTGTAAAGCACATAACAACCATAAAAGGGTAAAAAGTAAACATCACCATTTCACAAAAGATTCACTTGGGCTGAGACTCAGTTAGTACTTGGCCTAAAGCCCAAAGCCACTCAATGAGAAATTACCAAAGTCAAGATCTAAATTTCAGTTTCATTCCAAAGTCTGAAATTGTATCATTGACCGCATGGTGTTAGAAGGTTTGGCTTAATGCACTATCTTCTATACACCAAAGTAGTGGAATCGTGTTAGAGTTCCTGACCCTAGCTACCTGGTTTCCAATTCAAATACTTTTTGGTGGTAATAGCAATCAATGGTTGAGGCTATCTATCTTCCTAACTCTTGTCTGACTATACACATAGTGAGTAATACATTTAGACACATAACCATTTACCTTTAGACTAAAAACACAGAAGAATTACTCTAACTATTGGATAAATCCACATAAATGGCCTCATTTTTCCCCATTGGCTCCTAGTAATACATTTTTCTGTACCACTGCAAAGCAGAAAAGGTTCCATCTTGCAGATTTATCATTTGAAATATAACCAATGTTGGATTTTTAGAGAATCCTCAAAGCACAGTATCTGTCACTATCAACAATGCTTTGATTCACCATCTCTTTAAAGTACGACAGAAGGTTTGAAACCAATAGCATTGGCAGCATAAATAAAAGGTCTGCTTTGGTCTTCTCTCCAACCCTATCCAATCAATTCAATTCAACCCAGTCCTATCAATCAAGACTGTCTATAAAATACTGTTTTCAATTTCTGTAAATTTATATTTGTCAAAACATCTTCCATCTTGATAAACAACTCACTGAAACAAAATCAGTTTGAGGTAAGCTTCATTTCTTAGAAAGGTATGTCTCATTTTCTCAGGTAAGTATTGCATAAACTACTATAACAGGGCCAATTACCTGAGGCATATTAAAAAGCAATGATGCATAAAACCTTTTTCAATATCCAGTTCAGAGCAGCACAAAAGGTGAATTCATTAATGTGAATGTTAAGACAAATGAAATAGAATGTCATAGTTGTTAATTATGCTGGAAAAACAAATTAAGAGTTTGTTACACTGAGAAAATATTTTTAAATAAAGAAATTACTCAAAAAATTGTCAACATTGTTTCTAAAATTATATCAGAAATGTATATAGCAATAAAAATGGGGAATCTAATGCTTTTAATTCTGTTATATTTTCTATTATGACTGCCCATGGATGCAATTGATAAGTCATTATGAATAAAGAAGAAGAAACAACTATCTCTCTGCTAAAGCAGCAAGGAACATCACTGCAGCACAAGAAAAAATAGTAGATAACATTCTGTTATTTTGGGAACTGATGCTCACTATATTGATTTCTATTCTGTAAATGAATCTCTAACTGAAAGGAAACTGTGAATTTTCCTTCAAGAGACTTCTAATTTTTACACTTACTCATTTGCAGTTATGCTGCATGTTAACATTTTTTTTATTTAGAGATGTTAAGAGCTTTATTCCAAATAACAAACTTTCATAACTCCCTAAGATATAACATAATTTTTTAAAAAGAGCAAGAAAAATGCGTACTCATTTTCCATCACTCTACTTGGAGACTATGGTTACCTAGCAGATTTATCACAAGGAAGTTTTAATCAATTAAACTCATTAAGAATGGAACTTAAGGTTTCACTGTGTTGATGATATATAGAAACTTCAAGATCTTTGGTCAAAATCTTTAAGAGAAAAACATACAAAACTTTTACCTATTCTATTTGTGCTCTTTTAAGTATTTAGAGTTCCTTCCCGACTAAAATTTTCTTTCTGCACATGGGTACACCGACTTCTTGTGATAAACAGAACGGGCACCAATATATACTAAATAAGTTCATGGGTTGCATAATGAATAAATTCATGAACTTTTGCAATAAAATATCTTTATTTTTTAAATAGCTGATGTCTACAGCATAGAGGTGCTTTTTCAGTCAAGAAGGAACAATTCCTAGCCCTGGCTGGTGTAGCTCAGTGGATTGAGCTCGAGCTGCGAACCAGGCATTGCAGGTTCGATTCCCAGTCAGGGCACATGCCTGGGTTGCAGGCCATGTCTCCCAGCAACCACACATTGATGTTTCTCTCTCTCTCTCTTTCTCCCTCCCTTCCTTCTCTAAAAAAAAATAAATAAATAAAAAATCTTTATTAAAAAAAAAAGAAGGAACAATTCCTGTCCCTCAAATATTCCCTAAAACCTCACTTATGAGTTGTCTGCCATAAAACTCCTATCTTAAGCCCGCAGGAGACAGTTGACAGTCAAGATAATTGTCTAAAAAATAAGCTGCCAACTATTTACTCCTTTACGATTCTTCAGGTTTGTTTCTCGTGTGTCTAAATAATCGGAAAGTGGAGTGCATTGATTACACTGACTGTTAGCTTATTGGGGACAGTAACCGGGCCGTGGTATCTTCTCCTGTTGCCTATGCCTACTAACCAGCCACCACACATGAGCACATCGCCATCCATGTTGGCCAGGCTGGTGTCCAGATCATCAATGCCTGCTGGAAGCTCTACTGCCTGGAACATGGCATCCAGCCCAATGGCCAGTGCCAAGTGACAAGACAACTATGGGGAGGTGAGTAGATGAATCCTTCACACCTTCTTCAGTGATACAGTTACTGGCCAGCATGTGCTCAGGGCTGTGTTTGTAGACATAGAATCCACAATCATTGAAAAAGCTCACACTGGCACCCACAGCCAACTTTTCCACCTTGAACAGCTCATCACGGTGTCTTGTGGGCACTACACCATTGGCAAGGAGATTAGTGACCTTGTCTTGGACCAAATTTGGAAAGTGGCTGACCAGTACACAGGTGTTCAGGGCTTCTTGGTTTTCCACTAATGGCTCTGGGTTCACCTCTCTGCCAATACAACATCTTTCTGTTGATTATGCCAAGAAGTCCAAGATGGAGCTCTGTATTTACCCAGTGCTTGCTGTTTCCACAGCTACAGTTGAGCCCCATAACTCCATCCTCCCCACCCACATCACCCTGGGACCCTCTGATTGTGCCTTGATGATTGACAAAGCCGTCTACGACATCTCCCGTAGAAACTTCAATATAAATGTTTCTACACTGATCTTACCCACCTAATTAGCTAGATTGTGTCCTCCATCACCGCTTCCCTCAGGTTTGATGGAGCCCTGAATGTTGATCTGACCAAATTCCAGAGCAATGTGGTACCCTATCCCCATATCCACTTCCATCTGGCCACATATGTCCCTGTCATCTCTGCTGAGAAAGCCTATCATGAATAGCTTTCTGTAGCAGAGATCACACTTTTCCTCCTGTATTGATTATTCAGGAATGGATAAGAGAGAATTTCACTGAAATGTCTTTTGTGCCTGCTCTCCACTGAATAAAGTATAGGCTACCCAGCATGGAATTCAGACCTTTCATGATTTAGACCAAGCTTATCTACTTAGCTTTGCTTCCCACCATCCATTTCATAAAAATATTTTCCAAAGCTTTTAAAGCTAAAATGTATCATCACACCCTAAATAAATTCTAAAGTCAAGCCATAGTTTTTCTAATCTGTGATATCAGTCCTTTAGTTTCCAAGTTTTACCTATATTTCATTTCTCAATTTTATTTACACTGATTCTCTGATTAACTGTAGCACTTCATTCATTCATTGTTTTTATTTTTTCCTACATATCTTTGACTATGTATGTGGCATACAAAGAATAGACTTTGGATGGGTATGGGAGGGCAGACAGGTGTAATATAGTCTGCACTGTTTACTGCATGATGCTATCACTTACTGAATTAGTCTTACATTTAATTTTTATATAATGGATTTTTCCCCACAATGAGATTATGGCAATTTAGAACCAGTGATATTTTGTAGTTTTATTTCCCACAGCTCATAACACAAATAGCACAAATATTCATTTGATATATTACTTAATTTTTTTAAAAAAACTTGAAAAAATATAATGCTGATTTTATCTCTACTGAGTTTATGGGAAAAGAAAGTCTAAAAAAAGCCAAAAAAGCCAAGAAAAACTAGCATTTTAAGCCAGAAGACAATGATTTCTAAGCTGAAATCATTCATTGTCTAAAATACCAGAAAAATAAATTCTATTGAAAACTATTACCTAGTGAAGTGTAATCCTCTCTGAAGGGAATATCAATAATGGACAGCAAAATGCTGTGATTTTTTCTAATGTGCTCATTAAAACGTTTGTTGAGATAAATTCCAGCCATATGACATTGGTGTAGCTCCCAGGGAAGTTCTCATTCCAAACACAGAGGGCCTACTCTGACCATCCTTTACACCGTTAGAGAAAACTGTACTAATTCTCTATTAGGGGCTGGATAGTTATTCAACTGGGACTGTAGCTGAGCAGGTGTTTTGATAAACCAGTTAATTTTGTCCTCTGTACGGTTTCAGGAAAGCAAAACCAATGTTGACTGAAGCTAATGACCTATTGCAGAATGTAAAATAGTAATCAGGTTTGAAAGATTTTGTGTTGGATAAATGAGCACTTTTTCTCTCACATGGTCCCTGCAAGATAGGATCAGCTTTGTTTTTAAAGGATATAAAGTAAGAGATTTTCAAAGTTCTATCTGAAATTATTCTAGTGCTTAAAAATTGTCACAGCATGAAAATCTTTACTGATGATACTCCAGGTTTATTATTCATTTGTCTGGTTTTGTTTTTAGTCACTATATAAAATTAAAAAATAGTCACCTTTACAATAAGATCCCTTCAAATATGTGAAGAATAATGTTCAGTTAATTTCACTGTTTTCTTCCTTAAGTGGAATAATTCTACTTCCTTTAAATTTTTATCAGAGACACTATCACTCAGAAATTTTAATCACAAATTTTATTTCTCTCCTGTACCTCCTCCTCCAAATGGCTGGATTCCTCATTGGCTGAGCAGACACTAAGTGCTCAGTGTAATCAAGAGGACTGTGACCCAAGTCAAGGATACATTTGTTCTGGCTCTTAGGAATCTTATTTGCATTTACTAACCTAAATCTTTTTTTTAAGTATATCAACAAGTATTTTATTCTTCTCACTAACAGAAACTACTAGACACTGGGGTGAGAGCACACTTCTCCATCCCAATCCCCACAGTCACATGTTGTCTTTTCACATCTCGTATTCATGTTTAGCTTAGCACACTGTGTTTCAAATAATTTTCAGTAATGGATCCAACAGGAAAAATATATGGGCTTTAGAAATTATCATGAGTTAAAACAGCAAAATTACATTAAAAGGCTGTCCATTTTTACAATTTAGTAATGTAAAATATTTTTGGGTTGGAATAATTACTTCCTCCTTATTACATTTTTTGTTTTGTTTTGTTTTTTTTTCTTTTAATCATTGTTCAAGTACAGTTTTCTGCCTTTTACCTCCATCCCAGCCCAATCCCCCAGTCTTCCCCACCTCCCACCCATTTCCACCCTTCCCCCTCGTTATTGTCCATGCATCCTTTATACTTGTTCCTGCAAACCCTTCCCCTTTTCACCTGAAAGCCCCTCCCCTCTTCCCTCTAATCACTGCCAGCCTGTTCTCAGTTTCAGTGTCATTGGTTATATTTTACTTGCTTGTTTGTTTTGTTGATTAGGTTCCTGTTAAAAGTGAGATCATATGGTATTTGTCTTTCACTGCCTGGCTTAATTCACTTAGCGTAATGCTTTCCAGTTCCATCCATGCTGTAGCAAAGGGTAGGAGCTCCTTCTTTCTTCCTGCTGCATAGAATTCCATTGTGTAAATGTACCATAGTTTTTTGATCCATTCATTTACTGATGGGCACATAGGTTTTACTAACCTAAATCTTAATAATACCTCTATGATTCCCAACTTGGATTTCTTAGATGTATAGGGATTGATGCAATAATGGGGGGAAAAGAAGACTTCTGTGAAATACTAATAGAAAATATATATTCACCACTGATAAAATTGCACAAATCTTATTCAATACCAAAATTATTTTCTGTTTTTTATGCATAGAGCTTGATACATTGTAAATATTCAATAAATGTTTCCTATTAATGTAAAATTGTATAAAGTCATTTTAATACTGTTGTTATTCAATAATTATAAAAATTAGAATTTAAGAGATGCATAGGTAGATAAATCCTTATTTAACAAAATATAGAGAACTGATCATTTTCATTAAATGCAGTGATTTAGGGCAAAAACTCAATAGTTTCCATGAAGAAAAATAACAATATGAATGTTTGATAATTTGGACAAAATGGAATTGCTCTGACATAGTTTAAATTTAAGATGAAGGTTTTTTATTAATCTTCTACATAATATTGCTTATCATTCATGAGATATGTTAATATTTGCTTTATAAAATTTCCCTCATTTCTTGTATGTGATTTTCAACCAGTGTCAAGATCTTTTTTATTTGATTTATGCCTTCCATGTTCCTATAAGGATTTCTAAAACCTGCTGTAACTTTTAAGTGTGCTCTTCATTTTACCCTTCTCAGCACTATTTAAGTTCAAAACCACTATGGTAACAAAACACCTCTGATAAAGAGCAGTTGGAATAACTACTGTGACACTAATTATAGATCTTTCGGTATATCTTTGCATCTAGTTAATCCCCCATCCATTTATTATGGGGGTACATAACATAATTTTTTAGGGGAAGAAGTCTGCCTGAATAGAAAGTAAAAAGAAAAGAGGGGGAATTCTCACAAAAATACTTCTTCTTAAAGTTGCAAACGTCAAAATAAATGTATTCCATTCTCTCAATCTACTGGGTCTGGCATAGTAATCTAATCAGAGTCAAAGGATCTATTTCATCTCAATATCAGGAAGCAGTTTGCAGAAGAGGGGAAAACATATTTGCTATACATGGAAATGGCAAAATTTCTCAAATTTGAGATAATCAGAGGAATTATAAACTTGAAGTTTCAGGAAACATTCAATTTAATGTCATTCATGATTCTGTCCACAGCAGCCTTTATTTGTTTTGTGTCATGTGAAATATATTAATATTATATTCTAGTATATCAAAATCAGATGTCATCAATATAAATAATAATTCTTGAATGTAAAATCCAAGTATTAGTAACAAGATAAAGTCAAGTTTCCCAAAGGTGGTTAGTATTCAGTTAGTTACTTTCATGAGACCACATTGGGTAGTTATTATAGATAAAATTGAATATATTTGTTCACTGAAATGAAGAACATTATAATTGCTGATACATTAGCTCAAGCAAGATCAGCATTACTGGCAGCACTGCCCCTTTAACTAGCTCATCATCCGATAAAGTCTTTATCACAAGCCATTCAAATATTGGCTAGTAGATAGAAGGAGAGAGTTCATCTAAAAAAGAACTGCTTTTCACTATTCATCAAATTTAAATAAAATTTAGGTAAAGGAAGCTTGAAAAAATAAAACTCATTAAGTCTTTCATTGAAGCAAAATTCTACTCTAATTCTAAATGAATAAAAGTGGTTTTCTGCATCAGAAAGTCCTCATTATTAGGATAAGAATAGAGGAACTTACAAAATACAGCAGTGTGTTCTTTAATCACAGCAGGATAACTGAGTATATCCTCTCAGAACTCTTCTTTGGTACATTTTCTGAAAAAGAAAATTAAAATAAGATAAATAAATTTAAAGGCTGAATGTTAAAAAATTAAATATAAAAAACTGAGTTTGTACAAATTGTGGGCTCATCTAAATAGTTTTTAACTATTATACATATAATTGGGAGCGCTCATGTGAACGAATTTATATCAATTTCTGAACAGTTCCAAAATATCTAAATACTTCAGCATATTATGAATGACTCAACTTAAGTTTTACTTTCCAGGAAAAAGTTCAAAATGACCTTTTCTGGTATAAGACAGAAAAGGCTATTTATGCCCTTTATGGGCTAAGGCACTCAGCAATGGCTTCAAACACAGAGGACAGTTATTTCATCATGATAAAGATATTATTTATTTATTTTTAGAGAGGGGGAGGGAGACAGAAGAAAGGGAGAGAAAGCATCAATAAGTGGTTGCTTCTTGTGCCCCCTACCCCCACCCTCATACTGGGGACCTGGTCCACAACCCAGGCATACGCCCTAGACTGGGAATCAAACCAGTGACTCTTTGATTTGCAGGCCAGCACTCAATCCACTGAGCCACACCAGCCAGGGCTGACAGACTATTTTAGACTAATGAGGATGAATAGAAAGATGATACATTTACAGGATAAACAAAAAACATTGTGTGAAGATGAGCAAGAGCTTTGCTTTGGATTTCTGTACATTCCAAGTAGCATATCAAGAGGAAATACCCACAAGCCACATGCTTGACTGTTTCTCATAGCCCCATGTAGAAAACAGCACCAACTACTCCACCCCTTATTTGTTTTAGGATCTACTCTAATAAAAGGCAAACATGACTATAATATTGTATTGCCTATGTTTAGCTGAAAGGGCTAAGAACACCCATGTGTGTACTGTGCACTGACATCACTCTCTAAGAACCTCTCCATGTCCTTTTTTACATGAAGAAAGATCACAGATGGTATTTTAACAAAGTGTACTAACAGACAATATTATTGGTCATTTTTAAAGAATATATAGAGTAACATTATAGTTGCAGATAAAACATGACATTTGCATACCAGAGTTGGATCCATTTGTAGAATCAATGTGCATGGAGCTGAAGAAGAGGTTGTAAAATAGTTGTTTAAAATAAGTTTACCTACAGAATAAGTTGATTTTAAAAGTCAGCTAAAGTCACTGGGAACAGATTGTAGCCATTATAGTAGAAAAACTAAATACAAACTCTATAAAACAAATTGAAAATCAGTTAGAAAAATAATAATACTGAAACAAAAATGTTTCCATAAAAGAATACATTGTATAGACCTATGAGAATTTCCATTAATTTTTAAATTATTATCAATGCAATTTCTAAAATAGGTCATTGTCATTTCTCTTTTCACTACATACTTTGTATAAATTGTGCATTTTCAAATATGTAAAATAAGTAGAGCATTAGCAATCAAACATCCATGAAAAATGAGAAATTACTCCTTTTACAAATTAAAAAATGGCATTCTTTTTTGGCTCAGAATAGTCCAACTACTATCATCCAGCTTTAATTATGGCTACCTTCAATTTTGCTTAAGTAAAAATGAGGAACTTGAAAATTTTTCATTTTTCAAAGGATCTCATTTTACAGATTATATAATTTAAATGCAATTTAGATATTAAAATCTAAGTTTCAATTACAAAGTATTGTGAAATATCAATGAATCTATTAGCATAATGAAAATAAATAAAGAGAGACCCTAATAAATTGTGCAAAAGTTATGTGGTCATTAATTGTCTTAAAGAGATTAGTATTATGCATTCTGTTGCTTCATCATTTTAGGTTCACCATATGGCCTTTTGAAAGCTTAATAAATCAAATGTTTTCCCTCTTCATATGTATCTGCCCAAATCATCATGTTTTATGCTTTAAATATCTTATAATTTTACTGTCAGTTATACCTCAACAAAGCTGGGGATAAAAAGAAAAAAAAAAAAAACATAAAATAGGCAATACCACATGCACCTTAACAGTCATGTAAATTCCAGGCACAACTTCTGAAATTCACAATCACTCCTGGGATGCACATGTCTCTGAGAAATGAGACAAGGTAGCTATGAAGGGGATAAAGAGGTATGGACCATCTCAGCTGAGGGACGCCAGTAGCTACTATGGGTGGCCCTTCAGTTTTTATACTATGTTCTCATTCTTTTTTATGGTGGCATATTATGAATTACTGTTCACAAAAACACAATTCCAACCACCTGGTATAGAGTGCATAACTCAAGTAAATAATAATCTTACTAAAAATTCACACTTACATTGGATCTGGGATACTCTAATACATCCCCTAAGTTGACATTGTAAGGAGTTTGAATAAGGTCACATGTCTGTCAGTAGGGCCAAAGGATTAAGTTTCTTTCTGTTCTTAACCCTTCCAGGCAACATCTTAATGGGAAACTAGTAAGCTTTTTACCAAAGTTAAAAACAAGGCAATGGTGCTCATTACTATTGGATTAAGTAGCCAAAGAAATCACACAAGAGAAAACAATGAGATGCGTAAGCATTGAAAGAGAGGCTGTATCAATTTGCAGATAAAACAATGTTGTGCGTCAAAAATCCAAGAGCCAAAACAACACTAATGCCAATGCTAAAGCAATAAATTAAATAAGATAAAAAATATAAATATAATTAACATTCAAAAATCAATAGTCTTCCTATATCTTTCAGAAACATAAGACAAGGGAATGTCAAGAAAGAAGTAATAACAGGAACAAAAAATTGACAATTAGGAATAAATTTATCAAGAAAAGAATTCTATCTATATAATGAAAACTTAATGAAAGGTGCAAAGTAATCATAAAATAATTTTTACCCAAGTAAATAAAAGCATTTTTAATTATCCCCTAAAATGCTAAGAGGTTTTTTGTTTACAATCAGGCTGATATTAAAACACAAGTGGAAAAATCAGCAGTAGGGAATAGTGAGAAAACCCTGAAAAATATTAGGGGCCTTAGCCCTACAAACGGTAAGACATGCCATAAAGTTTATGTAATAAAACAGTATTGCAATGCCCCACAAATGCACATAGAGTAGACATTCAAGAATCAATTACATCTATATAATTCTGGAAGAAAATACACTTTTAAATAAAAATGTGTGGACAATTGTGTAGCCATTGGAAAAAAATGGAGCTGTATCTAACACCACAGAGCAGCATTACCTTAAGAAGAAAAGATAATTAGATATTTTTAAAATGAATAAATACATGAACCAAAAGAAAACATGGGTTATTTCTTTACAATAAAGAGGTCAAATTTTCTAACAATGATGTAAAATCCAGAAAAATATAAGAATCCAATATAAGAAGCTACAGATAGTCACCTATATTTTTTAAACATAAATATATTCTTATATTTTTAAAATGACAAAATGTACCATAAGCAAATTCAAAAGACAAATTATAAGCTCTTAGACAAACAATTATGAATATTGATCCCACTCTTTCAAATTAAGGAGAAATAAACTTAAAACCCCACAGGAATGGCCAAGAGGTATGAAAGAAAATTCACAAGATGTAAAAATGACCTTTCAACACATAAAATGATGCTCATGTACTCATAATAAAAATAATACAATTTAAAAGTACCCTGAGATAGTATTTCTCATCTAGCAAATTGGCAAAAATAACAAAAGTGCTGAGGACACACTGACAAAACTGTAAGGGAACAATGCACGCACCCACGCACTGCTGGTGAGAACGCAAAAAGGCAGAGTTTCTGCAATATCCCACAAAATTGTTAGTGGATGTACACACTGACCCAGCAATCCCATTCTACACTGGAGATACTCCTCTGCAAATGTAAAATAACACACACAATCTCCTGTGATCCGCTTCCCCTTGTGGACTTTGCCCTCTACTGGGGTCCACCGCTGAGCATGGGATTACTCCCTGCATGTGGTCGCCCCTCTCCTTACTCAGACACCAAGACCTTGAACTAGGCTAACACTCCCACACCTAGGCTCCCTCTTTACCGTTCTGAACTCCTGACACCCAGCTCTGTTGTCTCAGCCCACCCCCCACGCTGTACAAATGCCTAAGTCTGTTTGCACCTAATGGCTTTTGAACTGGATTGTTTAGAAAGTGAAGTGAAGGAAGGGGAAGATAAGAGTGCAGATCTTGATTTCTGAACACTTCTCTCAGCTAAAAGGCACAATGGCTCCTAGGAGGAGTGGTAGGTACAGAGATGCTGAAACTTGTACCAGCACAATGTTAGCCTGCCTGGAGTTGTGAATTATGAGTGTGTGTTTGTGTGTTCTACCACAGAGTGATTAAGATGTGGGAAGAAGGAACTCTTGCTACAGCAGATATAATATGTCACTTGAAAATACAATCTTATAATTGTAAATCTAACTTATTTTAAAGCTTAATAAAAGCAGTTTTATAATGGCTTAATAAAACTTTAAGAAAACATATGGTCATCAAACTGATGAAGAAAATGAATTAATGTAATATTTTACTAGTAGAAATTTGTATTTTCCTATTTTGTATGGTTGTGGGTAAGCAAAAATAGAAAAGTATTTGAGACTCAGCCTCTAATTTTGAAGCTGGATTAAATTACTGAGACTAAATTATCCAAAAGGATGCAATAGTCACTAACAGGTGGTCATTGAAAAGGCAATGGTAAGCATTTGCAACTATACTACTTACATTAACTTTTCTCTGAATTAGTTAATGATATAATTTTCTTATGTACAAAATTGTTTTTTTCACTATATGGTTTTACTATATACAGAAATATTAGTACCATATGGATTTCCTCCCATGGTTTCTTCCATATCAGTGAGTACAATCAAATATTGATATTATTAACAAAATATTGTTCTAAACAAATTTTTAGTTTTAAAGTTTTTCAAAATTATCAGTCTTATTTTAGAAAGTAAATCCTAGGTTACTGAATTTTGATCAGGTTAGGTTATTTATAACTTAAAATTTGGAGTTTTGTAAAAACATGCAATTAGAATAATGTTTTGAGTAAGATTAATTAGAATGTGAAAAATCACACATTACTTTTATAAACATTAACTATGTTACCAATACTAATTTCTGGAAGGAGAAATGGAATAAAACTTTTTAAAAATAAACATCTTGTTAAGCACATGTAAGTTTTCATTTCTTTATAGTGGTTTAATACAATACAGTGCTAAAACATTTGCAAAAATAATTATGCTTTGAAAACTTATTAAAATATAAATGTATATTCAAAAGTACAAAAGCAATTTTAAATTCAAATACTGAATGTCATGGAGTACTTTGGTTTCATAAGGATGCATTATACAGAAAGCAGTTTACTGTTCCTTTCTCACTCAATATTTCAAATGCCAACAATGATTTCATTTATAATATTACTTCATTTTATTGTTTTGAATAAATGTGGTTAAAGCTATAATATCATTGTTTTAACTGTGCATATAGATAACACAATAATTAAGTGTTGAGGTAGAGAATGTAATAATAAACCTATATAGTGCTTTGTCTTTAACAGAGTCTTTATACTAATCTCATATCATCTTCAAAACACCCTGTGAGGTTTCACCCATTTTCTAAACTGGGAAATTGAGGCTCAGAGAGAGGTAATGACCTCCAAACAGTATGGCTGGAAGTGGCCCCCAGGAACAGATCCCGGGTTGGCTTGATTTGGCTCACTGTTTTTTTTTTTCAGTATGCCACAGTTTGCTCAGCATAAATTAACAAGTTAATCTGTCTACTTATATATTATAAGTATATATAAAGTAAATGAACTTGAGTTTCTCTCTTCTCACTAAAATTCTAAATTTATAAGCTTTTATTTCAAATAACTTTCTAGGATAAAAGACTTCCTTCACATTGATAAAAATGATTATCTGTGATTTCATGTCTACAGACAGGAGAGCAGTGGTTTTGTGAAATAATGTGACTCATTCTCATCTTTAGGATTTAAACATGATTCACAGTCAAATATTTTCTTATAAGTATAAAGGGATATATATGCAAGAGAGTCTCACCAAAAAAAAAAAAAAAAAGCCTTTCCCAAACTGACAGCAAACGCCACCCTTGGAGTGCCCAGGTGGTTTCCCTGGGGAGATGAGCTCCGTGGGGAGACAAGGAGCTAAGTGCCCTCAGGGGTTGCCACGGGATACGGCTTTATCAAGGCATTTGCAGAGCAGATGGAAGGAAGCTAAATAAACTATATGCAGGTACACAAAGAGAAGTTTTCTATTTAATGTGCCATTAAACAATGGAAGAACATTTGTCTTTGGGAAAAAATTCTTCTTGTCAGAGCAAATTACATTTCGCATTTGGAAAGACAATCTCATAGTTGTAAACCTGATTTGTTTTAAAACTTGAGAGAACAGGTTTTATAATGGCATCATCACGTTCATCAAAAAAAGTGATATTTTCTATGAATTGATTGAGAAAATATGTATTAATATATATTTTACTAATAAAATTTCTGTTTTTCTCTTTTGTATGATTATAGGTAAACAGAAATAGGAAACCATTGATTACTGCCTCTCGAAGATCTGAAACTGAAAATAAGACCTAAGTATCAAAGTGAAGAGTAAGTCTTTTAAAATTTCACAGATGATGGCCTTGTCTGCAAAGTGGTTTCCTGTGCCTGCTACTCTGAGTAGCTTCTGGACATACCATCTTACTCTACAGAATAGCACCATTTTAGCTAGCACAGCTCTTAAGTGGCCTTCAGTGAATTAACTAGCTTTACATAAAAATGTAATTTCTCACATGAAGTTTGTGTATGGAATACCTGTGATACAGGCTATATAAACTTCTACTTTAAAAAAGCAAATGCATTTTGGAGGATGTGCTGACTGAATAATTCTTACCAGAAATATTGCAAAAGAATATTTACTTATAAATCCTTTGTATTAGTACTAATTTTTGAATTACTACTTGAAATATACTTACTTCTAACAGCAAAAAATCCTATACCAAGCAGCCAGTAGAACAAAATAAACAAAAACCTATAGCTGCCTATATATTGTACTAGTAGTGTAAATGGATTCACAATTCAAGAAACACAAATTGTGAGGCAGAAATAGAATGATAAAGTAATTCTTTCTTCCTTCTGTCTTCCCCTCCCTCCTTCTCTCATCCTTTCTTTTACTAGAATCAGAAATGGGGTGTAGAGGCTTTCTGAGATTCAGATAAACATTAGCAAGAATATATTATAGATAATTTTCTTGATACTGCATATTAGAAAGTAAAAAATTATCACATTGCCTTAATTAGTGATAATTGCCTCTAAATGTGGTCATTTGGCTGATGATGCCTGATGACCACCAGTTCTGGCCATTGTAAAGGTACATTTTTCCCTTTGCAATCTGTGCTGGAGTGTTTGGCCAACTTTTGAATATTCTGTTCCCCAATGATCATTGACATAATGGTTTTATCAGTAATTGATGACCCTTACCTGAATCAGGTACAAATGTTGAATTTCCAACTTATCATTCCATATACTTTTATATCTAGCACACCTTTCACCAAAAAAAAAGTATTTTTCTTTTCTCCCTTTCCATTTTATGTATGTGCATACATGTATACATATGAATGCATGCGTGATTATATTTATTTTATAACATATATTTTACCATACCATATATTATCATCAGTTGTAGGTACTATCATTTTGGGATCCTCAAACACATATATTCAGTAGGAATGATTTCAATCTGGGTTATCTTTCCTCTTAACACAATCCCATTATTCTTTAAACTTCCTCACTTTCTAGTAGAATGCCATGTCCCAGGCATTACTTGTACTGTGCTCACCACAGACCTGAAATCAACTTCCTAGGGAGGAAGAGAAATAAATGATCTGACTGGTGCCTTCGGGAGAAGGCGCAGGGAAAATGTAGCTCAGTCCCTTCAGGGTTCTCTTTCTAAATAGGTCTCAGCAGGATGTGTGCATTCTGGGGTGCTCCCATCTACCACATGAAAGGGTCTGTCCCTGCAGGGAAAGACTGTGGTCACCCAGCTGAGCCGACGAATGGGCAGAAAAAATCTACGGAGTTTTGGAGGACAGGCCCATCATAGCTGTGGCTCTAAGCCATGCTCTCCAATCTAACTTTCACCAAGAATGAAACAGATGTTTTGACCTCAAGATTCCTCTCTATATTGGATTCATTGTGAATTTAGACAACAAAGATGAGTATTGTTTTATTGAATTCAAAATCATTATGGCATTTATTTAAATAAAAGTCTCAACCCATTAAAATATAAATACATATATAAGCACAAACACCCGCATACATACATGCAACAGAAGGTGAAATTGTACCTAAAGATGATACATTTTGTGACCTACATGAATTCTAATGTCCAAAGAGTAATCAATTATTAATAATTTTACCATAAATAAATCACCTAGGTTGGACTAGTAGAAACAAAGTACAAAAGAGAACTAACATTCTTGGACAGCAGGCTGTGCTAAAAAACCATCTGGCTCACCCAGCAGAGGACATCACACCTACTGACTGCAGCGACTGGCCCTCTTGCTAACCTGGATGAGCCGCTGTGCTCTGCACAATGAAGTGGCTTAGAGAATGTTGCCGGAGTCCACTTAGCAGATGCTGTATTAGAAAAACATTCTTTTACATGAATGTCATTTCCTAACTATATTGATAACTCCTCAGGGCATTTTATAATATTAGAATAGTATCTAATAAATAGTAGGTATTCGATTAAAGTTTTGCTTTCAAAGTCATTCTGACTTGATTCAAAGTTTTAAACTTTGCCCTTTTGGGGTCATTACATATATATTTTTTCTTTCTAAAACCTTTTTTAGCCAGGATATTACAAGGAAATTTCATGAATGAGTAAAGGGAAGCAATTTCTCCTTTGTACTTTCAAATTGCTTTCCAAACATATCACTATAATAGGGTACACATTGATTTCACTCTGTTAGACCAGTTGATTGGTTACTAGCATTTCTACAATCTCAAGGGGTATCTTAGAACTCAGATAATTTTCATTATGCTAAAATGCATTATCATTTAAATTTCTATTATTTGTTGAAAGCAGTACCTGCTTAAAAATTCTATTTTTTGTTCTCTGAGACATTACAATCTTACTTGAAGAATATATTCTGTTTCCTGTGCTATCTAAGACACATCCAATTGGTAAATAGGCTGCCAGTGACTTTAACTCAAGTTACTAAGTCACTCTCTAATGTATGTGTCAGGAATTTCCTGACATGATTTTATTACATTCACTCCTTATCCCCCTCCAACACACATCAAAATATTCAATAAATTTTTGAAATATACATAAGAAATGTCTAGTAACAGATGCCTCCCAGGACAACCAGAGGACTGTGTAAGGGGGTGAATTTTTAGCTTCTGTTTTTTTTAACACTTAATTTCTTTTAGCAGATGCATGTATTACCAATTGAAAAAAAAAAACAAAATAAAAGATTCAAGGCACAAATCCATGCATTATGGAGTCTGTCATAGTATCAATCTTAGAGAAAAATGAATTTCCCAAGTTTTATTGAACAGTTTTTTCCCCCAAGCAACTAAGGTTATGAAGTCAGTTGACCCAAGTCTGGATAACATCTGTCAGATTTAGATCCCCTTGATATTTCCACTCATTTTCCTATGTGTCCTTTGAAGGAGTTCCATACAGAATTTGCTTGGTCATTGTTTTGAGATCATCTTATTCAAATGAAAGGACAGGGTCCTCCTGATTAATTATTGGAATCTCTCCTGTCTTTTTTCCACGCAGAGTCTCCTCAATACCATGTAAATCAGAAATACTGAAGAGAAACTATGTTAGAATTAAAACCATAGAGTTCCACTTGGAAGCACAACCTACAGCAATGAAGTTCATAATATATGAAAATGTAGAATACTATACTTTTTAAATTTTAGCATTCTCTAAGAATCAGAGTCAGTCAACAATTCAGCGAAGGATCTGCTTTGTTGATGCTTATTAAAGTCATCAACAAAGGTCAGTTATTTAAAGCATAATTGCATCTGATACTGAACTAGGTGATTCTCCTCTAGAATAAAATACTAAAAAGTGTGATCCAAAAAAACATCCTAGAACTGCTTGTTAAGGGTACAGATGCTTGAGTCTTCTCTCAGTCTCAACCAACCAGAATGTTTACGGGTCTACTTTAGGCACCTGGATTTTTTAAGATCCATAGCTAGCATCATTTTTATACTTAAGCCCCAGGGTGATGGCTCCAGAATCTTGAAGAGAAGAAAGAATACATCTGTTTGAAAGTGCACAAAGAGAAGATACGGTGGACACACAACCATAGGGTTGTAACATTTTTATACGGTGCCAAAAGTACTTCAAAGGGAAATCAGGGGGAAAATGTTTTCTGTTGTTGAAATAATTGTATTAATTATTAGTATATTTATACATACATACATAAATATATACATATACTAAATATATACATACTTATATAAAATGGTAACATGATATTAATATAAATGTGTGAACTTTTCATAAAGATCACTGCACTTATATGTACATATAAGTGATGTGACAGATATATAATTTATATAGGGTAATATGTTCCCAAGTACATAAAGACTGATATCATTAATCATTTCCTCATTCCTTAAAGGTGTAGGGAACAGAAAGGTGACTTTAAATATTGATATGGCACAACATGAAAAAAATAAAACAATTATAATTTCAAAGATCTGCCTGGTGTTTGTGTGGCTAGTGATGATAATTTGGATCGGATGGCTCTTGGAAAGGGATTATAATTGGCTTTTTTTCTTTCACTCAGATTGATCCTTGAGCATAATTTTTAAGGCAAGCCTACCAAACAGAAGTAAAGTGTTCTGTTTAAAAAGTTACAAGAATTTAATCAGTCCTCTATCAAATTAAAAATGTAAGTATTTCTGTGGAAGAACACCCCACAAAATTTAAAGCATTTTTTCTCCTGGACACTCAGAATTTAACAACACACTTTACTTTTCATTATTTCTCTTCCTTAGGTTGTGATTCACTCTGTCACCCCCAAGCATCTAGCCATTGGCACCCTAGAACTGCTGTAGGAGTTATTTGTTAGATGAATAAAGGAATAGTACTCAATCTGGGATGACATGGAGATTCAAAAACACCACCGTAGCCAATGGAAGGTCAGACTACAGGGCAGAGATCCAAGTAACCAAGAAGATGTAAGCTGCAATAGACGGCCTTCAAGCAAAAATCGCACAAACGGTTCTCACTTTCAGAAGAAAGTCACTTCCTATGCTCTGAGCCGGTGCATACCTACTCCATATAACTGCCCCACAGCAAGAAGTTATTGGGATTATTAGCTACTTGATTTCCCCAGGTACGAGCATTCCCACAGAAGGTAATCTATGTGGCCTGGATGAGAAGAAGAGCATGGAGAATGCAGTCCTGTGAAATGGGCTAGCCATGTCTAAAACGTGTCCTTCCAGAACTGTGGGACCAGTTATGCTGCATTATGACACATCGCCCTCCCAATTACCCAAATATCTCCGGAAAAAAATTAATAGTAAGAATTACATTAAAGTCTCGTTGGGCCCCAAAGGAATAAAAGGAACTAATTGTCTAGACAAATTGTTCATATCTAAAGAAAACTAAAAATTTCATTGTGAGACTTAAACCACATGACAAATTTTGCTTTAGTCAAAAATTGCTTTCTTAGTGCTCTCTTCCACTCAATTTAAATTTCATAGGTCTCATTACTTGACTAAATATTATTATAATTTTTACCATTGGCATCTACCTTTAATTCTGATGCATTTTCTAACTTTAAAGCTGTCAGGACTTCCCTTAAGATTTTCTTTGTCTTAATAGACAACCTTGTTACTTACTAGACTGAAACTCAAGAACATGTCAAAAGGAGAACTATTCTGAATAAAATAATTACGTTAATAAACTTCTATGATATTATGTTAATAAAATATGACAGATAAAACTTGATAATAAAGTACATGGCAATATCTTTCATGCAACATCAACAGAGTGATTATTTTTTAATGATAGCAAGGAAAATTCAGCAACCTGCTTTCACAATATTAATGGATTGTAAGTTTCAGACTTCTCGGCCGAATGGTATGTATTAGGTTCAATGCCAACATCTAATAACAATAGCTCTTTCTTCTTTTGTAGAATATATCAACATATGTATTCCTAGTAAAGCATGTCACAACAAAAAAGAAACAAGTTCAATATCTTGCTTGTGAGAACTACATTTAACAAAATAACACATCATTAATCATGAAAAGGAAAAGTCCATTCTTGTATCTAATCATTGGTACTATTTCCAGATCTCTGGGAAATATTTTTTTCTTATTATGACCAAATTAAAATATTTGGGCCACAGATTTTAAAAAAAACATACAAATGACAACTTAGTAAGAAGAAATGACTGTAGTCGCTTTATTACAGATCGGTTTTAAGGAAGCTGTCAGGAAGTGAGCACACGTTAGACTTAGAAGCACTCTTGTCCCTGATGGTAATTTCTGAAATTTATAGCCCTTGCTCTACCCCTTGCCTACTAGGTTCCTCCAGGTGTTTGTCGTCTCAGTAATGACAAAGCCAACGAAGACTGCCTGGGGTCAGATGGCTACAATGACAGCAGGAAGCTGCTGATCTGTGGGGAGGAGCGGAGGTGTTTCCACGGTTAGGAAGGACCCACTGGACGAAGTAAGGAGTTTTCTCATATTCTTGTATTAAGTCCTTTTTCAGCTAGATTATTTCTTATTGATCTCTGACAGGATCTAGTTTTTCTTTTCTTTCTGTAATTGTAACCTTTATTATTTTTTTAGTCCTACAAAACAGACCCCCAAGTACAAGCTGAGCCTGTCTTGTGGGCTACTTAAATTTTGCAGCATACACACCATCACACTATAAAATATCTGCATTTTATTTACTAAACATAATGACAAATTTATGACAGAGAAGCCTAAGCTAGACATTGTATATTTTTGGTATGTTTACTTTCTTCCCTTTTGACTTAACTTACAGAGAGATATTGTTCTTTCAGATTGTCAAGGCAATGTTAATAATAGCTAACCTTTTCTCAGTATGAGCCATGTGTTCTAAAAGATTTCATGAAATCATTTCAAATAATCTCTATAACACATTAGTATTAGGAAGGAACCATTTGCATCCTTTTCCTATGGGTAAGACAACAGTGGTGCAACGAGTGAACTAACCTGCTCCACATCTGCCTCTAATCTCTTTCTCACAACACACCTGCCTCAGTACCTCCCTGATCATGGGCACTCGGTGGCCCATCCAAGAGCTGTTAAGAGCCTACTACTTACTGTTTGTCTAAAGCAGCCATACAAATTCAGTATTTAGAGTCCATAATGTAAGACTCCTATGATTTCACACACGTACACACACACACTCAAAAACTCTATTTACCAAATATGGTGGTGCACCTACCAACTGTAAGGAACCTTGGTGTGGAAAGAGCCACACAGATAAAAATGATTTTGTCTCTGTCCTCAAGTGTTTACAGTATAGTACAAAAACAGCAGCACCCAAATCATTAAAAAGCCAATGACACAAGAGAAGGTCAAAGTGCCACATGTAATGTCAAAGGAAGAAGTGGATTGTTTCTGGCTAGAGAGATCAGAAAAGCCTCTAAAACTATTAACATTGTTTTGTTTGGTTGGTGGTTGATTGCTAAAGTTGAGGTACAGAACCTATGGAGAAGCCTTCATTATTAAACTGAATTTAGTTTGGGCTGCACTTTTGGTTGGGTCTGTGAAATAAATCTCTGCTTCAGTTCTGGGAGGGAAAAAGCTTGAAAAAGCTCTTGATTATCTAAATATAAACAGGAGCCATCTCTCATTGTTTCTGGAGAAACTCACTAACCTGTATGTTTCTTTGGGAAAAGTCCTTCTTCATTCTGTATTAATTCAATACCCGATACTGTTTGTCAATGTGTACATGTTGCGCATGTCTGCTGAGAGGTTACTGTCTGAATAACCTAAGCTGAGACCCCCAAGACTTCAGACTAGATCTTTAGAAAGACATTTGTTGAAAGAAAGACATTAAAAAGAGAATGATCTGGGCTCAGGTAGATCCAACCTACACTATAAAGTTAATGTCCTACATGTAGTGCTATTTAGGACTGGCCAAACTATTATATTTTGGGAAAGAGTACTGTGGTTATCCTATGAAAGACTCAATAAAATAAGAAATTCTGCCCTGGCTGGTGTAGCTCAGTGGATTGAGTGCGGGCTACGAACCAAAGCATCGCAGGTTTGATTCCCAGTCAGGGCACATGCCTGGGTTGCAGGCCACAGCCCCCAGCAACTGCACATTGATGTCTCTCTCTCTCTCTCTCTCTCCCTCCATTCCTTCTCTAAAAAATAAATAAATAAATAAAATCTTAAAAAAAAAAGAAATTCTTATATGTGTGAAAAGGGTTTCAAGAGCCACGAGGCACAGAAGAGTTAGATACTGTAACCAGAAGTAGGAGTGAGGGAGCAAGGTCAGACCTGAAGACGGGCTATTTCTAAGAAGTGGGGCCTGGACTTTGAGGTGTAGGAACCCTTGGAGGGCTATGGCTAGTAGTAGTAGTACTTGGGGTACTTGCCATATTGGGGTGGGCCTGGATCTAGATGTATAGACACGTGCCTAAAACAAACCCTGCAGGTGGAAAACCTGTTTTCTGTGGAACCAACTTTATACGGTTATATGTTCCCATTGCATTATACTCCTTTTTCTAGATATCCTTTATCTATTTCAATAGACTTAGCAAAAATTCGCAATTGTATCTTCCTTGTATTTCGGTAAATTAAGAAATGGACACTTCAACACTTCACATGAAGTGACACGAGCAGAGCAGTACAGAGTGACATGGACGGTGGAATGTAGTAGCAAGAGACAGTCAGTCACTCACCACTGCCTTGCTCTCATCAGGGCGAGGGACTGAAAGGCTCCTCATTAGGAGGCCCTTCTTGAGCACATGAGTGACAGCTCCCTCCTTGAGAGGCTCGAGGGAGTAAGACCATTTCAGAAGGATGAAATTCTTCCATAAGCAAGTAGAGATCTAAAGGCTACCATTGCTGCACAATTTGATTTGTTTATAAATGAGTGTATTCTGAAATCCTAGGTTGATAAGGTATATACTTAGCCATCACACAAATTATAATGGAAATATGTCAGAATTTTATTCCTAGCTATTTCACTGGCTTTTCTGAAACTAAGTTTTTCATCTGTGAAATGGGCATTAAAGCAATGATTTCTTTTTCTGATCCAATAAATGACAATGACTCAATTCTGTGGAAGTATGAAGTTCTATGATAAGATGAACATGATATTTTATAAAATCCATAAACTTAGCTAATTGATAACACACATATAGTCTCAGAAAACCTGATAATATGCAACAATGAATGGATGTCATGGGCCAGAAGACATGGGTCACTTAAAGAGAACTGGTAAAGTGACCTCCAGAGAGGACATTATCCAATCTGTGTCCAAGCTTAAGGAGAAAGCCTTGATCTTTCCTTTTTTCCCCCAAATCTCATATTCATTAACCCAGTCCTTTTCATGTAAGAAATGTTGAGATTTTGACAAGAAGTGACTTCCCCTACATAACACCTCAAATACTAGTTAGCTGCAGCTGAGCTACCAAAAGGCAAAAAAATGGGAAGGGGTGTATAACACGATGTCTACCGTCTCCTGTCAGCAAGGGCCCGGGACAGTAAAGTGGAAGTGTCGGAGTGACGGAAACCACCTGTGGTATTTGTATAAGAGAAAACAGATCTGAGAGGACAGGCTGTGCATGCTCACCACCAGAGTAGCTTATGCAGAGCGGGAGTAGTGAATGTCTTTGAAAATTCAAAGATGCTTTAAGCAGAATGGAAAACCAATGCTAGAGAATTAAAATTTAAAGATTTCTATACCCAAGCCAGGTGTATTTTATGGTTGTTATAAATGCTAAAAATAATGTATAAAATATTTTATAAACCATATAAACCTTTAGGGAAATAAGGAGATACTAAATTAGATTTAGATTCACTCAAATTTCTGGACAATTGATGACATATCTCATTTCATCTTTCTCTCCCTGATCCCAGTATCAAAGGCTTGTTAATTATCCTATTTTGTCAGGTTTAACCTAAGAAACTAAGGATCATTTAACAGATTTAGGTGTCTATTTCTGAACTAAGCCTTTTATCTTTTGGACTTCTGATAGCACCAGCGCTCCTCCATGCATGTCAAGGTAACATATACTCCTAGGTGTTAAAAACGTAGATAAACTTATTAGCTGAATCCTAGTTGTAAAGAGTGACTCATCTACACCAATATTTCTATACCCTTATTCATAAAGGATATCTCTAATCATAACATCCTTATGCAACAAAGGTGAACATGGCCTCCTAACCTTTATCAAGACAAGACTGCAGGCAATCTCTAACAATTGCCAAGGGCTACCGCAAGATTCAAAACCTAGGGCGAAAAAAAGGAGAAAGGATCAAGAAGTACGAATTGGTAGTTGCAAAATAGTCACGGGGATGGGAAGTACAATATAGAGAATATAGTCAATAATATTGTGATAACCATGTATGGTGCCAGGTGGGTAATTGAAATAATAGGCCCCTATAATGTGACACTATTATTATCAATGGAAGCTTCTGGAATTGGCTTCATGCAGTGTGGTTCACTTAGTGAGTTTATCTTTAAGAGTAAAGGAAAAATGGGGCAAAACATCACCAACAGCTTCCCTTTATGGTAGCAGCGAGCAACATTGGCTTCCTCACCCTTCCTTTGGCAAATACAACCCACCACCAGGATTCTCTAAGGACGAGGGCTTCTAGAATGTTTTCCTGTTTCATACTATCTTAATATCTGCAGTTTGTCTCTGAGACAGCTAGTGGCCCCTGCTCTGAGTAATCAACCAGTTTTAACTTTCATCTCCTTTATCTAGAAAACACCCACAGTACGTTTCTTTGTTCTCTTGTGGCAACTCCATAAAAAGAAAAGTCCTATTAAGAAATTTATTTGAGAAACCTTCCCCCACCCAACCCTGCCATCACCACTGAGGACAAGAAGTGTGCACCAAACCACACCAAATCACACTTCTAGTTGTTTCCTTATCTTTTTTTTTTTCTTTTTTTTGTCCTGTCTTCAGCAATGCACTTTATAGCAAGGCCATCTCTTAGAATTAAAAAAAAAAAAATTCCCTACTATTTGTGACACAGAGATCATCATTCTGAGAAATGGTTGCTTTTCAGAGTTTTTTTCCTTTTTAACTGAGAGATTTTGATGATACTTTATTTTTGTTTTTCAAAGCCAGTTCCTTGGCAACAGCTTCAAGGACTCCTTCAGTAAAAACAACTATTTTTAGATTTGAGCCAATAGTAAGAATTCATGTTTTTCATCAGGAATATCATGAATTCATATAGTTTTAGACATATTTAAAGTCAGATAAATCAGAAGCTTCCCGAGTGTAACAGGTATTGGATGAATGATGTAAAAAAATTCAGACTGCTGCTTTGAATTGTGAATTATGCTCTGGATTTCTGGATATTTAATAAATTCACGTCAAATTTTTTAACTTCTGACATTGAGGCATCATTAATCATAGCTTTTATTGTAGTTATAAGTGTCTCACTTGGGCCTGTCCTGCATGAAAAATAATCTGATTTTCTGATTTATTGATGGAAATCTCTCTGTTATTTAACAGGATAAATTATTTGTGTCCAGGTTTTATCTACTTAGACACTATTATTGCCTCGTAAAATAATACAATGCAATGGCTACTGTCAAAAACAGTAAAAAATTAGCAACTGTTGGTTTTACCTGCACGTAATTAGAAAGTGAAATTCCAGTGAAAGTTAATTACAGAGATTAATTCATATTTAGACTTTGTCAGAGAGGCCAAATAAGAATCATATTATTAACTATCAACCAGACAGATAATGATTTTAAATGACCTGTCATTTACTTTATTTTTAAAAAACTTTTGGAGTGTCTCAAGTGTTATTTCCTTTGCAAATGTAAAGTTTCAAGTCTTGTTTCAAGACTTGTTTCAAAGTCTTGAAACAAGACTTTGCTTCAAAGTTTCAAAGACTTGTTTCAAATCTTTCTCAGAGTTTACATGTTCTACTAAGAGCAGGAAGTGTACCAAAAACATTGTGTGTGGAGTCCTATTTGAGACCTGTGTGTCTGTAAAGAGGTAGTTAAGTATAATAAAAAATATAATGCTTTCTTTACACAGAGAACAGGCATCTCCTCTAAAGAGCAGAAAAGTCTATTGGAAAAATTAAGTGGTAACTATAGCATTTATGACCTTACCCTGTCCCAGCAATGCTGAGCTTGGTCCTCTTCAAAGAATGAACCAACCAGGACTAAACAAGGTGTAGATTCTCTTCTATCCTAGATTTAGGCCATTTCAACCACACACACAGGGAGAATTGTCTCCCAACTAGAGATGTGTTCATTTTGGGAAATGTCCAAATCTTCATAAAGAAAATATATAATCTGGTAGGCAGAATGATTGTCTCCCAAAGATGGCCACTCCCTAATCCCCACCTGTGTGTATATTACATTGCACAGCAAAGGAGAGGTCAGGTGACACATGAATTGGGGTTGTTAGTCATCTAACCTTACCCTGGGGCATCCGGGTGGGCCCAATGCAATCACTGAGGTTCCCAAATGGAAAGAGGGAGGTAAAAGTGTCAGTGTCAGAGTATGTCATCTGAGAACTGCTGGACCAGCTATTGCTGGATTTCAAAGGGGGCCACAGCCAGAGAACGTGGGTGCCCTTTCAAAGCTGGAAAAAGCAAGGGTACAGATCCCCCCCCCCTCAAGTGCTTCCTGAAGGAATCCACTGGTGACATTTGATTTTAGCCAAGTGAGAGCCATTTTGGACCTCTGACCGCTAAAACTGTAAAAAATAATTGAGTTGCTTTAAGCCAATAAATTTGTCATAGCTTTTTTTTTACAGAAGCAGTAGGAAACTATTCAATAAAATGATGATGAACAGAAGAACTAAGACAGCTCCAAGGATAAAAATATGACAGAAATTTCCCCATTTGGATCTTTAAAGTCCATTTATTTGCCTGTAAGTTCAAAATTACAATAATGAGAACTACCATCAATGCCATCTGTTGGTGGTGAAAGTTGACATCCTTTGTTCTTGGGCAGAGCTTTTTTTACCTATGAAATTGGACAAACAAAAAGACTGAGAATAGAATTACCTTTCATGTTGTGAATGACAGTCCTTTGCCTGAAGTAAGATTCCTTATACAGCACCTGCCTCAGACAGAAGAAACTGCTCAGATGAAGCAAGTGCAATTGAGTCAGAGGCCCCTTATCACAGTTTCTGTACTTGGCTATGCTCATGGAATTTGACTCTGAAAACTCAGCTCTTTCATCTTCCATTAGAGTTTATCCAAGGAGCAAGAACAGGCTTCCCTTCTTTAACTGAAAGCTGCTACCAGCAAAGAAGGTACCAAGAACTAGACTGATTTTTTTTACATTGTTTCATTCTGTGCTTTTATCTAAAATAGGAAAATAAGACCAAAATTATTCCTTTATAATTCATCACAAGTTTTATTTACCAACATCCTTAATTTTCAACCACTAACCACATTAAATTTTTACTTCACTTGTTTATAAACCACTTGTTTTTACTTCACTTGTTTATACCTTTTATAAAAGGTATAAAAGGTATACCTTTTATACCTTTTATAAAAGGTACCTTGTTCACTTGGTACCTTTTCTGACCTTCCCAAATCCTTGGGTTTATTGGCTCTTTCCCTCATAGCCATACTGAAAAAGTTTTGGTTGAGTGGATGTCGGCATGTATAATTCCAGTCATTCATTTGCCAAGCATTGTTCCAAGTCCTGCAGCTGCAATGATGGATGAGTAAGAATGATGAGATCTTGCCCCGATGGGGCTTTTATATTCCAGGGGGTAAGTGCAGAAGATAGACATGGAAAAATAAACACACATTTACATATAGTCATATGTACTGAATTGTGATTTCAGGGGGTGATAATAAGTATAAATAAAATAAAATAGTGGAGACCAGAGTGACTTAGAGAAGATTACTTTAGCCAAGATGATATCAAAATCATTTGTGAATTTTTTAAAAATATTTTGTCATTTATGTTTTAGAAAAAAAATTTCTCCCTCAGCTCTCCAGATAAATTGAGAGATGCATGAACTGGTATTTTAGGCAAAAAATAAAGGTGATTAAACGTACCAGCCTGTGCACATGTGCACTCACACAGGTGCACACACACCTAACAGAAACACACATGTGCACTGACCCTGAACCACCAAAGCAGTAGTTAGAATATTTGAGTACGTGCTACTTTCACATAGCACCCACTACTTTTCCTTCATAGCATTTGATATCAGCATGCACTTATGCATAAATAACCATATTTATATGAAAATATTTTAGACTTAGTCTGACTGGTTACAAGTGGTAAGACTGCAACTTCCTATCTGAGGTTATCTCATTCTACCTCCCATCCACCATTCCACTCTGAAGCAGTCATCCTAAGGTGACTCCCAATGACTTATAAAAGGGTATGCCCTTTTATACTCCCCTCACCTTTCATGAGAGCAGAATCTTGACTTGCTCCTAACCAACAGAATATGGCAAAAGTGATGGAATGTCACTGCCTTCATTACATTATATTATATAGAAAAAGTGAAGCAATTGTGCAGATGTAATTGAAGTCCCTGATCAATTAATACAAAGGAAGATTATTCTCTCTAAGTGTAGGGAACCACTTCACATAGCATGGAATTGTAGCTCAGCTGCCACGTGGAAAACCGGTATGGAGCAAGTGGCATACAGGACCATGCCCACAGAGAGGTTTTCCCATGGGGAATCAGGCCTGCATTGTACCTAGGCTGCTATGAGACTTGCTTTTGCCAAAACTCCCTCACCCTGAACTGAGGCAGCAAGGGCTTACTTACTGCAACTTGCTAAAATCTGAGCTAAACCTCCCAAGTATGGAGTGTGACAGGATCAACCACTTTTCCCCTTGATCTGCAACATCCTTCTCTTTGAAGTAATTAACAACATTCTTTCCTTTGTTATCTGTAAAAGGTAATCCCCTGCAGGGAACCTGTGCATAGTAAATGGGGACCATCCTCAATGTAATACACCCAGAGAAGGAATAAAAGCTTGTCCAGGCAGGGACTGAGCTCTCTCGCGCCCTCTCTCTCAGAGAGTGGCCATGCTGTCCCCTTTTTCTCCACAGGACTTCTGTTGTCCATGTGTATTTGTTCACGAGCAGCCACAACATACACGGATCCTGCTAGCCAGGATTTGCCACAACTGAGCCCGACCTAATAGGTGACTTATTTAAAGATGGTCTGGAAGTCACAGACCCCAAGCAGCAGAGACTTGATCTCTGTATTTGGCTTCCATGAATGCTAAAGCCTCGAGGAAATAAATTTTACCCACAACCTGAAGGAGCTTCCAAGAAGAGCCTCCAGATAAGAAGGTAGGCTGGCTGACTCCTTGATTTAAGCCTTGTGAGACTCTTAAGGGGGAAAAAAACTAACTAAGTGATGCCTAGACAATATATCCTACAGAAACAGGCAAAAAAGAAATGTGTATCCAGTGGCCAAGTTTTTGGCAATCTGTTACACGGCAGTGGAAAACTAATACACACTCCCTCCAATAATAAACAATCCTTGTTGCTGTCATGCTGTTCCCCAAAACAGGACATATTATTTTTATGATTTCTGCCTAGAGTCATTTTCAAATGTCCTTCCCATCCCTACCCAGTGAAATCATATCATCCTTAAAAAATCAGCTTAGATCTCAACTCTTTCCTCAAGCCTGCCTGACACTTCTTCCATCCCCTGCCCACCCTCTGGCCCTCCGCATGTAGAATTAATCACTTCTCTCTGACCCTCGCATTGTTTCAGCACTTCCACTCTAGAATTGTTAGTGGTTTATGAATTTCTGCACACATTTGTGAGTTCCTTTAGAGAAAGAAACATATATCAAGTTGGATAAAATTTAGAGAACCATATTTTTAAATCTCTCTATGAGATGTTGAAATGACAATAATTATTACTAATAATATTAATATTCAAGCCAAAACCTAAGTGAAGGTAGAAACTGGAAGTGAAGCACAGATAAGAGCTTTCATTCTAGGGGTGAACTGTTAGACCTCATACATTTGAATTGATGTTTTATAGCTTCACATAACTGAAAAGTAAAGGACAAAGCCTGGATCCTCTCAGGTACAAAATCTAGAAGAAGAAATCCATTGCACAAATCTAGGACACCAAGTGACTACAAATATAGTGTAGAAATGCATTTCAGATGTACCTACCTGGCTGCTAGTAATTAGTACCAATCATGAGCCATCCCTCATACGGCCCAAATTCCAATAACAAGTTTTAATTTATAATGATCCTTGATACATAGTTCATTGAGGGATGTGGCAGAAGAACACTCAATTTTTCTTCCCAGATTTATTGAGAAATTAATGTATCACTATATAAGCTTAAGATATACATCATGACGGGAAAAATAGTTCTTTGGAGAAACCATCTTTATCCCAGGACTCAGGAAATTTCCATAAATTAAATTCCAAGAAATATGAACTCACATTCATAAAAGCTCAAAACACGAAAAGGAACAAGATAAGCAAGAGGTAATGAAAATGACTACCACCAGAATCAGTCTAATGAAGACTTCAGATCTAGGAATCTTCAGACAACATACTAAAATATATTACATATATATTTTGTATATTTAAAGACATAAAACAAAGTTAAAAAACCACAGACTACAATAAATTACCAAACAGATTTTAAAAAGAATCAAACTTTTAGGAGTTAGAAGCCTAATAATTTTAAACACAAAGCCATCATTAGAACAACTAAAGAAATAAGGTTTAAATGGGAAGAATTTACATACAGTGTAACATAGAGAGAGACACAGAGATATCAATTGTGAAAGGCAAGTTAGGTGACATGGGGGACACCGATTTCGGAGAGATCCCATGGGAGTTCGAGTCTGATCAGGAAACAGTGAAGAATCAAACCAAGTAGTGAGAGGGGAGGTTGAGAGTTACTATAAATGTTTGGTCGCAGTTAAATGAAACAATATATTTTAATACCCCAGGCGTAGTGACTATGGGTAGTACTACCACCCTAGGCTCAGGGAGGGAAGGGAAGGGAGAAGAGCTGTAAGTAGAAAATTGCCTGAGAGGAACTATGACCTTCAGCATCAGTGAATGGTCATCAGTCTGGCAATAGGGGAGCAGTGGCAAGGAGTGCCCAAATTCACTTTCCGCCCTCCCTCTGATCTGCTCCCTGTGCCTCGAGTTATTTGAATTCACCTGCAAACCAGAAAGCAAGAGAGGTCATTATGCAGTCCGATCAGGTCAATGTCTTAGGACATGGAGTACACGAGAAGAGGACAAAAACTGATGTCCAAAGCAATACATATCTTGGGTTCCAGGTGAAAAGTTAAGAGACAATAAGTCAGAGGCAACTTTTAAAGAGACAATGGCTGGGAGTTTTCTAAAATGAATGAAAGACTTAGTTATCAGATACAAGAGCCCAGAAAATTCAAAGCAGTACAAGTAAAAGAAAAAAATATATTGAAAAAAATGATGAGGAAAGAGCAGAATACACAAACACACAAAGAAAATATAAATGTAGCAAGACCAGAGATTTTTAACCTTTTTCATCCCATGGAGCATATAAACTAATTCCTAATATTCTGCAGCACACCAAAAATATGTTATATTTTTTGCCAATCTGACAAAAAATAGGTATAATTTGATTCATTCACACTGAATGGCAATTGTTATGTTGGCTGTTGTCATTTTTTTTTTATTTGGCAATCTAAAGGAAAAGAGGTCAGTGCCCCTGATTAAATAGTCAGATATTGCTTTTTTAAAAAAAGTCCTTGTGGCACTCGGGTCAAAAATCTCTAAGGTAGGCCAAAGAAAACATATCACCTTTAATGAAGCAACAAGTCTACTGACAGCCAGCTTCTCGAGAGTAACAACAGAAACCAGAAAACAGTGTGATACCACCTCTGTGCACTGCAACAAAGCAAATGTACACCTAACATCCATACTCAGTGAAAATATCATTCCCAAATAAAAATAATTTTTTACAATTTTGGAAAAATATGGAGAGATTTGCCATCAAGAGAATCACTAAATTAAAATTGTAAAGAATTTTCCTCCAGCAAAAACAAACTTATCCCATGCTGAATGTTCTAGATACAGGAAGACACAAAAAGCAAGCAAACTGATAAATATGTAGTATTATTTGAAAAGACTTTTAAAAATTATAATAATATCGAATGAATTAAATACCAATATAAAACTAAAATAAAAGTGAGGCACAAAGTATTTGGAGATAAAGTGAAATTTCCCTGCAGTGTTTGGAAAGAAGTTTTAGATCTTGATTGATATTTGACATTAATGTATGCATATTAAATGTTTAAATGCTAAAAGATAGTACTAGTATGTAGAACTTTCAAACCAGTAGGGAAAAAAAGAAAACCACTGGAAGAGAAACAAATGTTCAGTAACCTCAGAGAAGTTGAGAAAGGAGAGTCATAAAAATATGAAAGACAGGACAGACAGAGTGAAGCTTCAAACATATAAAACAAAAACTTACATAACTGAAAAGAGAAACAGACAAATTGAGAGTTACAGATGAAGATCTTACCTTTTTTCATCAGCATGGATGGACCTGGAGACCAGTACGCTAAGTGAAATAAGCCAGTCAGAGAAAGCCAAATACCATATGATCTCAATTATAAGTGGAATCTAATGAACAAACTAAACAAACAAAATAGAAACTGACTCATAGATACAGAGAAGAAACTGACATCTATAAGAGGTGAGGAGTGTTGCAGGGGTTGGGTGAAAAAAGTGAAGGGATTAAGAAAACAAACAAACAAACCCTCATAGACACAGCCAATGGCATGGGGATTACCAGAGGGCAAGATGGCTGGAGGGACATGGAGGAGGGCAAAGGGGGCATAAACTGTGATGGAAGGAGACTTCACTTTGGGTGGTAAACACATAATATAATATAAAGATGATGCATTATAGAATTGTACACTGATACTGATATAATTTTATTATCCAATGTCACCCCAGTAAACTCAACAAATGTTTTAAAAGAGTTACGGATGAAGATTTCAATACCTGCTTTGAACAAATGACAGAACAAGTAATGAGAAAATAGGGAGTACATGGAACACTTAAACACTATCAATCAATTCAACCTAGTTGACATGTATAGGACACATCAATAAACAAGAGTAAAATATACATATTTTCAAGATAATACGGAACATTTACCAAGATGTGCCATACCTGGGTCACAAAATAAGCCTCTATATGAAAAATTCACCATAATACAAAGTACATTTTAAGACTACAATAAAATTAAATCAGAAATCAACAGCACAAAGATACATGGAAAAATGCATAAGCATTTGGAAACTAAATAACACATTTCTAAATAACCCATAGGTTCAAGAAGAAATCAAAAGGAAAATTAGAACATAGGTTCTACTAAAATAAAATGATTTAAAAATATACTGAAATTTGGGAGGATCCTGATAAAGCAGTACTGAGGAAATTTATAGCACTGTACTAGGAATTTATGCCTATATTAAGAAAAGAAAAACAGGATCTCAAATCAAAAACTTTACTTTTTCCTTAAAAATGTGTAAAATAAGAGCTAGTTAAACTCTAAGTATGCAGAATAAAGAAAATAACAATGGATAGTATTATTCTCTAAATAAAAATTATTTCTCTTACTTTAATAAAAAAAAACTAGCAATGGGATAAGAGCCTCCCTTACTTCCTCCTTCCCTGACCTACTCAACCCTTAGATGAAAGAAAGCATCGAGGATCATAATAATAACATAAGGCAAAGAAGACTGCCTATGGCCAGAACTGAATTCACCTGTGTCAGTGCAATGTAGAAAAGGCAGGAAATAACTAAGACAAAGGGATGGATCAGATGCCTGAAATGCAAAGAGCACCTGTTAGATGACTCAAGGATTCTATGAATAAGGGAGAAAAAAATCTTCCAGCTGTGGTTTTGGTAATTTTTTCTGGTAATGGGTTTGGGCCAAAGATAATTACTACTGTATATCTATTGTTGTGAAGAGAATGTTTGTGCTCCCCCCAAATGCAATGTTGAAGCCCCAAACCTTAATGTGACTGTATTTGGAGATAGGATCTTTGTGATGTGATTAAGGTTAAATGAGATCATAAAGGTGCAGCCCTATGTGTAGGATTCATGTCCTTATAAAAAGAGACAGGAGAAAACTGTCTGTCTCTGCTTCTCTCTGTCTCTCTCTGCTCCCCACCCTGCACCCTACTTCCTGCCACGTAAGAACACAGGGAAAAATGAGCAGTCTGCAAGCCAAGGAGAAGGCCCCCACCAGAACTCTGTTACACCAGGCCCCTAATCTTGACTGTCACCCCCCAAAGTGTGAGAAAACTAATTTCTGTTGTTTAAGCCACCCCATGTATGGTACTTTGTTATGGCAACCCGAGATGACTGAGACATCTATAGCTTTTATTTTCATTCCATTAAGCATATTTTTGCCTGGTAAATGTAGGCTATGTGTTAACCTTTTGTAGAATAAAAACACAAAATGTGCATGAGATGAAAGATCCTGGGTTTTAAGTCAACACTCAAGCGGGTGTGGGGGGATAAGAGAGGACTTGAGTTCTGCTTTGCTTGGTGGCCTTAATTTGAGACTGTCAACTAAGCTGAAGCACTTGTCCCTCTCAATTTCTTTCTCCCATCTTTACTATTCTGATACATCAAGCATTGCCCTGTCACCAGAGTGATCATGGACCTTGGAGAGCAGAAGAGTAGGGAATGAAACTCCACTCCAGTTGCTTTTTTCCTTTCATACTTGTTTGACTCACATATGAAAATGTGGAGGCTGGATATGCTCAGCAAATAATACAACAACTCATTTGCAAAGAATTTTTAAAATTAATATATGCCAAAAACAGAGACTGATATGCTCAGCTCTTAACAAGACACTGTTTCACTGGAATCTGGTAAGAATTTCAAAAAATGTTATGCCTATTCAAAAATCAACCTGGGGATAGAATCCATCAGCCTAATCAGGATCTTTCCCTTTGAAGTTCTCCTTTTGTCTCTTCATGGCTTTTCCTCCAGAATTCTTACTTCATGCACGAGACAATAAATAATATAGGCACGATGGGTGAGTGTATTCAGTCTAATAAAATTCCATCGAAGTCCAAATGAAGTGTGAAGCTAAAGGACTTTGATTATTTCCTCACTTATACAATCACATTACCTTTTAAAAAATTATATCAAAATGTTCAGTGTTTTTTAAAAGACAGACCAGAGATTACAGCAGAGTAACTAGTCTCTAAACTTGTTCTTAATTTTAAAATCTAATCTGTTGGGATAATGACAATTTATAAACACCATAGAGATGTAAGTTATGTTTATATATGCCTATAACATGAAATAATTATAAAAGCAAAGAATTTTCCACGTTTAAAAGAAGATATGTATTGAAAATATAAAAATTATGTAAAACCGAGACTGCCTCAGACATCAATTGCTGTCCTGCTGTACCTGAGTCACGTGGTTCAGTGGCTCACCTTCCCCGTCACTATCTTTACTACGATAGTGACTCACTCACTCAGAAACCTATACCTCACGCTCAGTCAGAGAGCACAGCCAAGCAATTTAAAACCATTTAGAAAATTAAAAGTCTATCACATCCACAAATAGGGATTTACCCTTCATTTAGTACCTCGTATGCGATTCTTGGACAGTTTTTCTTACTGTTCCTGCTCCCTGTGTTCCCAGCCTGCTTGATTTTAGTTGGGTATACTCTCAAAGCCAAAATTTTCAGCTATCTTTCCATATAGGCAGGTGTCCAGGAAAACCAAACAGGAAAAAATGAAAGGATACTATTTTGGATCCTATGAATACCATAAGCCAGCTCCTATGAAAATTTAAATTTTCATATTTTGATGGAAAGAGTGCACATACTCTGAAGAAAATTTTAAGGTGCCATTCTAAGAGCATATGAATTAAACTATTGTGTATTGGCCATAAAAAGCATTAGCTTATGTTGCAAACGTATATTTCCTTAGGAAGCTTCACGGGAATTAACTGCTTTTCATGAAAATACCTCTACCATTTGTTATAAATGGCAGTGGCATCTATTAAATGGGTAGCAGAGTTTATGAGTTTTTCTTGTAACCTGTATACTCTTGAGCTCAATGTTTATTGTCATTAAATATTGTCAAAATATGTTTATTGAGCCTGGGGCAGGAATTGCATTACTGTTCACAATGACTACCATGGTGAATATTAAAGGAGATAATGTTTTTGATCAGGCCTAGAACTTCATGAGTATTTAGTAAATACTGGCCTATTTATGGTTCCTGTCCTCAAAAAACTTATGGCCTGTTAGGGTTGACCAGTCATTGGCCACAATGCAATTTTTTAGCATTGTGGTGGAAAAGCATGCTATAGAAGCACAGCGTGTTGGAGTCATTTAAATCAGACTCTAGTTACTAGAAGAGATTGCATTTGAAGTGAATTTGAAAGGACATGTAAAAGTTAGCTAAATGGCAGGAAAGGGAAATTTATTCAAAACTGATGAAACACAGAAACAGAGACCAGAGGAGAGGGGGAGGGGAGAATGGGCAAAAAAAAAAAAGGACAGAGAAATAGAGTCAATAATATCATGATAAGTTTGCACAATGACAGATGACTACTAGAATGAGTCAGGTGATTACACTGTAAGGTATAAAAAATATTAAATTACTATACTGTATGCCTGAAACTAATATGACTAATATAATACTGTATACCAACTACACTTAATTTTTTTTAATTTTTTAAAATGGTGAAACAAATTCCTATGGAGGTGAGAGGAAATGGGATCCAGAACTCAGAAGGAAAGCCACTATGATGTCCTGACTGGCATGAAAAATTGTTTCTGTGTTCACAGATAACATGTTTATGAATAATTTTTTTTATCCTCACTCAAGGACTTTTTTTTTCATTGCTTTCAGAGAGTGAGGATGGGAAAGAGAGAAATATCTATGGGAGAGAGAAGCACTGATCAGCTGCCTCCTGTTCAGCCTGCCTAGACTGAGGATCAAAACCACAGCCCAGGTAAGTGCCCGACTGGGAACCGAACCCTCAGACTTTTGATTAGGGGACAGTGCTCCAACCAACTAAACAACACCCCCCAGTGCCGTTTATGAGTAATCGTGATGGTTCCTGTGCATTTTAATAAAAATACCAAAGAAAATCTAATAAAATTAACTTAGATTACATAACTAATTATTGTCAGCTAATAACATAGACCCCAAACTGAAAAAATTATTTCTCCTGTATTGGAACCAATGTTTTAAAATATTTATTCTTTCATTCAATAAATATTGCAATAACTTGCATGGTAAGTATAATCAACCTGGCAGGAAAAAATGTGTGATGTATGTATTCATACTACAAAGTACTTTTGCCCTTTTAGTAAACATTGTTTTACCATTTATTTCAATAGTTCCTTTCCAAATGGAACACTAAAATGCTTGTACATTCCATCATCATGAACGGTACAAAGAGAGGGTGATTATTTATGAGCTTTGAGTATTTCAATTTCTGCAATTTACTTTTGACTTAAAAAATGACTATATAATGAAGCAACACTAACACTCACAATACAGTAATAATGTTATAAATATGTATGTCTGTTTATGTTCACCCACTTCCTTGTAATGTGTATTGCCCAGTGGCCACACATCATAATGATGCTTTTTTTCCACTATGTTATATTAAGTGATTAGAATATTCTAGGAATGATTATTCCTCAAATAATGGTTAAAATACAAGAAATTTCATCAATGTTATATAATTATGCCATCAAAAAGGAAAAAGGAAGGATATCTTATTTTCCAAAGCTTATTAAGAAAGGTAAATTAATAGAATCCAAGCCTTACAAGAATTTAAGTATACTTTTAAAGATTTCTAACTTAAAAAATAAAACTCATTATCAAGTTCCTCAGTATACTGACTTTTCTTGTCATTCAAATGCCTCATGCTCTTGGCAATGAGGGCTGAGAAAATAAAAGTGCATTTCAAGCACTGTAAATTTTACTATTCAGATTTCCCAACCAACATGCAAATATGAGTTTTAGAAAACAATAGTATTATAACCAAATCATTATTTCTCTAGTTTTTCAATTACTCTATTAAAAATGATATTCTGATTTGACCAGGGAAATACTCTGTTCTACTTAGCAGAATTTTCTAGTGGCCCCACCTTCTGGCCTACTCCACGCTGTCTATACAGCAGCAACTTTTTCCAAAGGCCACCAGGCTCCTGTGGGATAGAATTAAATGCCAGACATGAACTCTGTGTTCCACATGGAATCTTCATACCAACCACTGCTGTTTCCCAACCTGGGATGCTCCTTCCTTGTCTACCTCACAATTACCCTTCATTTCCCCTAGTCCCTTACCCTCTCTGTGGCTTCATTCTTTTCCTTAGTGTCTAGAACAGAGAGGACAAGGAAATTAATTAGGTAAAATAAACTCTAACCCTGTAAGAAAATCACTTTATGAGCAGCAAACACAGTATATCTTTTCTTGTAATCACTTAAGTGTTCAAATGAGGATAAATATTAGAAAGTAACATTTTCTAAGCACCAGAGGCACAAGTTAATTTTTCTTTCATAAGGAATTAGTGTAACGCTTGAAGCCTTGCCCAGCACTTCTCAGAAATTGTAAACTCATTGAGTTTACTGAACATTTATTCTTCATCAACATCTCTCTGTATACAGACTAGGCATTGATAAATTATTTTGAGAATAATAATAATAAATTCCCAAAAGAGCACAAAAATCAATGTTTGAGTTAAAAGTCAACTTACCTCCTTCATGTCTGTAATTTATAGCCGGAAAGAATGTTCAATCATAGGAGAAAGAACTATACAAATTACAAAGTACATAGAAAGTTATATTTTCCCTCCCTCTTCATCATATATACAGGGTACACAATTTCACCATTACCATTTCCACACACAGAATATTTTTTAAAGAAAATTAAAGTAAAAAATGTCTGTCCATGAATACTTTAAAGTTCTATTATTTTAGTGTGCTTGATGGATTGCTATATAAAGGGTAATTTTTTTAGTGTCACTATAATAGTTATTTCACAGAATGCTTGAACCTGAACTCTAATGGAATGAAAACTGGCAAAGTACAAAATGCAAATTATGAGTGAAAAAGAAGCCAAATGTTTATTTCCAAATATTTAGGTTTTGCATTTAATTCTCCATTTGGACTTCTTGGTGATTTTTTTTATTCCAAAAGAGATTAATTTTTAACCTTAAAAGCAATTTTTTTCTTGAAGTCCATATTTAAAAAGTAAAAATAAAAACTAATGACTCAATAAGAAACGTTTTAAGGTAAAACTGAGCCTAAGTTCTCTTTCCTCTAACAAGATAGTTCTTTAGTTTAACTCACCTAGATGTGAGTTAAATGAAAGCAAGTTTTAATGTTGATACCTAGTCAGAGCCATATCTCTTAGAGAGAAAAAATGGATGACCTCAAACCCAAGGGAAACTAAGGGTTACAATTCTCACAACTTCGGGTAATGTTCCATGCTAAGATGCTTACAAATTGCAGTGTGTGTATGTGTGTGTGTGTGTGTGTGTGTGTGTGTGTGTGTGTAAGACAGAAAGAGAGCAAGAGAGAGAATATTAAGTATGAATGACTGTAAGTGTGTCCTGGCACCTCTTGGATCTTAAATAAGCACTATAGTACCTTTACTAGTAAGGAAGGGACGGTAATTCCATCATCAGAGTCCCTCACATGTAACAATCTGCCCTAGGGAGAATGTCACAGAAAACTCTCTTATGGATCTAAAACACGGCATTGATGAGCAGTGATGCTTCCCAAATAACCCCTAAAATTTCTGAAAACACATCCCTGAGCCCAGGGATGTATTTTACATTCATAAATCAAATAATAGTAGCTGTCCCTGAACTCAAATACTCCTCTATAATAAAGTTGCCTCATCTTGCCTATAAGTATTACATTATGCAGAGTCTTATTAGCTAGCAAAGGTATAAAGATTTTATACATACAAGATAACTTTAACTTGGAGATGCCAACCCTCTTGCTAAGGTGGCTGGAATAGGTAGCAAAGCCTCTGGAAAAAATGCAATACTTACCCAGAGGCCAGAATGAGAGATAAACACAGGAAAGGAGAAAGAGCAGGTGCAAAGTCAAGGGCCCAGGAGAGATGAGGGTTCACTGGAGGAAGATAGATAAGCTGGCCTAGTTGCAGGAAAGAGTTCAAGTTGAATATAATGTGAGTGAGGTTTCCTTACCCTCTTTGATTTTAACAATTTGAACTAATGAGGTAACAAAAAAACAATGCAATTATTTATATACTTCCCATCAGACCTAAGGTGATCAAGTAGTAAGTGATTTATGCTCTATGCCTCCCAGAATAAATCACTGATCACTGATGAGGCTAGTGTGTATATGAGCATGTAAACATCACCATGATTTTTAATACTATGCCATATTTAGAGGGGTTAGTATTTTCTCTTTTAAAATAAGGATTTATATCAGATAATAAAATTTTGACTTATTCCAAAATCCAGAAGAGGTTAAATGGACCAGTTCTTGAAAAGTAAAAATGTGGCAAGAAGATAATCATACTATAGGCCTAAGGAAAATGAAAATTACAAAGAAATGAAGAACCATTTCTCCCATGAACTGAAAAATTTTTACATCATAGTTGGTTGTTTTTTTTAAAAGGTAGGATGGCAGTATCTACAGAATAAGTTTAAGTCATCAGTGTACAGAGAAGAAAAGCACACAGCACGAGACTTCAGTGTGTTGGATGGTGGTGTGGGTTTTTAGGAAGGGAAGGCTCTCCGTCTGGCATTTCCCCAAGGAGTCTGGGCTCCATACATGGTTTCTCAGCCACTGGCTACCAGGTGCATAACCCCAGGGACCGAAAGCAGGAGGAGGGAGGGTAAAAAAGGAGCCATGCCCTTTCTTTTTAGGAATCAATAAAAATAGTTTGTGAGAAAACCATACAGGTCCTGCCCATAGTAAGTTCTCATCATATCTAAGCTAAAAGTATTAAGAATTAATAAGCATCATTTGTCACTATTCCTGTATTATCTTGTGGCATGGTCTCATAGCCATGTTCTCATGACAGAATATGTAATACTTGCAAGAAACAAAGGAAAAAAGTAGCAAGTTTATATGAATTAGGAAATAGTACACTAGTGTAAATGCTATCAAACAGTTTCAAAGTCATGGTATGTCCTCAAAGCAGTGCAGAAACCATTAAAAATGCTGTTTTCCTAATTAATAATAGGGTATAACATAAAAGTCAACTATAAAAATAAATTACCTAAAATTAACACACACACACACACAGAACAAAGGACACTGTAATGAGAAAACTGCACATTCATTCTTCTAGGTTATTATGATAAATGTCCTTTCCATAAGATACTATTACTACATGTTCTCATTTGCAGATAATTACTCTCCATCTGGTAAAATCTCCCAGAGATTTTTTTCTCAAAATAAAATTTTGATTTGCATAAAAACATTTAGATAGTCTATAACCTACAAAGAGATGAAACAAGATGGACAAGGTACTGAAGAGAAAGTTTTGCTCAACTGTGAATATTTCAGTAACTTTCAACAGGGGGAAAATTTGAGTACTGGCTGATTGTTTAGAGCAGGAATAAATGAGAAAAACACAGCTCCATATTAGATGATAAAACTCTTGCTGTTGGGTATTTTGCTAGTGACTAGTATTTACATATCATAAGTTCTGAATACCTGTTTCTAAACTGATGGCCCAGGACACTGATAAGGGTTACATCCTTCAGTGGTGAGAGCACCAAATTAAAAAGACAAATGATATTTTTCCAAAGTGTACTTGTCAAAAATGTTATGATTAGATAGATACATACATACATACACATTTTAGTTAATAATTTATATTGAATTATGGCTTCTCTTCTGGTAAGAATTTTATTAAATATAATAAATACAGACTTATTAGAAAATTCAGCATGTGTTAAATTTGAAGAAAAGATGAATTTTTTATCATTTAAACTTTTACATGAGTTTGTGAAATACTCTTACCTAAAACTGAAGATTAGCACAACTAACCTTTCAGGAAGCTCAATTATATGAAATTGCAATCTAATGGTACTCTACCTGTCCATTGAATTTATTTAATAATTTTTAAATTAGAATTCAGAGTTACATTGACTCGAAATTATACAGCACTTTGTAATAACAAAATAGTTTGATGTTGAAGTTTTATTAAAATGTGATAATTGTAATAATGTTTCTTTATTTTATTTTTTTTTAAAGATTTTATTTATTTTTTAGAGAGGGAAGGGAGGGAGAAAGAGAGAGAGAGAGAAACATCAATGTGTGGTTGCTGAGGGACATGGCCTGCAACCCAGGCATGTGCCCTGGCTGGGAATTGAACCTGCGATGCCTGGTTCGCAGCCCATGCTCAATCCACTGAGCCACACCAGCCAGGGCATGTTCCTTTATTTTATATAAAGGGACTTGTGTAGCAGAAGAGACAGTGATATATCTTTCAACAGATACCTAACATTTTATTCACATTAAGACAGTAAATATGTGTTTGGATATCCTAAATTCACCCTATTTCTCAGTGAGGTCAGGCTACTAAATCTCTTACAAGTCATTCTAAATCTCACTGTATTGTAAGTAAGATTTAGTATTCAATTAATTTGTAAGTAATGAAATTTAGACTAACATGTTTAGGGGGCAAAGGCCATGAGAACTAGCGACATCCACTTCCCATCTCTGTTCCCTGCACTCCAGTCCAATGTGCCATGTCTCACCTGAATCATGTCATTTGTCTTCTCTCCATCACACCCGTTCTAGGCCTCACTTCCATCCCTATTACTTGTTTTCAATTCTGCAGCCAGGGAAATCTTCACCAAGTAAAAGTCTCATCATCTTATTTCCTTCCTTAAAGTCATTTACCAGAGTTCCATCATTCTTAGGATAAAAGCAAAATCTTAGTATGGCCTTAGTATCCCACAAGGCTGAGCCCCCTTCCAGCCTTAGGTGCCTCTCCCACCTCAGACACCTACGCCTGAATTAGCTCCTCACACCCAGCAACTTTTCTGCTCCACAAAGCATTTGCTTGGGTACTTCCTCTGCCTAGAGCACGCTGGCCTCCTTCTTTGACTCGTTAACCACCACTCAACCCTCAATTTCAGCTTCCAACATGACCCTGTGTATCTCTTTGATATATACATTTCTGTGTATATCACATTCAAATGCACATATGCACACAACACACACCTTACACACTATACAAACACATGTACCATATATAGTAAGTTATCTAAGGGAAAGTACATGTATTTATTTTGTATATGTGATGTGTGTGAGACTATTTAATGACTGTAAATGTATTCTAGTACACAGTAAACTCCATGAAGGCAAAGACTGTATCTATTTTTGGCTTATAATTTTATCTCTACCTCCCTGACTACTTTTTGGCACATACTATGGCCCAATAAATATAAGTTATATCAATTAAGTGCAAGAACTATGACTAATTCTGTGGTAGGAAATAGATGCCAAAAAAAGGACTCCAATTTGATGGCACAGAAGAGGCATCATAATATAATTCTGAAATCCTACAAAATAAAATCCTGAATGAAATCATTTCCAAGGTATTTATTTCCATGAGAGTTTTTTGATAAATATTCTTTAATGAACAATGTTAAATTATGATGTTTCTTTGGGAAGGTGATTATACTTTTAGTACCTTCAAATAGATGTGCTAAGTGCTGCTTAGAATAAGACAATATAGTGTTAATTCATACATTTTCTATAAATAACATAGATTATTGTCCTCAGATTTGTCAACTTCTTTATACATTGCTGCAGCATACTTCATGAGTGATATTATTTTTACAATCTGTGTCGAGCTAATGTAGTTTACCTAAGGACTATGCTGCAGCTTCTTGAAATTCTATTTTTAGCACCACATTACAAATTCCCTGAATCTAAACAAAATTAAATCCTTTGCTATTACCAGCTTTCTCACTTGGCACTCAGTCATGCATATAAACCTACAATAGACGATATGTGTTATTTAATTAGGACTTCAGGTTAAAGGTATGTTTTCTCTGAAACTCATTAAAATGAATACAGAACAAAATCCACAGATAAGCACACCATTGGCAGTGAAATAATTTAACAGTTACAAAACACTAAGAAATTTATCAGAAAAACATTAACATTTATACCAAATCAGTCTCCCTCTAGATCTCTGAGCACTTCCTCAGAGGACATGGTGCATGGGAGAGGGGCATGGATTCATGAAATCGATAAAGCAAGGATGATATAAAGAGGATAGTGAAATATAATCAATATATTTGACTAGTAGGTATAAAGCAAATGTTAACCTATTAACAATGCCATATAATATTTGCAAAAATAAAATCAACCACCTTAAAGTACAAATAATACATAAGTAAATTTCAAACAGAAAAAAACATACAGAACACATCTTCCAGGCAGATGTGCAAGTATGAGGAAGATTAAACTAGCCACACTTGTAAGTGGGGAAAAAGCAACTGACAAAGAACTACATAAGCTCATTTCTTTCAAAAAGAAAATCTTTTTCTGTCCCTTCCTTTCTCTATCCCTCTCTCTCTTTCCTTCACTCCCAGCATTTCTTCCCCCCTCTTTCTATAATATAATAAATACTTTTTAGCATATACATGTACAATTACAAAAATATCTGATGTATATGTAAGAAAAAAGTTACAATACCATAATCACTTTTGCAGAGTAGGTCTAAAGAAGTTGAGGTCTTTTTTGGTTTTATGTACTTAAATAACACTAGAGATTTACAACAATCACATGTCACTTAAAATTAAATTAATTAATTTAAAATTAAACAAATAGGAAGTTTCCAAAGTCAAGTACATAGTAATATACAATATATACAAATTAAAACTGTTGTTATCAGAAATGGATAACTTGAAATTCTTCCAAATCCAACATCATACTTTTCCTCTGAAAAGTTAAGCCCACATTGACTGGTGTTACTCTTAATGCAGACAGATAATATCTGGACTTAACACTTCTAACAAAAACTTCATGTCAAATGATAAGGTCTCACAGTTTGAAGAAAACATGAGATCATGGCCTAAATCCCTCATTTTTTGAGCAAAGCATTTAAGCTAGAAGACTATGGCCAACTTAGCTTTAACTTCCTCCTGCTTGGTATAAACAAGTTTCACTTCTTATGCCTCCTTATACTTTATACTTTCAAAGCTTTTAACATGTGTATTCTCTAACTATTATTGAATTTTAATAGGGAATATGACTTTAGGGTTCAAAAACTAAAAATATGAAAAGCAGTATACACTGAAAAGCTCACATGAAATCCCGGTTCCCGTCCACCCAGTCTCCCTCCATTCCCTCTAGTTAATCACACATTTTTTCCCTATATTCTTCTAGAGTGGCTATATGAAAACTAACCAAATGTGAATGCATGGAGTTACCCACTTTTCATGCCTAAGATAACATGCTATACAGTACATACTATTTTGAAACTTTTTTAAACAATAAAATTGTTTAAATGAAAACATGTTCATTTTAACACAGCTTCCTCATTTTCTCACACACAGTATTTCATTGTGGGGATGCATAGCAATTTATTCAATTTGTGCCCTAATGAACTGATGGTTTATTTCTAATCTTTTGCTCTTGACAACAATGTTAAGATAAATAACTTGGAGCCATGTTATTCTTCACTTGCGTAATTCATTTGTAAGTTAAATTTCCAGGAGTGAGGTTACTGAGTTAATTCACGATTTTAAACATTATTGACCAGTTGTCCTTTATAGGGAATGTTCAAATATACTCTCCATGAAGATATGAGAAAGCCTGTTTCCCAACAGCTACACCAAAAGAATGTATTCTCAGTCTCAGAACTTTACCAATGCTGTGTGTAACAAGTGATCTCTAAGAATTATTTGTTCAAAACTTTGCCCTTTGACTCACTGAGATGTTCCATTTCTTTATAACCCTTTGTGGGGAAATAGTCTTCCCATAGTATCTATTTGGTAATTTGGGAATCCACTTTTAACTTTCACATCAAAGAGAAAGTCACTTTTTCCACCCACAGTTACACATCCATTGTTCCATACTCAGAAGGATACAATCTGCACTGGAGGACTCTGACATAAATGAAAGGGGTTATACCAATGCTGAGCAGCAGTCAGATGTTTGCCTAGCCCAGTGATAAAGGGGAAAATGTTCCATAGAAATTAGCAGATAAAAACTCAGTATAGAGTAATAAACTTAAAGGCATAATCAAACATTAACTCCATTGGCAGTATGGCCCCTGAAGCAACGATGGACTTCCAATGCTGAGCTGACCATTTGGCATACACAAGAAGGAACAGAGCCTGGTGCTCCAAACTGTCTCTTCAGTCTTGGCTAGCCACAATGCACAAGAGTGCGCCCAAGGATATTTGCAAAGCTGCTGCTGTACCAGGGTAATAAAGTTAAGTTCTTGCTATTCTCCTGGTACATTCCAGGATAACAAAGAACGTGCCTCCTCTGGGTCTGAGGGCGGATTGGTTTTCTGGCCAGAATATGGATAACCTCTCCATCTGAAGGGTAGAATAAGGAGGTTTGGTAGCGATCTCCTTGAGTCAGGGTTTCCTGGGTTCCTCCGCTGTGACACAAACCTACTGTATGCACACTATCTACCTGAACCCGCTCCACATGGAGAATTCATACAAACATAAAGCTCAGGCTGCCTGCTGTGCTGTGAGATATAAAGTGTCTAAATCACTTGGGCTTGTTGCCTCCTAGCGGGTTAAACAGATGGAAGCCGGGCAGGACCAACAAGCAGTGGCAGTAGTTGCTGATGATGTTGGGACTTGCTTGAGTGCTCAACAATGTGGGTCTCAATTATAGTTGTTAAAAGAAATTAATACAAGGTTTAACAATAAAAACAAAACAGTCCTTTTAAATTGTTTTTCAAAGTCACGATTGTTTGATACAATGATAAAAATTATATTGTTTAAAATTATTTTCAACCTCCTTGGTGGTTGAGAGCCTGTACTGCATGTCAATTTCCACATCTTTTATGACTTTTGAATTCTACAAATTAGAAAAACTAATCACCTGAAATAAATTACTGAAATGGCAATCATTTTTGGCACTATCAAGCCTTTCTGAATATTGAGATTGAATATGGATTCAGAAATTATGAGCGTTGTCTCATTAAAGGCCATTTCCAGCACTTTTTTTAAATATTTATTTATTTATTTATTTATTTAAGTATATTTTATTGATTATGCTATTACAGTTTTCCCAATTTTCCCCCCTTGATCCCTCCTCCACCCTGTACCCAACTCTCCAGCATTCCCCCCTTAGTTCATGCCCATGGGCTGTACGTATAAATTCTTTGAATTCTCTTCTTCCTATACCATTCCTAACCTCCCCACATCTATTTTATGCCTACCAATTATGCTTCTTATTCCCTCTACCTTTCTCCCCCATTCCTCCCCTCCTCCTCCCCACTGATAACCCTCCATGTGATGTCCATTTCTCTGATTCTGTTCCTGTCCTAGCACTTCTTTAAAAGCAAAGTCAGTGAGCAAGGCACAATTAAATACAGAAGGCTGAGTGTTTTATTTTCAGAGAGAGGGCACTATTTGGAATTCATATCTTGCTTTGACTACCAACAGCCCTGGAAATTATTTCTCCCTGATTTTGTTACTTTCCATTGTGGTTCTTATATATGTCCAAGTGTGTATATAAAATACATCTCAAAAGAAAAATTTTTAGGAAGAGTTATTAGGAAAATGTCGAATTCCTGATCATGGCATTTCACCTTCATATGAAATCCTGATACCCTATCCACACGATAAATCTTTCTCCTTCATCCTTGAAGCAATGTGTTCAGGCTCTGAAGAGCTGGGGATACATTACTAGAATAGTTACTTGGGCATGTCCCTTGAAGTCATAAAACTTCTCTTTACTTGTGTTTTTGATGCCAAGGAGCAATTGTTTTCTAGTTTGTTTGTTTCCTTTCAATACTTGGGAAATTGTCTTTACACCCAACGGTCAGATAACCTCAGAGTAGGCATCAAAGTCATGTCTCAGCCTACTGAAAAGAATATTTTGTGGTAGTGATGGGATCCTCATCATCTTTCCCTATTTCCTTCAATATATGTGCTACAAATAAGATTCAGAGTATGGATTAAAATTCAGTGCAAAATACATTCACTTCAAAGTAAGCATGCCCTCCCATCACGCTCATAGAGGTGGGATGAACCCACCAGTGAGCACTGCTCCCTCGTATTCGACACGCGTATATGCTAATAGCTGACTCACAACCTGCACATCTGTTGATTAATACAGCTATAAAATCAAACACCTATTAGAATACATATTAAAAACCATTACTTTTCTACAATGTATACCAATATAGTGTGGCACTGAACAGTGTTATTCAACAAAGACCTTTTGTCAATGTGCATTCTGAAACTTTGTCTCTGAGTATAATATTTGCAATTATCTCTGCAATTCTTTCCGCAGATTTCTTGGAAATAATGTTTTATTTATTCTTATTTTTGCTTTGAGGAGTATGATTTGGGACAATGGTGCTAAGGTTTTTCCATTCTCTATATACAATTACAGAATTAACCAAATTTATACTGCAAATATAATTTTGTACTTGTTTGAAAAATCACTATTTGGCAAAGTTTTATAATAAGTAATATATTAGAAGCTTGAAGCAAATGGATTAATGTAAACCAATATAATTAACTTTTTAGTTAGTGATCATTATACTTCCTCTTTGCCCCATATTTAAATGGAATTATTTGAAATAAACATGAATACACACACTAATGGATATATATTCGCATTCTCTATTTGTACTTAAATCCTGTTCACAATACACATCAGATGTATTGTAACACTGTGTCGCTATTCTTGTTATAACTATGACTAAGGAATTGCTTTTAAGGCTTTAATCTATTTGAAGGAACCAGTAATAGAAAACAACTGAATCATAAAATATGAAATGTAAAAATTTAATAAATCTAATAAAAACCTAATAAAAGCCAAAAACATAGTCAAGAACAACTACACCCTGCTAAGCAAAAATAAGAGAGAATACTGACATTGCAGTAAGCTCACATGACTTAGAGCACAGTGAGTGATGATTTCTTTTAAAAGTATTTTAATTTAATTTGCAAATTAACAAGGATAGGATTATACTTCTTGATTTTTTTCTCTAAAGCCACCTAGTGCTTTAAAAATAATAAATTATAGATTTTTAAAGTACAAAACATTTAATTGTTACAGGTAGATTCAAGCCTAGACACGCATGTTAATAGATTCTTTTCCCCCGCAAGAAATTGCTCAGAGCATTAGCCTATCCTAGGGAAATACAGGGCGGGGCACAAGTAGGTCTGCAGTTTTTGTAAATAAAATAATATAACAATAAATAATAACACAAGAATAAACTGTGTTTTACGTACTCGCAATGGTAAACCTACTTTTGTCCCACCCTGTAGCACTGCTAATGCCAGTGACTTTTATTATTTACTAAATGCATTTTGGAAGAAGCATTCCCTATGAGAAGTTCTAGACAAAATTATCTGAGAATGATAAAGGGAGAATACCTCTTCAACTTGGTTTTTTTCAATGGAGCAAATGAATTCTATTTCATTTATCAAGATGGTTTTCGTCCACCTACATGCTGACAATTTAATGGGCGTCCTGTGAGGGCAGTTCCTATGTCTGCTTATGTTAGCTTCAGTGCCAGAATTACAATCATCACATAATAAACATTCAATAACTATTTGGTGAATGCATAAATATTGTATGCATTTCCCAACCCTAGTCAACTATAGTCCTATAAGGAGACCTATAACATTCAGGCCAGTAGCCCAACATTTGCCATGTAATCACCAAACCGAAAGCCTTAAAATAAACAAGCTGCCTCTAAGAAGCAACTGGATCTCATTCACATCCTCCAAGATATTTGATGTCTGTAGTTAGTTCTAAATGAGTGGCTTTAATGGTCTTAAATTTCAGTATGCCCTAGCCCAAAACCCATTTTAAAGATCATGGTCCATGATTTGTAAGAATGAACTATCTCCTTCAAAAATAGGTGAAGCCAATCAGAATTAATGAAATAAAAATATCAGGAAACTAAGGTCAAGACATAATAAGTTATAGCTAATGCTCCTAGGGAAGCACAGTGAGTCATAAATTCAATTGTCCTCATGATTATAGTACACACAAGTTGCATTTCTTTGTGAAAAGAGAAAAGAAAAAGAATTTTAAGTTTCAATTTTGGGGGTATTTTTTTCCCTTTTAGCCGTTTCTGCCTATGGTGCCAAGAAAGTATTAAACTTTAATGCCACAGCAGTATGCTAATTTCTAAAATTACTTTCGGAAACAGATTAAGGGCCCTGCAGGTGGGAAGTGCATTATGACTTCACTGGGAGCATAATGCGAGAACTACCATGATGGACGAACAAGCTAATGGAAAACATCCCCTTTCACTTTTCTTAGGATCATATGATAAAATAAAACATAATTAAATTTTTTAAAAGGTATTTTCATTTTAATTTTTAATTACCTGGTGTCTGTCAAAATCTTGCAATTAATTAACTTTTCACACTCAGTCTGCATCTCTTAATTATATGCTGTTGTGCCACAGTAAAATCTAGCAAGGTTACTACTGACTAATATCAAAATGTTAAGGCCATGCATGTTCTGTGAGCATTTAATGGGTTTCCACATGAAGGGAGAAAAGCATGGTTTTAATCATTTGATATCAAATAATAAAATTCAAAAACGGTGTCTCAGAAACTCTAAAATGATTTTTTATATTAAACTTTAAAGCACCAATGTACAAGCCTGAAAACTTTGCTGACTTATGAAAAGAACATGCGTTTTCCTTACAGTTACTCTAAGTGCTTTGTAACTCCCTCCATGTCCAGCTAATTGCTTTTCATGTAACAAACATTCAGGTTTGCTGAATAAATAAAAGAGAAATATTTTCCCAAATATATCAAATGTAAAGTCTGTGGGTTCTTGTGCCACTCTAATGAAAATAATAACAAATTTTAAAAGGAGATAGACTTATTATATTAATGTCTTCATGGAAGTGTGATAGATTTAGGCTATTAGAAATATTTAAACCAGGCATATAAGGCATAGTAAAATTAAGTAAAGTGCAGAACTCAGGAGCTCCAAAGTCTTTTTATTCCAATAAAACAAATATAAAGAGAAAACCTCTCCACTGTTGTGCAGCAGAAAGGACCCGGATGAAGATCTGAGCCCTTCAATCCTCGGGCCTGCGCCCTGGATTAGAATTCAAACCCTTGTAGACTTGTTTTCATTATTGAAAAATTAGAGAATTTTTAGAGTACTGAGGGGATAATGGGGACAACTGTAATTGAACAACAATAAAAAAAGAAACTAAATGAAATTAAATTAAAAATTCGAGAATTTTGGAACTAAAATGACCTGGCAGATTATCCAGAGCAGCAGGAAAGTTCTATGAATACAGACCTGTGACACTTCAAATAATGATTCTCAGCTTGTTGGGCACCTTAGAGTTTCTGGACTTTGGTTTCTGGTCACCTCTTACTAGACTTTGAATCAATCAAAAAATATAGTTTTGAGTTTTTACTGAAATTCTATAGACTTATTTTCACACAAAGTATATCTTGAGTCTTAAGGACTACTGAAATTGGGGATTAATGACTAAAATTGGCTTATGGCCAGAATTATTCAGGTCTCCAATTCTGTAATGTAATAATAATAAAGACATCAGTCAGTGCCAAAAATTCAAGTTGAATACAGTTGTAAAGCTGCAATTTTCAGTGATCAATACATTGATGAATGCTTTGGTTGATAAAGATATCACTGATGATGCCCTGGGTTAGATCACAGTGTTTAATTACTGCTATTTATTACTATAGATTACTGCTACTTATTACTTTCTGAGGATATCTCCTCTTCACACTGTTTTTGCTAAAATACATCAAGGTTTTCTCCACTATCCAAAAGTAGAGCATACTATGGAATTTTTCATAAACTGAAATGGCATAAAGCAAAAAGTAGATCCTGCTTCCTGAGAGTCCACATTAAGCGATTTCACTTCTATGAAGAACTACTTTGGTTTTAGCTAACCAAAAGATATCTGAAGAGAATTTTCCCTTTTACAAAAAGACCTACATTAGCACTGTAATAGCTTTTTTCATAAAAGGGAAAATTCTCTTTGGATTTCTTCTAATTAGCAAAAACAGATTCTACTGTAGGCCTTCCACAAATGCTCAGAAAGCAAGGGACACTGTATACAGTTACCACATGACCCAGCGATCCCTCTTCTGGGTATCTACCCAAAAACTCAAAAACATTCATTCTCAGAGATGCATGTTATTTTCATTACATGCTGCCCAAAGCATAAAGACAACCAAAGCATCCTTTGATCGAGGACTGGGTCTATGGACTACTACTCAGCCATAAGAAAAGATGAAATACTGCCATTGGCAACAACATGGATGGACATAGAGAGTGTTATGCTAAGCAAAATAAGTCAGTCAGCAAAAGCTAAGAATCATATGATTTCTTATCTCATAGGTGGGATATAAAACTAAAACTCAGAGTTGACCAGAGGCAAAGGATGCAGAGGGTAGTAGTTAGTGTAAAGGGAGCCAAATATATGGTGATGGAAGCCGATTTGACTTCGGGTGGTGGGCACACAATGCAATATACAGGTCGTATATCATACTAATGTATACTTGAAACCTATGTGACTCTGTTAACCAATGTCACCTCAATAAGTTAATAATAAATAAATAAATAAATAAATAAATAAATAAATAAATAAAAAAGGATGCTTCACTGGTTCTACACAAAGGTTTTGCATTGTTTAAATAATTGGCAACATACTATTAAAATAAGTGAGTTATTTAAGCTTACAAATCTTTGTCTTAAAATATAAAATCAGGTATAAAGCACAATATTCTTTTCTAACACTCACATACACAAAAGGGAATGAGGAAGAGATAAGGATAGTTGATAAAGAAATGTTCTAGAAAGCTGCTATCCTAGTGAATAGTCACCTGTCTTACATGTGAAAAAATTGACAGGTAACGTGGGTCAAGCAGAAGAATTATTCTAGCATATAGATATTCCTTGCAAGAAACCATGTGTGACTGAAGATGAAAAAAAAAGACCTTTTCTGATGCCCACAGTGATTATGACATGTGAATGCACGAGGAACCCCTCTGTACACTGTTTTCATCGCATCACTTCACAAGTACCCATTTGATTTTTCAGTTTTAGAGACCTGGAACAGGATTCGTGGATCTCTGAATCTACACACCACACTAAAAGCAATCTGAGAATATGCATAGCAGACAATAAATAACAGAGTGAACAAAAAAACAAAGGAACACTTTTCATGAGATTTCCTTTCAAATAAAAGAATAAATAAAACACCAAAGTAATCTAAAAAGCTAAATTATCCTTTAATGTGTTTTCCAATATATCTCATAATGTAGGCTATCTTTAGATTGAAAAGATTTCAAAAAGCTCACAGATAAAGAATTTAATTTGTAATTGGTAATTAAAGTATTATAAAATATCATGAATTTTCTATTTCTCACTCAAAATGTGATCTCAGTTGTGTATGTTCTGTCAAATTATAACTAAAACCAAAACATTTAACCAATTTTACACATGGCAAATAATAGAGAAATAAAATTTAGAACTCAGATATCCATTTAGAGAAAAATAATTGTCTCCTTTTTGAGACTTCATTGTTTTGGTAAGCAAAGAAAATAATATTACTGATTTTATTTAGGTCTTATACAAGGAACCTAAGATCTTTTCAGCAGGTACTAGGCATGTGCCCTATATCTAGTAAACATGCATATTAAAAGAGAATATTTCCCTAAAATAATTGTTTTTTCCCTAAAAAAAATAGACTACAGGTATATGGGATTTAGAGGAAATATTCAAAGAGAAGGTAAGTTAATACAGTAGTCTAATGAGAAGAGTTAGAAAAGCAGGCATTAAGAAATTTCTGTCTGATCCATAATTTGACCAGTAGTAACTCCAAAGCCATGGAGAAGTAACATTTCTTTTTTGGAGGAGTTGAGGGAGTCTCCTTTTCCAAGCAGTGGATTGAGAACAGAAGTATCATTTTGTCCCATCTCATAATATGTACCACAACCAAAAGGAAGAAGCACAGAATGAAGTAGTTACAATTCTAGACAAACAGAAATACATTTCCTGAAACCCTTACTATGAGAATATGAGCAATAGATTCAAATGAAATGAGAAACAACGACAAGAAATTACCCCAGACCCACAGTAAAATCTGTGTAGATGTTAACAATCCTGTTCAGATTGCTGACTTGCGTGTTTAGACTGATCATGGATTTCAAATCCTGTAATGCCCACATACCGTGAGGATACTGAAATAATCAATAACAAATAAACTGTCACAAAACTAAACATCTGAAAAATTTCTCTAGTTTACTTTCCCAAATATTTCCACCTTTCACACCCCCACTATCACTGTTGAGTTTTAGATCTTCATCATTTTCCCTCCACTCTCCAGCGTGCGCCCTGCATTATGTTCAGACGGTGACTTCGCATTTTCTAAACATGCCTTGTACCTCTTTCCTGGGCATGGACTCCTTTCCTCATCACTTCAGTTCAATTTGTTTTTCAAGGTAGAGTTTGACAGATATTTAACAAATGTTTTTAAACTAACTTGCTCCTACAATTACATTTCTACGGGGGAAAAATGGTATATATTTCTTCAGTAATTCATCTACAAAAAAAAGTCTTCTACAACTCAAACATGAAGTTTACAGCAGTAAATATGTCAGAAAGTTCTCTGCCTAATGGAGCGTACATACCCCAGAAAGAGTAAATAAAAAAATAAGTAAGGAACTAGAAAAGATCATTTCAAATAACAGTATGTGCTAGGAAGAGAAAAAAACAATGATGTTACAAAAAGCAACTGGAGGTACACACAGATCAATGGCTGGAAGATTTCCCTGTGAGGATGACAACTGAGTGCAGACCCAGTAAGCATTCCAGGCTGGGGAACAGCCAGGGGAAATGCATTGTTTAGGAACAGAAAAAGGCAGCTCAGCCTGGTTGAAAAGAACAAGCCATAGAAAGAGTGGTGGAGAAAGTACAGTTGCTGAAACTCACACTCACCTTCCAAATCAAGAAAAAACAGCATTTTACCTTAGCATGGTGAGAAGATAATAAATTCTTAGCACAAAATCTGATTTATGTTTTAAAAGATAGAATTGAGAAAAGATTATTTTCTTAGGACGAGATTTGGGAGTCTATTGTAGAAATGCGATCAAGACATGTTAGTGGCTTGGAAAAGAGAATAGATGGTGACCCAGGAGGCAGAGGTCAGAGAACTTGTAAAGAATTGCATATGAGAGACGAGAGACAGAGATCACTAAGAATCACATCTTGATTCTTGGTTTGAACAACTGGAATGATGGTGATATCAACTCAAAGGGAAGGAATAGGGAAGGAACAATTTGGGGGAGAGAAATTCAGAATTTTGTTTGTGGAAAAGCTAGTTTGAATTTACTGTTCAATTTTCTTAGTATAATGTAAAAGGCTTCAATTCTTTTTTCTATAAATACGATATATAGTATGTTTCACAAAATATTAGGGGAGAAAGGAAAATGTAACAGAGTTACTTCTTTCACTGAACCGGGTGCTTTATATTTCTACTCAGTTCACTTTTACCAGGCAGAGACTGTTAGGTTCTAGGGATAAAGCACTGAACAAAACAAAACACTTCAGCTGTACTGGAAGTTGGCAAATTCCGGGAAAGAGAAACATGCAACCAAAAATTTCATGGGTTGTGTAAGAATAAATTTCATTATGAGAGTACTTATATTGGGGAGCTGACTTGATTAGGGATTCAGGAAATACCAAGAAAATGGCATTACATTTAGATGATATGTAAGACCAATAGGAGTTACCTAAGCTAAGGCCAGAGGACACAATCTACACTGAAACCCAAAGGTGAGAGAATACGGTAGATTTCATGAACTAGAAAGGCGCCATATGGCTGAATCAAAAAGAATAAGGGGTACAAGTGAGGTGAAATACAGTTGCAGAGGCAAGAATGGATTTATTGGCTATGTATACAGGAAATAAGGTTTCCTAACCTTGTTAAGGAGATAAAATACTTAAAGCAGAGAATGGTATAACTCGATGTGCCTTTTAAAAAGACTAGAATATGTAAAAATTAATTTTCCAAAAGCCTTTATCAAGGAAATATTTATTATTACCCCTATTACATATGTGAAAAGCTTGTTTAATAAACCTTGTCCAAGGCACATAGCTAGTATTAGAACCAGGATCTAAACTCAACATTTTCTGATTAAAGTCCATCCTTTCTCACCACACCTTGTTGCTTTTTACCCTGCCACCTCCTCCTGCTATACCCACATGACAGCAATCACAGCTCCCAAATAGTTGCAACTGTCCTATGTCATTTGCAGAACATAAATACATTCTTTGTGATTCTTGAAACTAAGTCACATGTTCTTCCTTTGAATTTCCTTTGTCAAACTATAGTAAAGGTGGTGGGACATATTGACGTAATCTTCATCTTCTTAGGTCCTTTGGACCCAGTCTCATCCACCATTAAACCAAAACTGCAACATGCACACAATGAAGTAGACTGAGTTTCTGATACTTGCTTTTGTCTGCCATTTCTTTTCTTTTTCACCTCTTGATAGGGACAACAGTAATGAAAGCCCTACATTTCATTCAAAGCCTAGAATCAGGCACACCCTGGGGTTTTATGACATTTTTAGAATTACAAGAGCTTGGCTTAAAAAATTTCATATTATAGACTTTCAGACTCGAGCAAAAAACATATAATTAACCACAGAGAAAGGAGAATATTTTTAAAAACTTTTTTTCTGGACACTTAAGAAAAAGTAAAAAAAAAAGAGAGAGAGAGACAACAGGGAGGGAGAAAAAATGGGGAGAGAGAAAAAGAAGAAAGGAGGGAAGAAGAGAAAGGAAGACAGAAGGAGCTATGTGGGCTATATGAGCATAGAGAGGAAAGAAGATGATTGTCACCAAGTGGTCGGTGGGACCCTGATCTGTGTGCCCCTCCTCAGGGTCCAAGGGTGAGGGCGAATTGATATAAAATGAAATAGAGACTTAAACTGGTTAGAAGAGGCATGTGAGTTATCGTTCTCCAGAAAATCAGAACCAAGAGGATACACAAGATCCATCCAGAAAGTACATAGCCATGTAATATGAAAAAGAGACATTTATTGAAGAAGATACAATATACAAAAAACACTGTACACAGGACAATGACGCCTCAGTCCCCTTCAAAGGAGGCACCTTGGGACCTCACACAGTCCTCCCAATTGCCATCAGCTGCCCTGTTGTACTTTCCTGAATCTCACCAACGGTCTCAAATCTCTTCCCTTTCCCAGGTGATTTTAGTTTTGGGAAAAGTCAGAAGTCAGGGCACTAAATCTGGGCTTTAGAGGGACTGAGTCACCTGGGTGGTTTAATGTTTCACAAAAAAACTCTGCACTAGATGTGATGATTGGGCATGAATGGGCACATCGTCATGATCAAACTGCCAATCACTGGTTGCCTATAACCGTGGCCTTCTGAATCATCCAAATAGTTTCCGTGGAGGAATCATCAAGCTTAACACAAAATAGGATGCAGATTCATTACTTTACTCGCTCAGTCATTTTGAATGTGACAGCCACACGATACACATGCTCACTCAGTGGTATCTACAGTCTCCACTGATTAGTACAGTGAAGTCCTCATTGTTCACGCATTCACATTCTAGGCCCCTCTCCTGGGCTGCCAGGTTGTATCAATGTCACTCACATTATTCTTGTTATATTAACAATGGTTGCACTTTTTCTGAATGGATCTCGAATACAGAAAGATTTATTTTCAGGAATTTTCTCACACGATTGTGGAGGCTTGAGGAATCCAGAATCCGAGGAGATAGGCCAGCAGGCTGAGATTCAGGGAAGAGTTATAATTTGAACCCCAAACAGTCTGCTAGCAAAATTCCTTTGTCCTCCGGTTAGGTGAGGCCCTGTTTAGTAAGGTTTTCAACTGATTGGATAGGGTGCACCCACTTTATGGAGGGCAATCCCCTTTACTCAAAGTCTACCAATATAAGTGTTAATCTCAGTCAAAACATACCTTCACAGAAACATCAAGAATAGTATCTGACCAATGTGGGAACACTGTGGCCCAGACAAATTTATATAAAAAATTACCCTTTGGAGGATAATTTTGAATCATCAAGATTAGCCTGGCTTTCTATGTGGAGCCCTAACAAAACAAAAAACAAAAAACACCCTCATCTTTTGGTGTGGAACATTGGGAAGAAAGCAGAAGAGATAAAAAAAAAAGTTGAACTATAAACAGGAAGTACTGAGTCACAGTATACTTTGTAATTTGTGCTATTCAATAATCATATTTAAATACAGATCCACAGATAAGTTAATTTCTATTCTAAGCAATAAAATACTTGTATGTTTACAAATCTGACAATTCTAAAATCATTTACTTCACTACAATGCTTTGAACATCACTCTAGTAGCACACAGCGCCTCAATTGTAATCGTTTTGTGATTGCTCCCCCACTAGACATGAGGAATAAGTTCTATTACATTTTATATAGGAAGATTGATGGGTGTTCAATAAAAGTTTCTTGCATGAAGTCTCACAAAAAGTCAGGAGCACAAGATTTTATTTCACGCCCTCAAAGAAAAAGATGACACGTCCTGATCACCATATTGAACATATGTAGTTTGCATACAAGCAAACTACTAATTAACATATAACAGCAGCCAAATAAAAACACCTGGTTTTTGCTCTCAGAAATTGTGTGGGATGAATAATGCTCTCCTCCTGACTTTAGACATGCACCTCTCTATAAAGAAAAGTGTTTAAAAAAAAAAATCATGATTTTACTTTTTGTTCTTTGAGACAGCCAGGCAAAAGAAAAATCATATGAGTCTTTCACTTTGTGTGAGTCACATTTCATGGGAAGTACAGAGCAGATTTTGCCAGTAAAAAAAAAATGACATTAAATGTGTCATTCACCGTTCAGTAGCAATGACCCAGTTATATCTAACCATTCTGTGTTAAAAACATAGTGCATAATAAAATATGCAAGAAGCTTGTCTGATTCAGAAACGGCGGAATCCTGAAAATGCATCCTGTGACAGGCATCAGAAAGCCAGAAAGAGCTGAGACTGTGAAAAAATGTCAAAGGTAATGCTGAAAGTGTCAAAAGACATTCAGAGCAGAGTTATAAGGGTATTCTCTGCGGCAACCTTCCAGCCTCATTCAGCTTCATCAGAAGGTAATTTCCTCAAGGACTTGTAAACTTTAATGGAAGCATTAAATATTTAATTTTACATTTATGGCATGAAATTCTCTCTTACCATTTCAATATTTAGATGTCTCTGTGCAATCAATTTTTTAAAAGTAAAAACAAAGTTACATAAAATAGTATTTAATTCATTTAAAACTAAAATTTACTAAATGCAGTCAATATTTTCTTAAAGGACAGGTTTTAATTTTATCTGGTGTTTTACCATATTCATTCCTTCAATTTAATGACTTAAAATCCTCTATTCTTAGTTAATCCTAAATAAAAGTCTTATATTTAATCCTGTATAAAAAACATTGATACCTAAGCATTCATTTCGTTGTTAGTCATTGACAGAAAGAAAAATAAGCTGTGGCCTGACTTGTGCTGCTCAGTGGGTTAAGCACCCTCCCACAAAACGAAAACTCACAGGTTTGATTCCCAGTCGGGGCACCTGCCTAGACTTGTGGGTCTGGTCCCCAACAGGGGTGCCTATGAGAGGCCACTGATCAATGTTTCTCTCGCACATCAATGTTTCTTTTCCTCTTTTTCTCCGTCCCTTCCCCTCTCTCTAAAAGTAGATATTTTTTAAAAGAAAATAATATGCGTATAAAAGCTGGCTACATTTACCACTTAGTAGTGATGAGAGCTGATACTTATTAAGCAGTCAATATGTCCCCAAATGGTACAAAGAACTTTACTTAATTGTTTTTATTTAATATTTATAACAATTATAAATAGTGATATGGGCATATTGTTGTCCGCATTTGAAAAAGTCAAATAAGTTTTGCGAAGGATAAGTTGTGTAGAATCACACGGAAAATCTGGACTTGAACCTCAGTCTCACCAATGGCAAAGCTCCTGTTCTAAATCATTCTGGTGCCCCTTTCTGTTAAGAAATGAAATGACATGAAACAAGCAAGCATTGTTTTTCCTCTTGGATTAAGATTATGCAATAAGGAGGAAAATTGTAAGTCTCTTACCTAATTTAGAACAACCAAGAGTGTTCTAAATGCAAAATCGCATAAATCCCATCCTGTCTGTCAGCTGGGGATTTGGTGATGGTATGAACACATGATTCTAGTTTGTTTGATTTCTTTGAAATACTTGCTAAGAATCTGGAGTATTTCTATGTCTTTAAACTTTTATTGTTCAACTAATACGGTGAGCTAGAATTCTCAATGTAAAAAAGAAAATACATTCTCTAATTACTCTTGGAATTCATGTAACCTAAAGTACTATAACTCTACAACCATAAAAAAGAGTAAAAATAAATTGTAAGGTAGCCAGTGGAAACTAAAATCCAACACACTAAACTATTTGATAGTTTTCATGACATATTTTATAGTAATATCTTCTGAGCATTTACAACTAAATTTGTACTTCATCAACAACAAACATTATAAAAAGGCTCAGCCTTTATAATGTAAACATAAAACTTAAGTTCAAGACGTAAAACTCTAAGTGACTCATTATTCTGTTCTGTATTCTTAACGTTTCTGCTTCTGAAGACTTAAAAAGTAACATGTTACGTCCAACCCCACTTACCTTTGGTAAAAAGTGAAAATGAAAAATAATTTTTTACTTCATCATACAGGGACCAAATTAAAGCTTTATACATCTGCTCTCTTTCTACTGAATGAAGCCAAAGTGACCCCCAGAAAAACATTAACCCAAAAATAAAAGAATTTCTGTATATTGTCAGTATTAAATATAACTTAAATACTCATATAAGAATAGATGACTAAACCTGAGAATGATATTCACTAGTTATAATTTTATAATATTCAGTTACTTTGAAAAATGTAAAACTAAATCATAAATGGAATAAAAACTAAAAGAGCAGTGATATATATAATGAGCAAAATGTGATATATATTTTAAAAATCAATCTATTAACAGAAATATGGAGACACTACAGGGCTTTAAGCAACCCAGAATGACTCTGGGTGTTACATTTAATACTCTACTGCTCATTCCTCCTTATATCTTGTGAGAGACAATTACCTGTGATAACAGACAGTACTCTAGAGAGTTAAGAAGGTTGAGGGGAGAGGGCATAAGGGGATTAAATGGTAATGAAAAAAATACAATCAATATTCTTAATTATTAAAAAAATAAGGTTGGGAAAAGATCTTAATATCTTGTCACTAAACTGAGATGCATTAAAATTTCTAACGTGACTTTCTAGATTATTTTCTGTGACTACTAAAATCTGATAAAAATTAAAATGAAGGTTATTGTCACTTATTAGTGAAATCTTATTTACCAACCCAATGGTGGGATTATATAGGATAAACTAGTGCTTAAATAGAGTTCTTCTGAAATAAATTTATAAAGGTAAAGCCATTATTATTCAGAAGATACTATTCCTAGTGCCAAGATATGCTGTGAAAGCTATTTGATTTTCTAGGATTGACAGACACAAAACAAAAATAGAAAAAAAATTAAATTCTTGTAAAAACTACAAGCATAAAAATAAAGCTAAACATATGTAAATGACTATCAAAAGTAAAAAATGGAGTATTTTAAATATGCTGAATAAATGGCAAAAAGGAATGTCTTTTCAATAAACAATGTTGTGACAATGATAATACATTTATGGGAAAAAACGAATCTTGACCCCTATGTCATTCAATAAACAAAAATTAATTTGAGGTAGCTCATAGACCTAAACATAAAAGCTAAAACTATAAAGCTTCTTGGGAAAATGTAGAAGAATACTTTTATAACTGAACATCTGCATATCCAAAATTTCAATAAGTGTTGACTTTAAGAAAACAAACTAATCCAAAGAATTTACTGCTCTTCTCTCCCAAATTAAAGACAATAATTAGATCTATAGCAATGTGGCACTCAAGTAGACACTGTAGATAGAACCAAAAATTATAACTGTACTTCATTATGAAGCAGAAAGACTCTGCAATTTCAGACAGGTTGAAATGCAACACAGGCAAAGGAAAGGACCCTAGGAAAACAAATGGGCATCTCCTTCCATCAAAACCTCCGGAACAGAGAAAGGGCTCAGGGTAGATTGAGAAGAAGAGTGGTGGTGGATGGGTATAAAGAGGAATCAAGAACTTCAGGAACTATGGATGCTCCTTTACTTATGATGGTGTTACATCCAGATAAAATCATTGTAAGTTGAAAATACATTTAATAGACCTAACCTACAGAACATGGTAGCTTAGCCTACCCTAACTTAAACATCCTCACAACACTATTACTCACCTACAGTTGGACAAAAACCATCCCACTGCCACAGCACAGTATCACAAGAGACTACTGTACCACACGTATGTATCACTAGCCCAGAAGAAGAGCAAAATTCAAAGTATGGTGACTATTGAGTGTGAGCTGCTTTCACACCATCAAAAAGTCAAAAAAGCCTGGGATGAGCTATTGTAAGTTGGGGACATTCTGCACACCCATTTCCCGAAGCACTTCTTCCCAGTATGCTGTTCATTTGACTGTTTGTAGCTACACCCCAGCTCCTTTTTATTCTGTTTTATATCCCAAGGCCCTGGAAAATCTACAAATTTCATTTCTGACTTTCTCTCATGCTAGATCAGATCGGTTTGGGTTCTGCCAATAAAAAGCACAAGAAGTGGGAGAGAAACTTCTCTTCACTGCCTCCATCCGGTGGTGTCTGTCAGTCACGTTGTCAGCAGTGCGTGGCCAGGACTTGAGGAGCCTTTGAAGTTTCTGCAGAATATCAACGGACTTGGGCAGCTGAGAACCCCTCAGCAGAACCATTCCTGGACTCTGGTTTACTCACTCTCTCCCTTTGTATTCCGACAGGATAAAAAGAGCTCCCAACAGCTATTAATATCAGGAATACATCAACTTCCTCCCTTCTCCAGATCTCCAAAAAATGTCGTAACAAATTCTCTGTATTTGCTTGCAATATTTATAACGGTTTTTTGTCTCCCCACATAGATGATTAGTTATACACTGGGAGATTTCTCATGAAAGGTTACTCTTGTGGTTTTGGCAGGAAAAAAGATGGCACTATTTTAGCTAAATTAAAGTGGCATCATTAATGCATTAGAGTTGGGAAGAGAAAATGCTCCAGCATAGTAAGAATATTCTCTGCTTTTTTATTCATCCTGGGGAAGTCTTTTTTAACTTTCTACTTCTAAGTGAGGTGGGAAGAGAAACAACAATGGGGGGTACACTTGACTGCTGATAGAATCCATCTGAATGACCATCACCATCCAGTTCCCTCATCTTTAAAATGGGCATGATACTAAAAACTTACCTCATAGAGTTGTTACAAGATTTAAATGAGCTAATGCAAATATGGTACTTAGTACAGGTCCTAAAAGGGAGAAAGAAGTGGTAGTGTTGGGAGCAGAAGTTGCACTAGTACTTTTGGGTGGTAGCTACTCAGATTTCTGACCTCAGAACTGTGAAATAATAAATGAAATTGTTTCAAGATACTAAATTTATGACAATGTGTTGTACAAATGTCTAACAACTTCCTATCTGGTTAACATGAAACCATGTTATACTTGCAAGCCTACAACCATTTTTTTTAGTGTAAACAAAATTTCCCTCTAAAATATACTTTTGTTTATATCATTTCCCTTCACTGAACCCCCATTATCCCCAAGAGAATGTCTCTATTTTTTAAAAGCCTAGGATAATATGATAATGTACTATCAAGCTCTATCACAGATTTTGGAAATGACACATCTAGATCCAATTCACAGCCCTACCCTGGTACTGCGTCATTAGACAAGGCACTCCATATTCTGATCTTCAGATTCTTTGTCACTTTCAGACAGGTCACAAAGTGGTAGATTATTGGGCAACTTCAGGCCAAGGGTTTGTTTTCTATGGTGGGCAGAAAGTTTCACTGTATTTTTCAAAACTTTAACACTTGGAGGTAAGGCACACATTCTATGATTCACCACAATCCTCACAAATTTCTTATTTCAATCCCTTAACATATTTTCCCATTACTACCTGACTCTTGAAATAGTTTGACTGTGCTAGACCTAACCAGGAACTTCAAACAACAAAACTCAGCGAAATTGAAAAGACTGAAAATTTAAGGGCTCTGAGGAGGAAGAGATGAGGCTGAGCAAGAATAGCCAGAGCACTAGGATAAAATGAAGAGGACTGATAACTGTTCTAGAGAATTGTATAACATTATCAGTGATGAGTTATAAAGAGGAAGCATACCTTTGTAAAGTAACACCAGTAAAAACAATTTCAATCAACCATGCTAGAGAAAATCCTGAGCTATCTTTCTAGTCTCTCTATAAACAATAATATGATAAATCTGCTAAAATATAATTAAAAGTGATCAAAGGACATACAGTAAAAATGTATTAAAAATATTATTTCCATGCTTAAGTTGGCTCTTATATAAGGCCTTCATAATTAACAAGAATACTTGGGACTTGATTTTGCATGGGGACATCAACATAGGACAGAACAAACCTAAGCTGCATAGAAAGTCATGAAAAAAAATGTATTTATGATGATACCAACATTTGAACATATGAAAGTATTTCCCTTTATGGCTTAGTCATTTTTACCCTTGACCTTTATCCAAGAAAACACCATAAGTATTAACATTGGCAGTTGATTCACTTATTTGGAAATAAAAATATGTCTTTTAAGAAAAACAGTCAGGTGGGCAAAAGAAAAAATGATATGCAATTACAGCTCCTTATTTTAAGTGCCTTGGAAAAATAACAATGTTAAACATTCTTTTGAATCTGAAAGTCTCATTAGTATTTCATTAAATCTCACAATTAAGGTGAAAGGGTATGCAATGCTAATAAGAAAAAAGGAGGAAAAAATGTGCTTTACAAGAAATGGCAGCAGATTGAAAAAATAATTACGTGAAAATTTAATTAGTTGGAACCCTATTGCTAACAAAGGGATGATCAAGTTTAGTTAATTTTTCTATTAATAGTTATTTTTCTTAGATTAATTATTGATGAAGAAAAGTATTTAAATTTTAATTATTTTGAACTTCATGATGGAATATGGAGCTCATACTGTAAGTTTTCACCAGTTTAAAAAGTGAAGGGATTATTTATGACCTACAGGTGTCTCATTCCATGAGAAAATCATACAAAAGCAGGGCTCCTCCAGGGTCTCTGCTGCTGCAGAGAAAATTCTTGACTTTAAAAACATGATAATAAACACCTTTTCCCATAAACGTTAGTAACTGTTGGAATAAAAACTGGTTATCAGTTTTTATTAATTTTTAAAACCATAATTACAAATTACCAAATATATTACATAAATATTCTAGAAATATTCAGGACATTTTTTTTTTTACCTTAACCAATGGCATGAAAATAAATAAAGCCTGGCATACAAATGCAGAATTAGAACTACTAGAAATGAGTGGAACTTTCACAGGAAGAATCTTTTCATTCTCCTTTACAATTTGTCAATGTCTCGACTGCTTGCCAATGATTCTATTCTGCTGTTGAACAGAATTCCGTTACTCCTAACTAACTTTTATTACTAAACTACAACTCACTTATGTTTAGCCTGGTTTTTCCTGATATCCTCAATCAGACCAGATAACGTTTCAAAGCAACTTTGGGACAAGTTATCACTTGCCTACATCCTGTTAGCTGAGGATCCAATGTAGGCTTTAATTGATTTAACCTGAAATAAAATAAGACTTCACCTGAAAGCAAAATTTTTCAGACATTTGTTAAGCAAACAAACAAAAAATTAATTCTGTATATTCATCTATCATTCATTGATCCATCAATCAAATGCTAAAAGCTCTATATAAGTTTTGGGGAAAGTGCCAGCTAATATTAAGGATCAAGGGAGCCTATCAGAATTGAGAAATGATTTGTTTTAAAAAAAGCAAGTTGTTTTTAAATAATCATAATCAAATAAGGAAGGGCAGTGTGTCCCACAAGTGACATGGTGCCTTCGGTAACTCTGCCAGGTGCCAGCACTGACGTTCTCCTGTGTTAGGAGCAGATTCTGCCAAGACCATGCGTAAGCATTATTAAAGGTCCTTAGAAAGCAAAGGGGAAGAACAGACTCATCAGCCCCAGAACACATCCATCCCCAGGTAGCCAAACTGAAGCCTGAAAAGTGGTCCCCCACAGGTCAGTATTCCTGTTCCATCTGTGAATATGATGAGAAAACATCCATAGAGCAGGCAGTGTTGAGAAAGGTTTTTAGTGAAGGTATAATTTTGTAACTGAAAGAGGAAAAATAATAAAAGGTCACCTTTTTAAAAAAAGATGCCCTAGCTTCTGCTAGGCAAAGTATTTTCATCATAGATTTTTTAGGCTTTTTCTTTAAGACTGTATTCTAAAATTGTTTGAAAAAGGCAAGATTCACTGGATAATCAGAGCCCTTAAGAGAAACATTAAGAGACTATGCTGGATTTCCCTGTATAATAAAGCAAGCAAAATTATGAAGAGGGAAAATAAGTACTTGGCATTCACCTGAGGGTGGAACAATGATGAAATATCTGGAGATAATGGAGAGACCTTACTGGAAACAACAAGTAAGAAATTTTCTGTAATGAAGATGGACCGTGAAAGTCTAAGAATAATAGTGTTCAGCATTTAAAGTTAAGGAGTGTTTTTGTTCCTTTCTATGCTGTGAGCTCTCTGTCTCACTCCCAGACCTCCAGGAAAACTCTCTTTTAAGTTCATAGTATTGCATAAATGAGGCTGGAGAATAAAGAAAGAGGGGTGAAACGATAGTAGCCACAGGAGTTCAAACAGTGAGCCAGAAACAGGATTAGGAAAAAAGAAAGGGTGAATGGCTATCCTATCCAAGAGGCTCTGTTTACATTTTATTTGTCAAAACCAGGTCATGTGTCTATTTCCAGAGCAATTGCAGGCCAAGAAAAACAGCTTATCAAGACTGGCTTGGACAAATTTTCATCATTCCCTGAGCCATGCCCCCTGAGCTCTAGGGACATGCCAGTGTCTAAAGGAATTAGGGTTCAGGTAGCAAAGAAAAAGACCAAATGGGACAAGATGATGGGGAGAAAATAGTTGGTATCTGCTATAAAAATCCTCCAGCCCTGGTCAGGTGGCTCCATTGGTTGAAGCACTGTCCCATACATCAAGAGGTTGCGGGTTCAATCCCTGGTCAGGGCACATACCTAGGTTGTGGGCTCAGGCCCTGGTTAGGGTGCATACAGGAGGCAACCATTGATCTCTCTCTCTCTCTCTCTCTCTCTCTCTCTCTTTCTCACACACACACACACACACACACACACACACTCCTCCAGAAATTAGCTCTTTTTAATTTAATAATCTAAAAGTATTGAAATTTTATGTTAAGCAGGGAGACTTTATTATTATACTCTTTAGAAGGATAAATATAAACTGTTTTGTTGCCATTTTAATAAAAAATATGTATTTGTTACCAGCTGTCAATACTTTTTTCTTCATAATAGCAGTTGATATATTTAGTATTTTAAATTAACATGTGTCTTTTTCTTTTCTGCTTTGCCATTCATTTAGATCATTTTTATGCTTTAAGTGTAGAGGTAATTAACTTGCAGGAAATATTTCAGGAAGACATCACAAAAAAAGGTGGCTCTTCAAGTATCTGAAGGAAATATGTGGCTTATTCATATGAGAAAGGAAGGCAGACTAGACTATAAGTGAAATACTTTTATAAACAGAAAAGGAACTTACTGGGGTAGATTTATAGAGATAGCAGAAATGATAACCCCTGCTAGTATATGCATGCAAGGTGTATTTCACCCATATTTTCATCGACAGCATTTTCCATAAGTGGTTTTCTACAGAGTCTGCCAAATAGTAAAATGAAGGGATACGGAGGGAAGGAGAAAGTGAGAGGAAGGGAGGGAAGGAGAAAGATAGATAATCATTTATAACAAATGTCTGACTAATCAAAAACAGTAAGAATAAATTGTACATTTTGATGATAAGTTTACAAATGATGACTGTTCAGTGTTTAAGACGTGTCACATTACCCAAAGGGCACTATTTGATAAAGGGCATGAACTTTGTATCAGCTCACACAGTAGGAACAATAAAGCATGTAGGAATACTACAGTAGGGGAAACCTCAAGGGGAATGAGGTACAGTTGAACTAATAATGACGTTTCAGAATGCAAAATGACAAAAGCAAACCTGTAGGGATGAAATATTATTTTATTGTTATTTACCTGAATTAACTAAGATAGTGAAGGGAGAAGCTAGAGGCTGCTGTGCAAACACACACACATGGTGACAATAGTGGCTGTTAATAGTGACATTGGAGGACTTGAGCATTTCTCAAAAGGCTTCAGGAAAGTCAAAAGATTGAATAATGAGTGCAATAACCTAAAGTTATTGGAAAAGCAGATGAAAAACATTGATCGCATTAATTCTTGAACCAACAGATATTTATGTGAATCAAGGCCAATATTTCAGGAAGAAGATCCAAAGATAAAAAATTCACCATTTATTGTCAACATGAGCGGACAGGCTCCCCAGTGATTTCCTGCCCATCAAAATAAGTCCAAATTCCACATCCATCAAATCCTAGCTGCCGGAGCCTCCCGTCTTCCAAAGCGTGTTTCATGAAATACATTGCTAAGCCCTTGATACAATTGTAGGAAACCCTACCCACTATATTCTCCTCTTAGAGAATAATGATTCACAGTAACATGTTAAAGGCTCTGAAAATTCTTGCAAAAAACTGTTTGTTTGGTTATTATGTTTCTGCACTTATTTGCGCCCAGAGCACTCTCTAGTGTTAGCTGCTAGCAGTGTTCAAAGAAAATAATATTCCAGTTTGGGGAAGTTTTGTCTTACCTCACGGCATTTCAACTATACTCTTTTACAACATGGGCACTATCCCTCAGTCAAATCGAAGAACTAGATACTCTCCATACATACCTCAGATTACTTTCTTTTTCAAAAAAAAAATATTGTAATTTTCCCATTACCATTTAGTCCCCTTATACCTCCCTCCCCCAGTAATCACCACACTGTTGTCCATGTCCATGAGTCCTTTTTCCTTTCTGCTCAATCCCTCCACCCCTAACCTCCACTCCCCCACCAGCTGTCACCCAGCTCTCTATCTATGAGTCTGCCCAAGTGGCCATCAGTAGATGAGGAGATAAAACAACTATGGGACATTTACACAATGGAATACTATTCAGTCGTAAAAAGAAAGAAAATGTTACCCTTTGTGACAGTATGGATGGACCTAGAGAACATTACATAAGTGAAATAAGCCAGTCAAAGGAAGAAAATACCACATGATTTCACTCATGTAGAATCTGAGATTTCTTCTCTCTTTTGCTATTTTAATTTTATGTTCTTCTCTTATTTTTATAGCTCTACCCCACTTCTATCTTCTCTCCCCAGTCTATCTGCATATCACTAGCATTAAAAACTTCCACAAACCTTGACCTTGTAATCTTTTCTTTAATTATCTACCCTATAAAAATATGAAAATATAAAAAGTGGCTTTACATAAAAAGATATTTAATATATAACTTATATTAGCAAAATCTAAGACAGTACCCAAAGGGTTCTATGGAAGGGGCCTGGCTCAGTATTGAGAGTATTTAAAATGGTGCAATAAATAGCTATTAACTTTATAATAATTATAAAAATATTTAAAAACATGGTACAACTCTAATTTATTTAAGTTAGTATAATATCAACTTGAAAAGCAACATATAAAATTATGTGTAGACTATTTTCTCAAATATATGAGGTAATACAGAGAAACAGTAAAGGGAAACATACATTAATGACAGTTTTATTTGAGTGGTGAAATCTCAGGTGTATTTTTTTAACTTTTCTAAACATCTGGATTTTGAACACTAACATTCATTTTCTAAGTCAAATTAAAAAAATGAACAAATTCTCAGAGCCAAAATAATTTTTCTTGTTGTCAAGACTTCTCTAATTCTCCCTCACAGATGTCATTGCTTCTGTTTTTCAACTCCAGGCTCTGTGGTATATGTCTCTCCTGGTATATATAACAGTCTACTTTGAACCAGAGAATATAAAATGATACAGCCACATGGAAAACCAGTTTAGTAGCTTCGTATAAGTAAAACATACTCCTAACACTTCACCAAGTTTTCAGGCTTAAGCACTCATTTGAAATATTTCCCACTGATTTTAATGTATGCATAAATTTAAGCATAACTTATTTTCTGCCTTCAATCCTTCCTTATTTTGAGTAAATTTCAAAGTCATTCCATCTAGCAGGGAAGTTTTTGATGGCAACAGTGTTAGGAAATCAAGAAATGGCAAGTGTGGGAGGAGTTTTATACCAGGAACTGTTATATAACATATTTCACACAACCAACTCACCCTCATCATTTATTATCTTCCATTTTTTGGCCTTATTTCTTTTTTTATATTCTTATTTTTTCTCTTTTATCCCTTCTCTTCAACTCATAGGCAAGTGATTCTCAGTTTAAGACATCCATCAGAATCACATGTAGACTTAAAAAAAAAAAAAAAGACCTGGGCTCCATCGTGATTCTTCTGAACCAAAAATTGTAATATGTGGACCTTGCATTTCCAGGGTTGAGACTCCACATAGGAAGGTGATGCGCACCGCTCACTCCTTGGGGATACTGACTTAGAATTTGCTTAAGGAAGCAAAGGTGGACTTCCAGCACTACTCCATGCTATAAGTGTTGACACCAGCCCTGCAGGAACTCCAGATCTGCTGTGAGCAGAACAGGCACATGCTGCACAATTCCTTTAAGTAAACACCAATTTAGCTTAGGAAAATGAAAAGAGTGCCAGAGAACAACTGAGATAACAGTATGGTACTCTCCCATTGCCTATAATTATCAGCTCCTCACATGCATACTAATCTGCTCCGTAGCATCCATCCCTATTTTCCCTTTTAATCAGCTTTTAGCTGAGTTTGGGATATTATCTGGAATATAGCTGATGCTCCATAATTCTTCTGTTTGTGTTTGTATTGATTCACTTCAACTTATTTTACACTAACTGGAGAACATTATGCTAAGTTCTCTTTAGCAGTTAATCTCCATGTGGAACCATTTGGTTTACCATGGAGCTGACTCCAAAACAGCACTAGATTGAATGATGGTCAAATCTATAAGGTTTGGTGGCGGCAGTGGGGTGGGAGGGGTATGTACCTCATCTGCATGTACCCACCAGGAATGAACTCAGAGTGCACATATATATCTGACTTTCTCGTACTTTTTTTATTATTAAAGAACACCTAAGGAAATTCATAGTCCTCCACAATTTCCTTGTCTTCAGATACAAAACAGGAGAAGATACAGTTTTATTTTCTATTCCTTTTACTAAGAACTGCTCAAGAAATTGTAGGTCACCTGAACAAATGTGTGTAAATCCATTGGCCTTCTTGATCAGGGAAAACGAACATGTCTCTGGGGTTAAAATACCAAATGCCAGTCTTAACAAACACAGAAGAGGACAAAGTAATACATGAAAGAGCCCTGTAATAAAATCAAGAGATAAAAAAAAGTTGGTGCTTAAATCAGGACAGTAAGAGCAAGAAAGGAAGAGGGACGTCACAGCTTTGAGAGTCTATGCTAAGGCAGGGCATCTGAGTGCATCAGGCAGATTTGAGGCAGAAAGGGAAGCGACATAGAACTAGTTTTGTGCTTAGAGAAAATGTTGCCTAATATATAAACTCTCACTAAATGTTACCCATTATCAATGCTAGTGCTATGTAGTAGTTTTTAAATGTCCACAAATTCTTTGATAGTTCTCCCTGCAAAAAGTAGATGCCTGCTTCCCCTCCCCCATAGTGTAGGGGTAACTTAGGGCCTGCTTCCAATGATGAATAGTATAAGATGGAGTGTTAACGTGCAATTGCAGAGACTAGGTCATGAGAGCCATCTCTGTGACTATGTGCCCTCAGTGGTGCTATGTTTGGATCGCCACTCGAGAGAAAGTTAACTGCATGTTGTGAGCAGCACTATGGAATGGCCCACACAGCTCAGGACAGCTGCCAGTAGTTAATAATGAACTGAGCCCTTGGTTAACAGTTATGGAAGTGGTTCTTCTTGAAAGTGGAACCTCCAGCCCCAGTTCAGCCTCCAACTGGTTGTAGCTCAGACTGACCTTTAAGCTATAACTGAGCTAAAAACTCTTAGCCAGAATCACCTGCGTAAGCCACTCATAAGCTGTTTTGAGTTGCTAAATTTGGGAGTAATTTGTTATGCAGCAATAAATAACACATGCTACTATTATTACTTTTGGTAAAGAGTTCGAATGTGCATTTACTTTTATTGCTCGGTGTACTGATTTGTGGGACAATAATGAAGTATTAATTCACACAAGCAGAATATTGAACTTTCCAGGGATTATCAGAAAAATCCTACCCCTGAAAGCATTGCTACCTAAAAATATGGGAAGAATACATGTATAAAAATAGAACATAAATACTTAAGGAATCCTAGTTTCTCCTTTTATATAATAGAATCCTAGGTTAATGAACAAGATGTGAATGGACATGAAAGTCTGGGACTTAAAGCAAGGAATATAAAGAAATGATATATTTTCTTCAGCTTGCCAAATTCTGTCCATATTCCACAATTCCATGTTACTTTGATGGAGAAAAACAAAAGCACAAAAGAGATTTTTAAAAGAAGAAGGAAAAAAAAGTTTTTAGGTAGAATAACAGTAGAGATCTCCCAATCCAGTCTCCACAGAAAGTTCTCCCACAGCATTCCTGGCATATCATCATATGGTTCTCCTTTCCACAATTTCAATGCTGGGGAACTGATCAATTTATCCTTTAAAGCATGCTAAAATTTAGAAACCCCAATTGTTATATTCTTTGTAGGTTTGGATTTCCCTTTACCCTTGCACACACTTTTGCAATCTAGATCAAAACAAAACAAATCTGTAAATCCTTCAAACTCTGGAAAAGTTAACATGTCATCTTTTAAGTTTAGCAGAGATGTGTGAAGAGGACACTCTTAAGTGCTTGACACACACATCCTAAGAAGAACATACATACAAAGTTACAAATGCATGTGGGCATTTTGATATGAAGGACAGGACTAACAGCTGAAGACTGAAATACATGGCTTTAGGCCACATGTCCTGTCTTGGGCTCCCAGCTCTCAACCCAAATTACACTAACACCCAACATGACATTACCAACAGATGGGATTCTCTTCTTCTATATTTTTTTCTCAGGCAATCACATTACAGGTCAGACTCATGGAGGTAAGCAAGAGTAACACATTTTGACAGGAGAATCAGTTCTTAAATCTATAACCAACTCTCTGATCAGGCTCTTATGACTGATTATGACAACTTATATGATTTAATTCTGTAATTACAATGAAAATGACTGCACGACCCCTAGTCATATTATCAGAAAAGGTCTTGAGTTAACTCACATAACAGTATCATAAAATGAATAATAGGATGACTGGCCAGTGAGAAATTTTGGAATTAAGTCATCACATTTCATTTACATGAGATCTACTCTAAAGGAAAGAAGGCAACCACTTACATGATGAGCTTGATTAGTTCACAAAGAACAAAGTCAATACTCATTTGAGTGAAAGCTAATTTCAATCAAGCAACACATTTTCATTCATCATCTTTTGGTTCTAATTAATCACTGTCTTCACTTGAATGCTGAACAAAAATGATTGCTAATTTTTGAAGGTTAATATAAAAAGTTACTATACTACACATGTGTCCATTGCTATAAAACACTGAAAATCCCTCACAATTCTTGAATATTATTCCTGGAACTAAGTTTTTCTTATGATTTAGTTGCCACATGAATATTGTAAGTTGAATTTCAAATCAGATGACAAATTAGTTTTGAAATGTTTTTTCAAATGAGAATTTAGTCCTGGCTGGTGTGACTCAGTGGACTCAGTGCCAGCCTGCAAACTAAAGGATCACTGGTTCGATTCCCTGTCAGGGCACATGACTGGGTGATGGCTCAGGTTCCCCAGTAGGGGGCATGCAAGAGGCAACCATGCATTGATGTTTCCCTCTCTCCCTCCCTTCTCCTCTCTCTAAAAATAAATAAATAAAATATTTTTAAATGAGAATTTATGTTTACCCACCATAAATGTTTGTTTCCAAAATGTCTCTATCAACTGAGTTCTATTAGTGACATCATAAATTAAGATAAAGTACACAAACCTTGAGGAAACACACACTCGAGTTCTTGCATGTCTGGAATTACTATGGAAAATAAAAACTGCCTTCTGGATGCTAAAGAATGTCTTAACAAGTTAGATTATTAATATCTGAATAAGCAATGGAAAAATATTTGATTTGATAACCTTCTAATACCTTTATCTAAAGTCATAATGTATGCATATGCTGAATAAACTATACAAGAGCTACTTATGGTGCATACCTACAAGGATATAATATAATACATATGTATCTTTTCTACAAATTACTTTGTCAGAAACTTCAGAACAAAAGATGATCATAAAACAACAAAACCTTTAATCTATTGACTTGCTTTAGCCATTGAAATTATTTTATTGACACATCTATGAGTTACAACCAATGACCAAGTTGGGTTTCAGCCTACTTCTCCTTTCTGCCTTGAAAACATGCATTGTAGTAGTTCTCTGTCATCCACGGTTTTACTTTCTGTGGTTTCAGTTACACACCATCAACCTGGTCTGAAAATGTACAGTATTTTGAGAGAGAGACAGAGAAACAGAGAGTGAGTGAGCACATTCCCCTAACTTTTATTACAGTATACTGTTACAACTGTTCTATTTTATTAATTACTGTGTTAATCTCTTATTCTGCCTAATTTATAAATTAAGCTTTATCAGAGGTATGTATGTATGTGCAGGAAAAATTAGAGTATTTATAGAGCTTAATACTCTCTGAAGTTCCAGGCGGGGGGTCTTAGAATGTATCCCCCTGAGATAAGAGGGGAAAACTGTATTTTAATGCACTTCCGAGGGAAACAGTCAAAGATAAAGACGATAAAACTTCATAATGGACTAACTTGCAAAAAGCTTTTTCAAGTTATATCCTAGTATTAGAACTAATTCTCCTTAATCTCTTAAATCCAGGAAATATACAATGAACATGATGTGATTTTGAAGCACCACTAGATCCTAAATCAAAGATACAGAATTTTAAAAAAAATTTCAGTATCAGATAAAATGGGGGGAAATTCCACTTGAACTACCCTCCCCAGAGTCTGCATTTACCTCAGCAGCTGACTATCTCTATGCAGCAGCATCACTGAGTCAAAGAGATTCTGACAGCCCTTGCTGGGGCCCGATGAGGAAAAAAGTGGTTTCATACCAAAGTAAGTTTTACTGTAGTTTAAATCAAGCTGAGGTACATTTTTGTAAAACTCTACCCTCTGTCTTTCCTGCTACAATTCATCTCTAATTTGCCATCCTTCACACCCTTCTCCTCACATTCCTTAAGTAAGAACATTCTCTAAAACTTTGCCTCTTGTCTTAATCTTTCTCTCTCCCAAAACACCCTCTCCTCATGAGTACATTGTCAGCTTTCCAAGAAGATATTCTTGATTATACTAGCTCACTTCCTGCCCTTCCCATATACAAGGACTGTGTGTGGAAAATAGTCTCTCTCTCCCTGTGTCTCAAATTTTAAATCTTAGATCATGCTACAGAACAAAAATATACAAAAGCATCAACTCATGCTTTAGAATATTTCACATGAGTTAGAATGTACTAGATCCACTGTAAGAGTAAACACACTTCAAAAAAATCTTGAACCTAACCAGAAATTTAGTCCTAACGTTTTACCCCTACTGAGATCCAGGAACTCCTTACAAACTTTTAAGCTGTACTTTATGTCCTAAGTTCTAGTTTAATTTCTTTACTGCTCTTCTTTCTCCACTAAGACTACAGGAAACTGTTAGTGAAAAAACCCAGCGATACGTGGAATCTGGCATAAAAAAAATGCATTTGTTCTTTTGGCCTCCTTCCTCCATTTCACATCCAGGCTTTTCACATCAGTGGATGCAATATAGCACGCATTCTATTTCTTCTAGTCTGTTGTCTGTGTTCTATTTTTATATATTTATCATCCCCTGATACCTAGGCAGCAATGCCCTCAGGAGCATCCTCCTGATGTTCTGAGAATTTGGAATTTCACCTTATTTCAGTTATGCCTTCTTATAAATTGCACTGATCAATACAAGCTAAGATACACTTAAATGGTTGATCCTAAGTAATAATAATATTTATTATTTATTGTTACACTTAAAACAACATGCATTAACTATCTCACATACTTTCTGAGGGTCAGGAATCTGGGAGTGGCTTAGCTGAGTGGTTCTGACTCAAGCCTCTCGTGAGTTTGCAGTTTTCATCTGATCTCTTCTTTCTTCAATCATTCCTACCTTTTTATCAAGAAATATTCCACTTAACCTTATATGGTTTATTAAATGTCCATTAAACTGATGAATAGTCTGTGCTTATCTATTAAATTCTCAGAAGGATCTATATTAAATATTAAGCATGCTGTCATGTATTGAGTCCTATAATTCAAACAAGAATTACTTTCACTGATTCATTATGCGATCTCTCTTCGGAGGGCAGCAGAGGCATAGATATAAGAAGGTTGTTTTCAATAATTTGTATTCTGTAGTTCCTATAAAAACTACTATAAATCTCACTTTCCTGAAATATTTTTGCTTCTCTATTGGGTTTTCTAGCTGATGATATAAACAGTAACATTATCTCAGATGTTTATAGGAAAAATAGACTGCTGAACCAATAAAGCAGAAAACTTAGGAAACATTAAGGAACTACCCATATTGATCAAAGTTTAGAAATTAATTTATAGTAGAAATAAAACTCACATGGAAAAAATACACATACCAATATTATATTGGCATATAAGGTGATAAAGACATTTAAAATACTTTTTAAGATATTAAAACATTTTAACACACAAGCCAGTTTTAATGGCTCATTATATGGAAGATCTATAACAATTGAAGAAATATTATAGTATTTCTTCTAAATTATCATTTTAGGTTTTTACAGAAAGATAATAAATAGATTTTCTTTGCTTCAATGTAGAAACTTATAAAAAATGTTTTATTAATTACCATGCCCCCAACAAAAAAATATATTATGGCAGAATAAAACACAGAACTAAAAAATATTTTAAAGAATTATCCACATTCTATTTTAATAACATATTTAAAAATGGACTATTTATTAATACAGTCAGTTCTTGTCATTTGCAGTAGTTATGTTCTAAACAGTCACTATGAACAATGAATTAGCAAATACTGAACCATTGTTTCTAGGGGAAATACTGGGTTAGGTCCCTGCGAGTATCTGGCCACATTTCCATCAACTGATCAATAAATAACTTTGCCTTATGTCTGCTTCTGTTGAAAGACATCTTGTTGAGAATATATTGTTGCTTCTTTAACATTGAACTCACAGTTAACAACACCATAGCTCATGCCCAAATGACACTTATCTAATACACACATTTTCTCTATAACACACATCACAGCTTTCTTGCACTTGGAAATGCTAGACAGCACTTCAGCCCTATGCTTGGGGCCATTTTAAACAGTGAAACACCAACAAAATGCAGAAAAATGTAAAAAACATGGCACTAGACTGCAAAGAAAAAAAAGGAGACTTGTTCACAGTATGAGACTAGAACTAGAAGGCAGTGTCCCCTTGTTTGACCTCAGCTGGGAACATGTGCATCAGTGACTCAAACATTTTGTTCCCTCGCGCATGTGGACAACAATGAAAGTGCTGAGGGCATTGCTGTTGGGTTACAAATCAATGTTAGAGAGCAGGGAAATTCATAAATAAAGAACTTGTGAATAATGAGGACTGAGCTAGAACATATTTAAAATGATTACTTTGACATTTAAAGACAGTAATCTTTCTCAGACTCCTACAAATTGGGTTAATAACATATAGTCCTGACAATGGATTCTCCTATTTGAGATTTCCTCCATTTCACTGGTCATTCATTGTTCATCCCTTTTAGCTGCATGCCAGAAAAATGTCACCATGGCTTTCAGCATTATATAACTCTCCACCTTCTTACCTCTCGTTTGGTTCTTCAGATTTACAAAGCCAAGCACCTCTTTCAAATAGATTCAACTCTCTACCACCTTGAACAACTTTTTCCTAGACCATGCCATGTTATTTAATAATTACTAATTTTCTTTTTGTTTTATTTACAAATCTTTGAATAAATCACATTTCCTTCTTTATTTTTTATTTTTAATATGTTTTATTGATTGTACTATTACAGTTGTCCCATTCCCCTCCCCTTTATTCCCCTCCACCCTGCACCCCCACTCCCACCTGCATTCCCTGTCTTAGTTCATGACTATGGATGGTATATATAAGTTCTTCGGATTCTGCATTTCTTATACTATTCTTAACCTTCCCCTGTCTACTTTGTACCTACCATTTACGCCTCTTATCCCCTGTACCTTTTCCCTTTCCCCTTCCCCACTGATTACACTCCATGTGATCTCCATTTCTGTGATTTCTGATGACAAGACTTTACCTCCCTATTAGCCCTTAATTCCTTAAAAGTCTGGCATTTGCACCAAAAGCCCAGTGAAAGTTACATTCTACACTGACATCAAAACCTCTTTCCTTCCAAATCTGATCACTTTGGCTTAGCTCTCATTTGAACATGAAGCACTTACTATCACTCGCTCATTCTTTTTGATCGCTCCGTGAATCGTGCCTTTCTGGCTGGTTTTACACTGCTCTGTGTTGCTGCTGTTCCTCTCTGTAACTGACTTGTCTTTTTCCTCTTCCCCATGAGCAGCACATATTTTTAACACCAGGGATGTTCAAACATTCTAAAGAACCGAGCCCTCCATAAAAGGATATGACATCCTTGGACAACATGACATTTTGATTATAAATATAGTAAATTTGCATTTATTTATACCTTTCATTCTTCCTCAGAAGGTAGGCATGAAATTAAATAACATATAAAAAGAAGATATTAAAATTCTATTTACCCATTTCATGGGGTTTTTTTTAAATGTGGAAGAAAAGGGACCATATATTAAACCTGTCATGCTCAGGGGAGGCCTGCATGGTGGCCTTACAAACCCAGAGACCTAACGTATCGACACAGGATGGACTGAAATTAAAACTTTCTACTTAAAAGCAAGTCATGGCAGGTAGTCTTGTCCTGGAGCATTATCTTCCTGGACAGAGGTCAATCTTTACCTTACCGAGCATGTCTGTTGTCTTTTTGCATCTTCAATAGCACACCCGTGCAACGCCAGAGCAATCCCCTTCCCCCAGCCCTCAGGGGCCACCCATTGCACCCACTTTGCTTTCTCCCACCTCCCTAACCTACCACCAAGAATTTCATGGAACTCCCCCCTTATGTCTCTTCCTTTGATTCTAATGCATAAAGTAAGTTACAAAACTGCATTTCCCACAGCATTTTCTGAATCCATTGAGATTTTGCTTTCCGGCAATTGTCATCAGTTTTGCTCAAATCATAAAAATTCTCTACAGGTTTGGATGTTTCTAACATAGACAAAAACATGGTTAAGAAACATATTTTTAAAGTACAGTATTACAACTGAATCTGAAAACTGAGTTTCTATAAAAAGAAACCATGTGAAATGAAATAATGTATAATTATAAACAAATGAAATAAAATCTTAATTAGCCAAATTCTAGTCAGATTAGCTACTTACATAGAGTGGGGAAAATGGAAGCAACATAGTTGTTCATATGGAAAAATAATACAAAATTAATAAATCATAATAAACTCTGTTTCACATACAACTGTAAACCTACTTTCGCCTCACCCTGTATTTCTAGTTAAATGAGAGGTTTTCCATTAGTGTCAACCCTTTTCTTTTATAAAGCTTTCCTGCCATCTGCCTTAAATTGCAGCCTGAGGTTCTATGTAAATTGCATATCAATAAAAGTGAGTAAGTTCTGAACAAAGGGCAAAGGGGCCATGTCATGATCTAAGTGCATTAGCTTTCCTGCAAGAACTTGGGGACATCCATTTCTTTTGGATAAAGGCATAATTTCACTTATTTATCAATGCCCTCTTGTTTGCCAAATACTGGAGACCTTTTCCCGTAGTTTTAAAAAACATTATTTCAAAATTTGCTAATAGTCCAACATTTTATTATGAGACTTCAGTATCTGAGAAGTTTTTAAAAACATCAGTAGTGTGTAGAAAAAGATGCATCCCTGGAAATCCTCTTTATCGTGTGGTTTGACTATAGTGAGGCAGTCCTTGACATCTTTGATTTTCCTGTTCTATTATAGATGGCCTTGGCATGCAGCAGTACATTTCCAGTCATTTACACATGCTTTGAACACAAGGAAGTGTTTTGACAAAAATCTGAAAATGCCTCATACTTAGAGACTTTGGTAACCCACCTAAAGCATGAGGTCTTCCCTGTTTCCTGTTACAATCCTATGATATAGTATAAGCACTGATGCTAAAATGGACCAGCTCTTGAAAACATGAAACCTCAGAGAATTCCTTTTTAAAAGGTGTGTGTGTGTTTCATTCTTTTTTTCCATTTCTTTGACCTCTCTAGCAATTTCACAGAACCTACTATTGATTTCATATCAATGAAAATCTTTCTGACAGCAAGAAAGCCTTCTTAATTGAACACTATTATCTCACAGAAAGCATTTCTTTCTTCCATATCTTGCACTGTTAAGTATATGTTTAAATATAGCAAGAGAGCATCTTTGCTTTAAACATATATAGCGTGCTATTCATTATTTCAATAAATGCTCATCGAGTTCTTTCTAGGTGCTATGCCTTGAGATAGTCACTGGACACGTAGGACAAATAATACAAACCTGGTCATTTCAAGTAGTGAAAACTTCAAGGAACATGGAATAAGAACCAATGAGTCCTGGATTCCTATCTCAGCTCTGCCACCAATCAGCCATGGTGGTTTATCCCCATGCCTTCAATGATGTTCTTAAACTCATTATAGTGTACGAATTCCAGAATTTTTCCATTGAAATATTAGTAAACAATTCATTAGATATGATGACTAAGTACCAGCATGTGGGGTAATGTGAATATGTTTTATTATTATACTTAGTTTTACTTTGAAAGGACTTTAGCCATCTTTTAGAGATGACTTTCCCCAACAAATACTGGTGTCTGAACTCATTTCTAGGACCAATTCCAATGGAGACTTTTCATTCTTCATCTTGTTCTACATGTCTGCATCATTTGAATTCTGTTACCAGACACTCAACCCCCCCGGATATCTCCCATCACTCCCACTGCTCATTTTTTTAAAGGTTCAAAGTTATAACTCTCTTGAGTTATAACTGTCTAATATAATTACATCATTTTCTCTTCTAAGAATCATCTCAATTTTAAAAAATGACATGGCTAAGAGAGAATTAGGAAGACATTTCCGGGCAGAGTTGAATTTAAATCACCCTCCAAATACTACATTCTGTCTTTTTTTATTGTAATATTTTATCTGAAGGTACACAGAAATTAGTTAATTGCTTTTTATCATGTGATCATAAAGTATCAACTCTACTGCCTTCCATAAAGTACTAATAATTACTTTTATAACATTAAGATAAAGTCCTTTGTAAAGATAATAGCAATTAAAACTTTTGTGTACCTATGAGTAACCCATTATAAACAAATCTTAAAAACATAAATCTTAATGTCCATCTTAAAAACATAATTCTAGAGTACGTGCAGTTACAGTGATTACAAGTAAGAAGTACAAGGAGCTCACTGGCTGTGCTATGCCAAACAGATGAAAGGAAAATTGATTTTATACTGTAGATCTATAAAAATAGATAAAATTCTATCTTTTCCCCCCATATGTACGCTTAGATTTCTTGTACAAATAACAGTATGCTCCATTTCATTCTCTTCAACAAGATAAACTCTTCAGAAAAAGATTGAAAAGATTCAATAATCAACCCCCAAATTTATACTTATGTTTCTACTTCTACTAATTTCCGGACATATTTAACATAAGAAAATACTTTCAGTAAATTGAGAGATCGAAAACTCAAATAAAAAGTCAAGAAAAGAGTCGAATGACTTGAAGAACTCTGGCAAGTCACATACACCCCATGTTACTTTTGGTTACCCGTCTCGTCTTTGCTTCAAGGCCCCACGTGACTTTCTTTTTTTAAAAGCAGCCTATAAATCTTTGGCATCTTTTTTGGCTTTTACAGTGCTGTGGCAGGCAACTTCTCTGGCATTTTTACACTCAGCTCTCCAACAGCTGGCTGGGGGCTGAGCTCCTCGGCCTTCCCAAAATGCCAATCCACAGCTGGACTATGGTCTATACAAGGTCCAACCTATCCATTTTTTTTTTTCTTTTTAACAAAGAGTTCAAACCTATCACTGAGTATAAAATACTGAGTAAACTCAATCCACTGATCTCACTTGAGAACTGTTCAGTATAAGATCTTCTGCAGTCTTCACTTTACCTATTCTGGAGCATTTTCTATCTTTTCTTTCTGAATCCTGAAGTTGAGGTTTTTTGGTTCAGCATGTTTCCAAAGCAGCCCTTGAAGTGTAATTCACTCACTGAAGAGAACCGCAGAAGGACCTCTTATGTGGGTTTCCATTGGCCTCCGCTTCAGTGTTTGCTCCATCTGTAGGGAAATCTAAGACCTCTGTTTTTGCGATGGCCTCATCTTCTTTATCTTCCTGCAAATTAAGTCTAGAGTTCTAATGCGGCTTCATCTTCAGAATTCCACCTGACGTCACTTTCAGTTATGCCAGGAACCAGCAGCATGACAGCCATCCAAAGACCACCCCCCACCCGCCACTGCTCATTCTAAGTAGGGTCCATTCACATCCTCCTCTGCCTGCCTCTTCATTCCTTAGTAAAAAGTGTTCCCTAGCCATTCTCATCTTAGCTCCCATCAATACTCTACCAAGAAATTGCTTCCACTGTAATGAAATTTTAATTTTTACTCTCTGCATTTTTATGTGTTTGTACAAAAGTTTTCATTTGATATTTTGGCCCAGTGGTTACTAAGCACACATTGATACCCTGAGTTCAAGCCTTTGATTATTATGTGGGCACCATGTTAATTAGGTTTTTTAACAACAGTTTGTCAAAATGAAACAGGTGTGAGGTTTGACTAAGAGGCCTTTTTAAAAATTAAGAAGTTCTTCTTTTTTTATGTATCTTGTATAGGGTTCAAAAGACAGCAGAGCCTGAAGCACAGAATCATATGCTACTACCTACTCTGTAAAGAAATGCAATCCCAGCCACCAGGAGTGTCGGGCAAGGGAAGTGAAAAAGAGCAAGAGGAAGAGATAATGTGACAATGTTTTCTCAAACTGGCCACGGCTGCATGTGACTATAATCTTGTAGGACTGTCTCCCACGTGGCCACATGAGCTCCACCTTGGGACATTCCATCTGGGCCAAGAAAGGGGAAAATTTTTATCTACTGTATCCCTTTTCCATTTGTCAAAATCTCCTGTGAGAGCCTGTTAAGTCCCTCACACTTCTGACTTTTACTTCCATGAGTGCTAAGCAGCCCCCACTTGGAATGAACAACGAAGCCCTTTGGTGGAGACACAAGGTGAGGGGTTATCAGGATGCACCTAAGTGAAGTCTACCAGAGCCTCTGCAGTGCTGAGTAACTCAGTAATGGTTGAAGCAAAAGAGACAGACAGCATCTTCAGTGATATATGAGGGGTGTCTCATAAAACGGCAAACGTACGTGTCTTTTGGGCAACCAAGTTTTTAATGATACAGATCCACAAGCTCTGTGATGAGATCTATGTTGAGATCTATGCTGTAATGTTTTGGTTCTACTATATTCAGAAAAAGAGGGAGAATGGATAAGAGAAATAGAGAAATGAGAAGACAAAGAGAGACAAAGAGACAGAGAAATTTAATTCTCATTTTCTAACCTGCCTTCTCCACTGATCTATTCTATCCATAGAGATACTTACCCATTCTCAACAATGCGCTGTATTCCCTTAAAGACTGGCTTTTATTCTTTCATAGATTTCATGCATATATATGGGTGTGCGTGCACACATTTTTTTACAAAAATGGAATGATGATATATGTATTCATCGATATCTCACTATTCTGTCTTCAGAGGTTTATTTTAACTCTTTAACTCTTTATTAAACTCTCTGGGGAAGAGATACTTAAAGAGCAGCCAGACATAAATGGCTCCCTAAGGCATTCTCTAGGTCAGGGCCAGGACTCCCCCTTCCTGACCCAGGCTTTTGTTTACCAAGATGCTTTGCTTCAGCCTCAGAATCAACCCCAACTTCTGTCCTTTCTACGAGAAAAATTAATCACAGTGGGCATGTCCCAAATTCAAAGACCACTGGCCCCCCACCCCAGTAGGTACTCTACGGACCAGTGCTTACAGTCTCAGTTTTGTAGATTCGAATGGGTAGAATGTATTGGGGAGACAGCTAATTGCAATGGAAAGGAGGTATGACTGGTCAGGCTACTCACAGTCTGGAACAGGAGGCCCCCTGCATAACGATCTCTCAGCACACACGGATGGTGGTGATGCAGTTACCTCTCCATGCCCTGGCACTAGCAAAGCTTCTCTGCTCCAGCGGAGATATCCAGACATAGATATTCCTCATATAACAACTTTCTTTTTGTCCAAAGAGTTTTTTATCATCTGTTCAAATTATCTATTGCTGCCTAACAAATTCCCCAAACTTAGTAGCAGAAAAAACAACTTTTTTTTTTTTTTTTTTTTTTTTTTTTTTTTTTTGCTTATTTTGTAGGTTAGGAGTTTGGACAACATTCAGTACAGATGGCTTACATCTAGTCTGATATCTCTGAGGGCTCAGCTGGGAAAATTTGAAGGAATGAAGGTGACTTAAAGAACTGGAGGCTTCTTTTCTCATAAAATCTGGCATTAGAAGTGGGATGATTTAAAAGCTGAGCTCAGCCATGCCTGTCACTGCCACATGTGGCCCCTTAGGGTGACTTGGGAATCTCAGAAAGAAGCAGAGTTCCCAGAGAGAGAATCTGAAAAGAAGAGTGAGCGCTCCAAGAGATCAAGGCAGATGCTTCAGGGCTTCTTCTGACCTAGTGTGGGAATTCATGTCACATCAGTTTTGGAGCATGCTGCTGGTTCCAAGTGAGTCACTAAGAGCGGCACAGATTTTAGGAGAGTAGAATTAGACCTCCACCCTTGATAGGGGCATGGCAAAGTCACATTGGTCAAAAGCACTTGCAAGGTGAGATGCTGTTGAGGCCATACTGGAAAATACATTCCACCCATACCACCTCATAATACTCCACACTTAGTAAACATGGGAAGTCATTGGTCAACAATATCACACCATTAAAGATCAAGAGATTAAAGTGATTTGTTTACAGCTACACAAAGATCAGGACCTAGAGGAAATGAACAATTGACCTATATTATGACTACAATATTGCCTGTATAGCAAATTGTGGTACACAATTTTTCCATTAAACACTGGTGGAAGAGTAAGGTTATTTAGTGACTAATATACTTGACCTAGTAATGTAATTCCATGAGTTTTTTCTCTAACTCTGTTATTAATTTTGTGTATGTGACCTTGAGCAAGTCTCTTACCATTTTGGAGCTTTGGCAGCTGCATTTAATAAAAGAATCAAAATATATGCACGAATCCCTAGGTGCACTGTGAGAGCAAATGTTCCATCATTAAAACATTTTAAATGTCTGCACAGTAATGGCCGCATGATGATTACAACAATAATGGTGACAGTGATTCCTGGTATAAAAGTGATTATGATGCTCTTTCAGAAAATAATTTTTGTGCTTCTACAGTTTCACTTCATGTTATCAAAGATTCAGACAAATTCTCAAGCAGCTTCTGAAACTCAACCTACATTTCCATATGCAAAATAATTCTGTTATATGTCAAGAGGAAAATAAACAGAACAAGAATAAATGAAAAATGATTTTAAACAAATTCAGTAGTGAATTTCTGCATTGTTTCCTGGAGATAATGAATTGTCCAATGTTTACTACTGGCCATGTAAAGTTCAGAAAAACATTTGTCAAAAATATTAGTGGGGATGTCTCATTTTTAAAGCAATTGTTACTTATTCCTTTGAATTTATTTCTCCCTATAATCAGAAGGATTATAATATAATGCTATGTAAATAGTTGTTATACTATATTATCTAGGAAATAATAAGAAAAAAGTTTGTACATGTTCAGTACAGATATAACCATCATAGGCATAATGTCAGCAACAACATACCTTAAAAAAATTTTTTTGGATCTGTGGTTGGTTGAATCTGCAGATATGAAAGCCTCACGTACACAGACAGGGCTGACTATACTATTATTAATGACAAAAAACAAGTAGTAATAAAAATTAGAACATTCAATAATTATTTCAAAGTAAATTAAAAAGAAACTACTTTTAATAATCCCATAGAGCAAAAATAAAATGGCTAACTGTAAAGCAAAACTGAAAAGCAAAAAATGTGCAATATTTATGTTGTGCCAAAACCCTAATGTGAAGTTTGCGTGGCAAAGCTCCTAATTAGAAGTTTACATTATAGACTGTATTGCAGGATTGACAGAGATGTTCCATTTTAAAGGGAAAATATGTTTTGACTATATGAATCACTGAAAATTGTTTTAAGAAACATTCTCAAAAATTCATAAGTTCATCTGTTAGACAAGAAATGCTAAATATATTGGCTATTGTAATCTTTTCTACATTTCATTAAAACATCTTAGGAACAGTTTGTTCTGAATACTTTGTTAAATCTTTTGAAAATCACCATTACCTATTTTAGTTGAAAATATAAAGAATCTTTCAGTAAAGTTGTTAAGAATTTACAGAACTGTTAAAATATCATTGAATAGACATAACACAAAATGTGGAAGACCCCAGTTCCACAAGCTATTCAGAAAGAAATATTGTGTATGTATTTAGAATTATCAATTAAAATATTTCCTCTCCTATGAAGTGTTTTACTGAATGGGAAACACCATTTTTCTTAGGTTGCTGAGTAAATACCTTATTTTTTTTAATATCTTACAAATGTAAAAGAAAAGCTTCTAACATCTTTGATTTGAATCTAAAGTTTTTAAGATGTAGTACTTTTGAATGTAAATTCAAAACCATAGTAAAAATAAATTTATTCAGAGTTTCAGTGTACTTTATAAGCCATAACTGACAAATGCTGAAACTATTCTCACAATACAGAAAATCTATAGCAAGGATTGCTATATTCATTAATTCCATCCTCATAAATTTTCTTAAATCCTTTTAGGAATCACATGAGTGGTAACTAAATCAAAACATATCCATATATTTATTCAACAAATAATTATGAAAATTTTTATTTCCATCTCTGAATGAATACAAAGTGAAGAAGATATGGATTCTGTCATTAGAAAACTTAAAGACATATGGACAAAGAGGACATGTAACTAATGTAAGGCAGAAAGTAGAGAAACATACAGATGAAGTGGGAATTTAGATTGAGAAATGATTGGATTACCTAAAATTGCTGGGAAGAAAGAAAGCTCTGAGCTATACTTTTAAAATCTGGGTTTGATTTTCCTCACTGGGACATGAGGAGAAAAGCATTCTGAGGTTCAGAGACAGGACAGAGCATAAACGAGGACTCTGAGGGAGGCAGACAGGTAGTGTGTATATGCAGTCAAAGGTGCTTCATGCAACAGGAAGGAAGATTTGCAAATGGAATAGAAAAGATAAAGAGCCTAATGACTAGTTTCTTCATAATTGAGGGTTCTGAATTTAAAACAATATAAGTTGAACTTTACCTTGTAGGTATTGGGAAAGTCATTGAAAAGTTATTAGCAGGGGAAGGACTAACACAATGGTATTTCAGAAAGTTTCTCAAAGCAATGCATGAAGAACAAAATAAGGAAGAGCCAGATATCAGAAAGAACAGTAAAAGCCATCTATAAAATGGGCCAAGCAATTAGATCCTGACCTATGGTCTAGTCACTTGGGAACCAAGGAAAAGCAATTGATGGGAGTTCATGGAATCGATGTGGGAGGCAAGGAAAAGAGCAAGCTGAAGATGATCTGGTGACTGGTTAGAGCTTCTCCTGACAAAAGTGGAACACTGGGAGAGGGAAGGTCAGGGAGAGAAAAGTTGGCCAAAAAGCAATTACTGAACACCTCCAGACACAATTCTAAGCTGATTGCCTGTGTTATCTCATCTAACCTCTTAATAGTGAAACCAAAGCACTAAGGTGATTTACCGAAGGTCACACAATTAGTGACAGACTGAGGACAGACAACCAGTGTCATACTGAGGAAGGGGTACCAAATGCAGGTGATAGTATTGAGTAGTAAGTCTGGAGCTGCAGAGAGAGAGCAGCAGATCCAAGACAAATTTCAGGTGAGTCACCTACAAAATAAAAGTCATTAAATTACAGAACGTTAATGGAAAGAATACAGCATTAAAACAATAGGGAAGAAAGACATAAAAAATTAGAAGGTAAATACTTTAAGAGTAGATATGCAAATAAACCAGTATATCTTACAGATCTTCATTTGTTATTAGATGTTAGAATTTTTCTCTCACAAAGCCAAGATAGAAGATGCACTGAATGTAAAAAATATGAAAGGTAAACCCTGAAACTGCACAGGCCAAATAGTATTCAGTATTATTTTGAGCTCACTGTGTAAACTGGGAAATTAATCTAGAGAAAAAATGATAACTCAATTTTCCACTTTAAGATTTCTTAATTAATAAAACCAATGCCACATACATTATATTAATAAATGATATTTATTTTAATTATATTTAGAGAACTTATTTTTCATCCAAGGTTGATAAATAAATAGTTCAGTAATTAATCATAAATCTCATAAAACAAGATAAATTGGAGGTTTTTTCTAATTAATAATAGCATCATTTGTTATAACAAAAGCTATTTAAATCCTTAAAAATTACTAGAATCTAGAAAAATAGGATGATAAACCATTTTAACAACATTGACTAGAACAAAAAATATAAAGGCAATATAATGTAAAAGAGAAATGAAGAAGAGGAAGAATCAATCAAGGCCTTCAAATCCATCAACCACTACAATACGAATGTTTGCTAATGGAGCTAATTCAGTATTCTCTACCTGTTTCTGTTTGTTTAATTTGGGAAGGTAGCATTGAAAAAACTTGAATAATATCATTTCTTACTAAAATTTAATTGACCCACAACAAAGATCAAGAAATATATCACCATGAATAATTATTACTAGCATAATAATTTAATATAGTCAACAATGTGCTAGTAATTATATAAAATTAAATATTTAATATAATACTTACATTTTTCATTTCTCTGTGTTATTCATTAGTAAAAGGTACTTCCCTAGCAAAATCTATTTGAATTTGCTCTTTGCTTAACATTGCATAGAATGCCATTCTTTCCATAGTTTTAGAACATATTATTTATATTTACCCAATTCAAACTCACAGTGTTTTACTTCCATGTCACATGATAATTAACAGAGAAAAGATACAACTATGACACTGAGACCATTTTAGGGTGCTTATGTGTAATGAAATACAATGTTTAGCCTGGCAGCTTTTCTTTCTTGGCCCTTCTCCTACTCAAATCCTGCACAAATGCCAAATTTTAGCCTCAGGCCAAAAGGGAAATTCACAAGGAAACAATGATCCCTTTTGATCTATAAACAAGGAGGACATACAGAGGGCCCAGAGACAACTGAAAGGATGCTCAGCATTACTAGCCATCAGAGAGATGGAAATTAAAACCACCCTGAGACACCACTTCACACTGGTCAGAATGGCCATCATAACCAAATCAATAAACAACAAGTGCTGTCAAGGTTGTGGAGAAAAAGGAACCCTAGTACACTGTTGGTGGGAATGCAGACTGGTGCAACCACTGTGGAAAACAGTGGAATTTCCTCAGAAAAGTAGAAATGGAACTGCCTTTTGACCCAGCATTCTGCTGCTGGGATTATACACTAAAAATCTTGAAATACCAATTCAAAAGAACCTACGCACCCCAATATTCATAGCAGCAAAATTTATGATAGCCAAGTGCCAGAAGCAACCTGAGGGCCCAATGGTAAATGAGTGGATCAAAAAACTATGGTATGTTTACACAATGGAAAGAAAGATGGAGAAACATCTCCTACCCTTCTGTAGGATAAATGGAGGCAGTCTGGCTTCCTTACCCAGGTGTCTGTGTAACTAAGGGAAGCAATGTTCCCATAACCTTGAATGAGCCTGATAAGTAGTGTACTCGTAGCCTTGAGAATGGGTCTGATAAACGGTTCCCATAACATGAAAATCATTTGCATGCACAGAACCATGATAAAATTTTCTGGCTTGGAGCCTGCTTTGTTTGCCTCTACTACATAAGCAGTAGGGGCTTCTCACCAGTGAAACACAAAGCTTGCAGCTTGCATGGCTTGCCCACCTGTGAATAAAGGCATGTCAAGCATCCCCACAGCTCCACACATTTTCTTCTGTCTCCCCACATCTACAGTGGACCTGCCAGGCCTTGACAGACTGCAGCACAACTGGCATAGTTGCCAGTCTCAAGGCTATGAGAATATTACTTATGAGGCCCATTCAAAGTTATGGGAAAACTGCTTCCCTTAGTTACTCGGACACCTAGGTGAGGAAGCCAGACTGCCTCCATTTATCCTACACCTTTAAGACAGCATGGATGGAACTGAAGAGCATTATGCTAAGTGAAATAAGCCAGGCAATGAAAGACAAATACCATATGATCTCACCTATAAGTGGAACCTAATCAATTAAACAAACAAGCAAGCAAAATATAACCAGAGACACTGAAATGAACAAATTGATAGTAACCAGAGGGGATGGGAGAAGAAGGATAAGGGGGGAAAAAGGAAGGCTCATCAAGGAACAAGTATAAAGGACACATGGACAAAGACAAAGGGGGTTAGGATTGAGGGTGGAAGGTAGGGATGGGTGGGGAGGGGGGAGTGGTGGGAAGAAAATGGAGACAACTGTACTTGAACAACAATTTAAAATAATGTTTAAAAAATCAACGAATTAAAAAATTTTTAAATAAACTGTTGTTCTACCAATTGTGTAAATGAATATTTTTTACAGTATGTATCAAAACAATTGTAAATTACTTCATGTAGTATTGATAGAACAAAACTTTTTATTGCTGCCTCCTTTATAATTCACAGTGATTTTGAAAAACTCAAGAGTTGGCTTAAATGAAAATACTTCTGTATTTCCCTACTAACTCATCCAGTAGAAATTTCCACACAGACAATAACACAACACATTGTAGCTGCATGTTAATACATAAAATTTTAATGGAATGGAAATCAATCTATAAATCAAAAGGGTACATTTCAAAACTGAGAAAATAATAAATTGATAGCTATAAGAAGACTAGACTAAAGAAGAAATGTAAAAAATAATTAACTAATTTTATCCAAAAAGGTACAAAGCACCAATAAATTTTTTAAATTAATTTGTTTAAATATCAATATTCATCTTGGACAAACCATTACAAAATAAATGGCTGGGAAGAGAAACACTCAAGTTATTCTAGAGATAATAAGATAACTAAACCTCAGGTGGATTTCAATTTTTTAAAACCCGCCTATATATGGATGTAAAAAAAAAAAGTCCTAAAAGAGATTATTAGCTTCCATAATAACTTAAGCAATACGATAAAAGAGTTTACTATGTAACTAAGTATATGTTAGGCCAATGTTACCATGAATATACTAAATCTTCAGCTTATAAGAAAACTAACCGCATGTTATATTCTTCTTCCCCATCTGCATCATACCTTTAGAAAAGATACAGTAGATTTCTTTAAACTAAGAAGTGAAAACATCCACAAAAAAAAGAAAAAGAGAAAGAAAACCACTAGAGGTAATCACAGGGAAAGGAAAAAGACATGGTCCCAGCAATGAAGTTCAGGAAGCATTAGGAAGCTTCTTCCAAGCAAAACCCCCTCTTGAAGGTACCTCACTCCCCACTGCTGTGCACAGCTTAGTACCTGTATCCACCCTGAGAAACAGCCTCAGGTCATGTGGTCACGCCCTAAAGCCAATGCCATTTGGGAGGTCAATCACCTGAGAAAGACCAACGCTATCAAAAGAATCAACAAATTTTATACATTAAAAGACTTAGATATAATATAATAGAATTAATAAATCAAAAAAATATTAACTTAGTAAATAAGTTAATATCCTCAGAGAAAGGAGGAAAATATTTACATAAAATAAGCATAAAATATTTACATAAAATAAGGTAATACAACAAAAATCCAACATTAATAATAATGATTAAAAATAAAAAGTATACCGTATTTTTCAGACTATAAGATGTATTTTCCCCAAATTTGAGAGGAATATGGGGATGCATCTTATAGTTCAAATGTAGCTTACCTGGCTAGTAAATGTAGTTTACATTTACATTGGTGAAATATTATGTTATTTATGTCATTAAATATTTTAACACATTTTATGCTTCAAAAATTTTTTTCCTATTTTCCTCCTATAAAACCTAGGTGTGTCTTATAGTCCTAAAAATACAGTAATTGTTTTCAGTAAAAAATAAATGACTGAAGAAGAAAATAGTGAATTCAGATTCAGACGTTTCCCAAATCTCTCTCTTAGTAACTACAGAAAAGGAGAAGAAGATAATGTGAGAATGTGAATTAACCTATTTTGAATGAATAATACCTGAGAATTTTCCATAGCCAGAAGAAGGGGAAGAAGGAAAGTCCTAGTTCTCCGACTGACTCAGTGCACTGCAACCAGGGCAGTAACAGCTGTAGGTTATGCGCGCTACAGAACGGCAGCTGAAAACAGCTTATCTCCAAGGAGCTGAACATCTTAAACCTGCTAGTTACTTTAATTAAATCCATGCAAATGCCAGAAGTTATGTCCTTACACTTATTTCAAACATCACAAAGAATTTACATGTATACCTATGTCAAGGGGCACACAGATTCACCATTCTTAAAGAAAGCAGAAAACTTGATAGTTTAAACTGCTGTATTATCTGCCTAATATTTATGGCAGCTCTGCGTTTTAATCAGGGAAAACTTGAGGAAGAAACTCATATACTTAGAGAAACAGAAAGCAATGAGCAAGAGGGAGGAAGTAAAGTCTCACTTGTGTGTTGTGATATAAACCACAAAACTATATTTGATAGATATATGCAAATATGGATAAAATTTAAATTGCATTTCATTATTTTTATACATTTTAAAATTTAAAAATGCCAAGATTAGAATGATTAGCATGCAGCTCAACTTAATAATGCAAACATTTATAAAAAATTAAAATCTCCTTATCATCTACAGGGTAATATGAAAAATATTTTGCTTTTATTCATTCTTTTCTACTGATGAGAAAACTGAGAAAGGGTTAGTATCAAAGTGGCAATTAAGATCTGCCACCATCATTTTGCAAATTTCACCATTGTTGTGGAGGTCAGAGCTACTCTTAAATCCAGTTTTAATATTGTAAAACTATTCCTAATTTTGATTTATTTAATAGCTTTGCACTTGATAAATTGATTAGTGCACCATTCATTATTACCATTCATTACTATTCCATTCATTACTATTTCATACACAACCACAACAGAATACACTATCATGCTTCTTATAGAAATGTCATTCATATTTTGAGGACAAGTTTTTTATTTTTATTTTAATTAGTAATCAAATTGTAAATAAACTTTCCACACACATGCAGGTTTATTTCTGGGGCTCTCAGTTCTGTTCCATTGGTCTGTGTATCTGGGGTTTTTCCCCCAATACCATGCTGTTTTGATTACTGTAACATAGGATAGTTGAGTCAAGGAGTGAGATACCTCCAGCTTTGTCCTTCTTTATATATTGTTGGTGGGACTGTAAATTGGTGCAGCTACTATGGAAAACAGTATGGAGAGTGTTCACAAAATAAATAGATAAAGAAAATGTGATACACACACAATCGAATACAACTCAGCCATAAAAAAGTGAAATCTTGCCATTTGAGACAACATGGATAAAATTTAGAATATACAGTGCTAAGTTAAATAAGTCAGAAGTAGAAAATACAAATACCATATAATTTCACTCATATATAGACTCTAGAAAACAGCTCAAATAAAACAAAAACAAACTCACAGACACCAAGAACAGATCAGTGATTGCCGGAGCGGAGAGCGATCGGAGGAAAGCAAAGGGGTGAGGAGGATCGGTTGTATGGTAACAGAGAGTAGCTAAACCTTGGGTGGTGATCACTGTGTAGTGCATACAGATGTCAAATTATAATGTTGCAGACCTGAAAACTTTATATAATAAAAATATTTAATAAAACTCCATTGTTGGCATTTTTTAATGAGATAGTTTCTGAAGATATGCCAGTGTATTCATAGAAATAATCCAAATCGCTAAAACCATTGGGAAAAAGGCAAATGACAGCTATTTCAAAGGTTTTTCTGGAAAAGTAATAAATAAAAATGCTCTTAAAAGACAAATAGAAAAAATCAATATTTGGCTCAAACTGCCAAATCTACAAGTAATTTATAAAAGGCCCACAACCCTTCACAATCACTTGTTTTGACATGAGGCTTTATAAGACAAAAGAAAATGTCTTCGGCAATAAATCATAAAGCTATGTTTACCTAGTCTAAAACTAACTAGACAGTCATGGTAAATCATTTTCTACTGAAAAAACAAGAGTCTTGTTTGCCCAGGTTCTACTGTACCTGCAGCTTTTCCTTATTGGTGAGCAAGTAGGTGTCAAATCATACCTTTTGTGCACATGCACATAAATCACCCAGTTAGCTCATGAGGATGACTCATAGGGCTTTGTCCAAGTTTTAAAGTTTGCTTACAGCAAGTAGTGGGTTTATCATCTGCATCGAAAATTGCTTAAGCCTGCAACATTTCCCTGAACTATTAATAAGATGTTTTTTTATTACTTAGTGAATACTGGGTAGTTTATTTTTCTCATAAGAGGAATTCGTATTGATCAGCCAGGGAAAACATTACAAGGAAAATCCATTTGAAAGTTATGTTAGATGTGAGAAGACCATTTTCAAATCCCCGGTCATTCATGGTTGTTTTTGCAAGTAAAGAACACCCATGTTAATTAGATTCAAAATCTTACCATTTGGCCCGAATTTATTACTGTCTACTAGACACACAGCATGCCTTAGAGTCCACTTTAAAAGTAGATGATATTCTGAAAAGTTGTAAAACTATGGTAAGAGATAATGCTAATTTGCCCTTAGCCTAAATATATTAACTGCACATCAACAAAGAGTTCTAAGAAAAGAAATGGAAAGTAAAAAGAATAGGTCATTAAACACATTGAAAATTAAAAAACTATAAAAAAGGCATTATGAAGGATTTTCCTAGTAGATTATATTTATTTTCTACTTCTACTCTGCAGTTGGTACAGACTCACAACCAGCTCTTCACCCCTGGCTTCTATTGGAGAACTAATTGACTTGATAAATGTTAAGCCTGGAAGATTTAAGGGTTGCTATAGATATTTGTATTATACTCTGACATTAGAATAATCCTTGGGAGCAGGGGGCAAAAGGTTAAAAACCCTTCTGGATAACTGTTAATTAATTAATGATGATTGCACTAAACAATGTTTGGATAATTTTTCTTGTTCCTTGGCATCAAGTTGATAAATAACCCAGAAATAAGAAAGAGATTAATGGTTGATTAAATTCCACCCAGGTACTTCATATTAGCTCCTAAAATTTAGCTATTTATAAATGTCATGTGTTGTAAAGGTATGTAATATGTAGGTTTAATTTATCTTTGGTGAAACGAGAATGAGCAGTGAATCACTGAAGTTAAATACTCAACTAAGAGAAAAATAAAGGCATGATCCCTTCTCCTTATAAAGCAACACCATTAGTTAAGTAGAGATTAGTTAATCCTGGAAAAATACACTTAAAATGGTAACACTATATTTACAAATTCATTATTCTGATGATTTTGTGTCTCCACAATAATTCACAGTATCTGTCATGTTTGAGTTACCCAGCAAACTGTTATTAATCTTCCTTTCTTTCATTCATATATTCAACATCTTCTCAATTAGATCTCAACTACGTGCCACTGTAAAAGAAAAAGAATCCCCCATTAAAAAGAAAACGTCCCCCAAGTCAACATACTTCAGATAGTATCTTTTCTTCTGTTCAGATTTTTTAAAAGTCTTCACAAATTTACCTATTTTCACTCTCCATTCTTGTTTATTCCATTCCAATGGACTTAGATTCTGTTACTCCATCAAAATGAGATTTAGTAAACTAAGTCACAACCCAAAATATGTTGAAGTTCTTATCCTTTCCTCTCAGCAGCATGTAATGCTGTAACCACTACCTTCTTTGTTCCTTGATTTCTGTCACTCAGTATACTTGTGGGTTTTTTTCTGTCTTCAGATCCACTTCATCTTTCCCCATTCAGCAATAAAAATCTTGCCTTATGCTCTACATTATCTCTATTTTATCCATGTCCACTGCTTAAGTTACTGTACATTATACACACATGTGCAGACATGTGCACATGTGCAGATGTGTGTGTATGTGTGAGCATATATGTGTATCCATCTCCTCTGAGTGGCAGATTGGCCAGAGTCAGGACAAGTACAATCATTTTATCTGGTGCACTTGCATTCATGGGGCTTTTTCATCATTGGTTCTCTCCTGTATCTCCTCACTTCCTTCAAACTCTTGCCTACATATCACTTCCCCTGTGAGGACTTCTCTGACCTATTAAAACACTGCATTGCATTATCAGCTGCACAAGGACAGTTTTTCATCTGTTTTAGTGCCTGCTGCATCTCCAGTACCTAGAACAATGTCTAACAGACAACAGCACTTGGTGAACATTTGCTAAATGAGTTAATAAGTTTAAATCAGATCACATCACCAATTGAAAGCATTCCTTTGACCTCACACTGCACTTAGAATAAAGAACCAAGTTCCTCATATAAGACCCAGAAGAACACAGACACCCTCTTCTCCCTCTCCAGCCTCTTTTCAACTCTTCGACTGCTTTTCAGCATCCAAGCCACATTAGACTTTTCTTCATTTCTTTATATATACCTGTTTCATCCCACTTCAGGGTGCATAGAAGCACCTTCTCTTAATTTGTCCTAGTGGATCCCTATTCAGTGTGCAATCTCAGCAGAATATCCATTCCCCCTTATAATCCTTCCCTACCCTGCCAGCCTATTCACTGTGCGTTCAAATATCAATGGGTATTTCATGTCACATGTATCACAGTTGCAACTTTTACATTTTAGACTGAAAGCAGGGACTTAGTTTTATTCAACCATTGATTTGTCCAGTGTCTTATACAGTATGCAGCACTTGGGTGTAGTCAATGGCATTTGCAGAATGGATGAGAAAAAGAAGGAAGTGATATAACTTTAAATCAGGATGGCAGGGATCATATATAGAAAACTGGCCAAATAGCTATAGTCCATTCACATTAGTTTCCAATTAAAGGGAACCATCATTAAAAAGGAGGATTCTAAATTAGTAAGTAAAAAAATTAAAAAGAAAAAGAAACATAGGAAATTAGAAGAAAAAAACTTAAATGCTTTCTCCCAGACCACTAAATCAACCTAATTAAGTTATGATTTGTTTTATTATTCACAAAACTATATTATATATCAAACACATTCCCATTAATCAAAGGCTAAAAAATTCCTGAATTATATAATATAATGTTAGCTTATGCCAGAATTGACCTTGAAAAATCTTTCAAATGTAGTTCAGCATGATTGGAAGTTATATATGAATATATTCTCCTAAGCACATATCAGCAATACCTGGGTGTGTATTTTTGAAATACAATGTATCTGGGTAGCAGGAGATAAAATTACTCTTATATCCCTCTTGTTGGCAAGAGATTTTGAAACCCTTGCCTGTATGACAAAACCCAACAGTGATTAACTCCTCTGGGGAGTCAATTTGTTACACAAAAGAAATGCGGACATGGGAGAGTTAAAGCCAAACAGTTGCTTGGCTCTCTACTCAGAGCAACTTTTTATTCACACCATCTGACTGCAGTATTCCCACCCTCCCCCCACCCCCCCACCCCAGGATTTGGAATAAGCAATGAAGTACGAAGGGTAAAATTAATCCCACCCCTAGACATACACACAATCTACATGCACACAGACTACAGAAACCTTCACATGTATATACATCTATACACAGCTGGTAGTATACTAGTTAGGCCCATTTATAGTTTTTATCACCATAGGTCAGTTTTCTACTTTACCTGAAAATTAAAATACGTCTTTAAATGTTTAAAAAAATCTGTATATAATTTAAAATATGATGTACATAAGAGGTCTGCCCAGTAGGTATCCAGTCAGCCATGTAATATGAAAAAGAGAGACATTTGTTGAAGAAGATACAAAATACAAGAAACACTGTACACAGGACAATGATGCTTCAGTCCCCTTCGAAGTAGGCACCTTGGGATACTACACAGTTCTCCGAATTGCCATCAGCTGTCCCTTTGTATTTTCCTGAATCTCATTGGCAGTCCAAAATCTCTTCCCTTTCAAAGGTGATTTTAGTTTTGGGAAAAACCAGAAGTCCCAGGGCACCCAGTCTGGGCTGTAGGAGGGCTGAGTCACCTGGGTGATTTGATGTTTCACCAAAAAACTCAGCACAAGATGTGATGCATGAGCAGGCATGTTGTCATGATGAAGCTGCCAATTACCAGTTGCCAATAGCTGCAGCCTTCTGAATCATTTGAATAGTTTCCATGGAGCAATGTTCAAGCCTAACAAAATTTGATGCAGATTCATTGCTCTACTCGGTCAGTCATTTTGAATATGGCAGCCACAGAGAACACATGCTCACTCCACTGACTAGTACAGTGAAGTCATCATTGTTCACACATGCACATTCCAGTCCATTCTCCTTGGCTGCCAGGTTACACTGATGTCACACAAATCGTTCTCGTTATATTAACAATGGCTGTACATTTTCTGGATAGACACCAGATATATACCTCCTAGGTCAGGAAAAAAAACCAAATGTTAGAATATATAAAAATCAAGAAATACAGCTAAATTACTAACCTGATAAAAAATTATACAAGATTTAAAATATTTTAACAAAAAATTAACAGAACTAATCATTGATTAAAATATAGAAAGAAAACAAAATAAAGCATACAAATTTTTAACTGCATAAATTAATGTACTAGAAAAACAGGAAAACAGTGGGATTGATTAAAAAAACAAGAGCTCTTTCAAAAGAACAATAAAATACAGCACTTCTGTCAAAACAACTAAGAAACAAATAAAGGTATTACATACATAAATGAACATTTTTCAAAACAAGAGAAATTCATTCTGTAATAATAAAATTATATGTTCATAATAACATTTTAGACAAATATACAGGACAAAATAAAAACTGAAGTAGATAAAATATGTTAGAAGTAATAAAAAGTTTGTCAAAATACCACCAAAAAATTCATTCACACTGAAAGCTGTTTTGTCTTATCAAACTTCCAATAAAGATCTAAATTCTATATTGTTTAACTATTCCAGAAAGCAGAATATGGACCACCTCCCTAATTATTGTAACTAAATTTACTTTGATACTATATATAACAAAAAAAATCAAAATTCCACAAATTCTAATTTTAAATAAAAATTTTAAATCCTAAATAGAAAATTATCAAATTAAAATCAACTTTATATAGCATAAACCAAATACCAATTAAGTATGTATTATTTGGAAATTTAAAATTAGTTCATCATTTGAGAATTAACTAAAATATTTTATCACATCAATAATTTCAAGAAGACAATTTTATATTCTTTCAGTAGTTACTACAAGCACATTTGGGTTAAATTTTACATTCTTGCTCTGTGCTAGAAGTTAGAAACATAGAAAGATAGTGTAATTCCTGCACCAATAAAAGGTACAGTCTATTAAAATGTTCTTATAGTTCTAATCAAATCAATAAGAAAAAAAACAAAATAAAATCTTTATGATATAAAATGAAAGGGAGAAAATTACTTGTGTACAAGATAATCTACTTGAGAATCTAATCAATACAATGGAAAACTAGTTAGAACTAAGAAAATTCAGGAAGGTACTCCTGAATTTTATATGGATACCATTTAAAAAATGAGTATCCAAAAAGCAATGGGTTTTCATCAGCAATAATCAGTTAAAAATAAATTTTAAAATGTGATCCCATTTTAGCCCTGGCCAGAGATTATGCCAAGCTTGCAAGTTCAATCCCCAGTCAGGGCACATACAAGAATCAACCAATGAGTGGATAAATAAGTGTAACAGCAAATCAATGTTTCTCTCTCTCTCTCTCAATCTCTCTCTCTCCCTAAAATCAATAAAAAAAATTTTTAAATAAATAAAAATAAAAATTGATCCCACTTTAAGGGATAACCAATACCTTTCTATACCTATATATATAATGAAAAATGTAAAGGCTCTTCTAATTTTACTGAGAGATATAAAAATTAAAAATGCACTATTTTGGGGGAACACCAGTGTTCACCCAATTTACCTATAGATTTAATAAACCTTAATCACATGCCAACAAAACTTTTTTGAAAACATTTCATAGTGATTCTTAAGTTCATATGTTAGTATGGAAGTGAAACTATAGAGAAAATTAAACTTTATGGTGGAAGTTAATTAAAGAAGCACTGTCCTACCTCATATTGAAAAAGATTATGAGATTTAATAGTTTATTAGACATTTAATGTGTGCATACATTATACTAAGTAATGTACATAAATTATGCCAGTTAATTCTCTCAATAGTCCTATGAGAAAGATAATAATATACCCATTTTATCATTATTCTCATTTCTGCATTGAGGAAACTGAGGTTTAAAAGGTTATTTCCTCAAAGTCACAAATCTATCATGAAGCAGAACTGAAGTTTGAACCTAGGCCCACATGACTTCCTACAGTGAACTCAACAACAACAAATCACTGTCCACAGGGACCGATGCAGAGATGGGTACTGGGCCATCCTCGTTTACAAAGTGATTGATAGGGACCTCCTTTCTTCTAAGGCCATTGATTTTAAAGATTAAATCCAGGGTTATTAGGGAGTCATTCACATTGCCTAGGAATTAATATTCCTATAGAGAAAAGGAGAGCAAAAAGACAGAGACAGAAGCCTGCTGGTCATTCTCAAGCCTCTGGATCCAGCTGTTCTAAACTCTCAGACTTCCAAACTGTGAAAAATAAAAACCTCCCTTTTTATTCAAATGAATTGAATTGTGTTCCTGCCACTTGGCAACAAAATGTGTTCTGATCAAAAGACCAGCTGAGTGTTTTTGGGGGGCAAGACAGTTGAGGATGTTTGCAAGGGAGTGTTTCCAATGCGGAATTGTATGCAAAGTGAAGCAAGACAGTGGTGATGGAGGGTAAGGGATTAGTACGGGTGAATGTATTGGAAGGTTGCTGATGGGGAAATACTGCTCCAGGAGCAGGCGGTTGGTAGGCAGTCTGACAGTAAACTTGTTGAAATGAGATGTTGAAGACAGTGCAATTACCGGTGATAATAAAGATGCAGGTGCAATCATGTCAAAGGGTGACTAGGGTGGATAAAGGTATAAAGTTCAAGGAACTAGGATGCCAGAATACGGGATGGTAACGTAGAAAAGGACTTCAGCAAATAGTTACAATTATAGGTGAGCTAGAGAGCTGAAGAGGATGTTAGTGAGGAGAGTGTTCAATGGTCTGATTGTTGAAAATGACAAGGACTGTGGGAGAAAAGAGACAAAATTATTAAAAATTGGTAGTTGGGGATATGGGGGATCCTTTCATGAGATAATGTCATTTGAGGGAAAAGAAACAAACTCCATGTAAACACAATCCAGTTCATGCAAGAATGTGAAAGCAATATTCAGAGAAAAGATTGATTTGTGGAAGACAATAAATTAAAGAGTAGGAGGCCCAGGGGGTAGAGTACATGGGTGAAGGAAGGAAGTGAATACCAGACATTGGGCCTGATGAGGATTGTGTGACTGTTACAGAAATGAGAATTTAGTGACAACTGAAAGCCAGCGAGATCCAGACTTACCGATGTGACTAAGATTTGCAGAAGTATGGGATATTTTGGATTAGTTCAAATCATCTCTTAGAAGATGGACAAACCTCTTGTCCCTGCAGCCTGCAGCGTGATATGTGTGATGTGTACCCTAGACCACAGACACAGAAAATGACCACATAGTGGTCTCGGGTCAACAGCTCAAGGTTGCCTAATGATAAAATTATAAGCTAGACACATATGGGTTCTTTATGATCAAGATCCCCTAGCCTCCTCTCTTGGCACTTCTCAGCATTGCATGTTACAGCCCAGCCTATTGAACCACTCTTAATTCCCCTAACTACTCCACATTGTCTCTTGCCTCTATGTACATATTGTACCTCCCACTCCACCACCCAATTTTGGGCTGACAATTGTAGTCATCCCTTATGATTCATCTCTGGTACCTCCACAGGGAAGCCTTCTTTTACTCTCCAGTATTGGATTAGTGTCCCCACATCTTTTATTCCTATTAGAGCATTACTACACTACATCATCTCTGGCTTTATGACTTGGATAGCCAGCCCTTAAAAAGAAATGCATGTGGTAGTTATTTAGAACTTATGTATATGGCATGAATTAATTGAACAAATTAAAAAGGCACAACATAATTGGGCTTCTGCTTGAATATTTCAAGTGATTGATCTCACTATTCTATGTTATTTACATATTTTTGCTACACAATAAATGATGCTTCTGTTTCTGGAGATTGCACACCACAACAGATATAAGAATATAATGGAAATATTGAGAGACATCTGAATTCTCCTGAGTACCCGGGTTGATCTATGTATTTTTTCCACATTGTCCTGAAACATAAATGCTCTTTCAGAAGATATCTCATTTAGTACTCTCTTTTGTCCCCAAAGTACTATATATTTCCTCAATGATTCTCCTAGTAATTACCAGTTTTTGTTCTAATAGCAACAGGGAAATTTTCAGGACTATAAAATTTACAGCCCATATTTTCATATATAAGTAGAGTAATGTCAAAAATATGAAAATATAAATATTTGTTCTGGTTTTACCCAGTGTCTTCCCCACTATTTAATCACCTAGAACAATGGGTCAAATAATATTTGAAAAAAAATTTAAAAATAATGAATAACAGAAGTCTGAATTTATACCTTAAAGGGCCTCATACCTGTTCCTGAAATGTACATAAATTTGTGAAAACCATCCAGCCTGCTAAGTTGACATGTACAATAAATGTGGATTCAATATCTGAACATAAATCTATAATCCATCTGGTGTTTATTTTGGTTTATGTCGCAAGGAATGAACCAATGTTATTCTTTTTCCAAATGGTTAGCCAGTTGTTTCAACACCTTTTCTTAAATAATTCATCTCTCTCCACTAATTTGAAATGCCATCTTCATGATATACCAGTTTGCTTAATTAGGTGTACTGCTACTCCTTCTATACTGTTCCACTGATCTTTCTATTCTTGTAATGGAAAAAAAGACAATTCAAATAGATTCAATATTGGCCCAAAAGCCTACCTTTCTTACTTAGTAATTTCATTTACCCACAGTCTGTGTTCACTATTATGCCTTTCCTCTCCCTGTGATATCAAACACACCTTTCTTACCACATTCCCAATATGTATAAACCACATTAAAGAAATTGCCTCACCTCGTCTTCAGAAAGTCTATCTGCTTCCACTCTCACCCTCAAGGAAGGTACCTGGGAAATGAGGAAAGATGGTGCTATCCACTAAGCAACAGAACACATGAAGGGGAAGAAAGGAAGACTTGGGGAGCAAGGGCATCCTGATGAGTCCTCTTTGAGACATTCTGCCTACCCAGCCAAGGATGTCCAGTGGTTCCAGCAGCTCAGGAAGTCTTGGGAAAGTATATGTGTACTCAGGAAAGTATATGTGCATGAAATGAAGGCTTTATAGACAGGTCAGCCATAGAGATTAAATATAATAAGAAAAAGGAGAATGGAGTCCAGAAACACCAACAGAGACGTTAAAAGACGTTGCCAGAGAAGACCAAGAACTGTGGAAAGAAGAGAGAAGAAAATTCAGGCGGGAGTGTATATGGAGAGTGGTGAGATAGGAAACATCATAGAAACCAAGAGGATAGATTTTGAAAGAGAAAGATTTTGAATTCTGATTTGCCCTAGTGTATTATATTCGTATTTTTATTATAAACAGACAGAATTATTTAATGTCAAATGCTACTTTCATTTAAGTGAGAATGACTGATTTTTTTAAAGACAACTGGATTCAACAATTAAGATTAATTTGTGCTATGTCTGAAATCAATTCCATTGGAGAGATATAAACAATGAATTGGAAATAAAATACACTGAAACTGAGGAAACAGGTCCTAAGATGGTAAGTTTTGGGATGAGTAGCTAGTCAAATCACTCAGTGTTTGGAAAAAACACATTCTTTGTCTGAATATGAGCTAGGACTAAATCTTTTTGATAATTCATATAAGGATTCTGATGTATATGCAAGTGTAGACCAAATGGAAAGACATTCAGGAAGCCACTCAACTAGCCTTTATTACAGTCCCTAAGCTGAAGAAGACAAAATAAGAGAAAGATAGTTGGTCGGGCTCAGTGCACCACAGCAGAAACACCTTCCAGGAAACAGGATGTCCTGTTGTGTTTCTGGACACACACACCTTTATGATGTATCATGGCAACTAGGTAACTAATGATCTGAGTATTCGGGTCATGGCAAACTACATTAAAAGAAGCAACTCACCTTGAAAAAGCTGAAAAACTAGTTCAGATTTTTTAAAAACACATTTAAATAGTTGTAAATAGCTTCCACAGTCTTGGGAAAACAAGAAATCAAGAACAGACTGACTTATTCTGTGACTCCCAGAACAGGCGTTGTCATCCTTGAAGATGCCTACTTGGCTACAGTCACCAGTTACCTTCTACACCAAAGGACTAGTTCCAAATCACAAAGAGATTCAACCATCACAGCCATTTTATTGATACTCACCAAGAAGTAAAAAAGTAGTTGAATGACATACACATTTAGCACTTCCTTTTCCAAGTACAACATGGAAAAATTAGATTCAAAGTAATTCAAAAATGTTTTGGTTTTGAACTTGCAAAAACTAAGTTTCTCTCAGTAACTTTAGTTGAAATACAGATGCATTTCAACTAAATGCAACTAATTTAGATGCATTTATAGGACCTGATTTTGTTCTTCCTTCATGTACTGATCACATCATAATAGGTTACATGGCAGTCTTTTCAGCAACTATTTATTTTACAAAAGTGGCTTTATGACTGCAGGTGGGAGTATAAAAAAAATTTTAATGAGATATTACCTGACCCTGCTGAACAATACCATTTCTATGAGCATAAATTTTAAGAACTGTGATAGCTTCAGAACAAAGACAATTATAAATTATGCCACTAGGAACTATTATTTCACTATAATCAAAAAAAGTCTGAAACTTGACCTGCTAATTACTAATAAAAAATATTTATTTTATTTTTTAAGTTGAATATCAAGGTAATTGTTCCATCTTCAACTATTTTTAGAGGCTAAACTGAAGCCACAGATTATATAAAATGAAAATTAATTATAACTCAGGACACACTTTTCTCCCAACAGAACTTCTGATAAAAAGTAGCAATCTAGCCTACTTTGTTCTCACTTTACCCCTAAACAGAGGTCCTAGAGAGGAGTAAACACGCAAGTAAAATAATGAAATATCAGTATAAAACTAAATTTGACTGAAAGGAAGAACAGGAAAATACTCCATAAACAGAAGTCACTCCAACAAAATGGCTACAGAATTTTTTCTTCAGTATTCTACTTATGTTCAACTCCCCAAAGATAAAGGGAAGTTTTATTTATACCCCTGGCTGTGTGATCTTTAGGAAACTTATATTAGAAAGTACCCCATGTGAGTAATAAAAAACCACCACCACAGAATCTAACATCTAAGTTCACAGTATATGTCAGTCATTCCTCCTGAGTATTTCACACCTATTATCCCACTTGTGATATATCAGTTAACATATTTTATTGAAAACAAAAATAAGATACCCATAGTTTTAGCCTTAAAATAACACTCTATTTTCCACATATCTTGTTATTCCTAAGGGCTTGCTTATTGCAAGTTAATATGATGAACAAAAAAACTCCACCAGGATTTTTTTAATATACAAAAAATTGTGTCTAAATTAATTTCACAAACTGATTGGATTTATTGAACAATTATTGTTATCTGTTTTGCCAGAGAGTCAAGAGTGTTAGAAGGAAAAGCTTCTGTGGACAGAGGCAGGATGGATGCTCAGTACGTGTCACAAAGTCTCTGGGATGACAGCTCATCTTCATCTGAAACACAGCTGAACATCCCATCCCTCTCTCTCCTCCTCGAACTGACATAATCTTAAACTTTTACTTCATGTCTTTGAAAAAAAAAAAGATATCAAATGTCTTCTCTGATTGTCCTAAACAAATAATTTGTTACCCAAGCCACATTCATTTTTCAGGAAAGCGAATTTGAGTAGAGCTCTCTATATATCCTGATACCATTGACATTAAAAATAAATATTCATCCTGTAAAATACAAAATATAGGCTTTATGGGTTCACACATGTAGATTTGGTCACTGCTGATTTAACTCTTCTGTTTAGGAAGGAGCTAATATACAATATAATTAAAGCATTGAATACCTGGAAGATACAACGGATACAAGCTTTTTAAATGTATGTAAACTCACAAGATGATTTTTTTTCACTCTTCCCTCCCTTTTATCATAATCCTTGTAACATTACTCTCCTAAGTATCAATAAGCAACATAGCCATCACCCAGAATTAAGTGGGCTGTGATTCAACTCTGGATTCAGTGATCTACACACTGACAAATATTAGAAGTAAAATAATAATGATAACAGTAAGAACAATAATAAAATAAAGGAATTGGAACTGACTGTAAAGAGAAAGCCTGCCTAAATTCAGTTAAACTCCTCAGGGACAGGGAGAAGTCAGGCTGCACACTCTGCTGGGGAAGGACATGTAGTTCCATAAATCCCAGGCTCCAGGTAAGTAAACATGATGGTGTTCCCATTGGTGTCCAGATCTGAATCTCTCCACGACAGAGACTGCAGAGACCTCACAGCAAGAGAACCCATGACGTGGGAAGAAACAAGAGGAGGGGGACTGGAAAGAAGCTGTTAGACAGTGCCGATTGCCTGCAGGGCTCCTGAAGGCAGGGTGAAGGCAGCCTGATCCTGAGAAGTGGTCAGGCACGTGTTCAAAACAAAGAGTCCCAGGCGCAGCCCTAACCCGCTGAATCAGAATCTCCAGAACAGTGTTCTGGTGAGTCCCACGATGATTCTTATTAAAGGTATGTTTGCAAACACACGTCTCAGGCAAGCAACTTTGCAGTAAAGGGTCAGAGATAATTCTCAACTGGTGAATAACCATGCACAGGGGTTGGGTTGCCAAATTTAGCAAATAAAAATACAGGACACCAGGTATGTTTGAACTGCAGATTAACAATATTTGCTGTATATATCAAATATTACATACATGAAAACTTTTTCGTTGTTTATCTGAAATTTGAATTTAACTGGACATGCTCTATTTTATCTGGCAATCCAATACAGGAAATCTGTATACAACATTACATTTCAAAAAAAGTAAAATGTTTCCCCCTCTGTATGACTACTCTGTTAAAAAACTGAATTCAATAATCAGTGAACTATATCTTTCTTTTCCTTTTATCAATCCCTCAATATCCTTAAAACTACCTACTACCTATATATCTATCCACATGTTTTGGCAATGTTTGGTGCTAATTAACTTACAATTACTGGATTATTCATTCCAATTACATTCCCAGAATAACATATCTTTTTAGAGAATATATAAAGTTTTAGAGGCACACAGAAATTTGATGAGTTCCTTGATACCATGAATGATAATTCTTCCTTAAAGATCATGGAAATTTTTGCTAGATCATTTCATGTATTATGTTACACATATTACATTATGTTGCATATGTATGTGTGTATTGTGTGTGTAGTACAAAAATGGATGTTAGACCTGAAACCATAAAAATCATAGAAGAAAAACAGGCAGCAAAATTTCAGACATTGCTCATAGAAATATTTTGTTGGATATACCACCCCAGGCAAGGGAAACAAAAGAAAAAAGGAATGGTTTGTTTTTACTTGAGCCTGCCTTTGTACGCTTTGTAACTTAAAGAACAGAGCCACACCGATTTATATGTGTATAGTTATATTGTGTTTTCAGACTAAATCATCATGTGAAAGTTTGTGTGTTCTTAATTTTCTCCCCTTTCTCTTTTATTTCCTTTTATTTTATTATTTTTTCAATTCTTTTCTTTTTTAAATTTTGTATGAGAGAGGTTAACAAGGTTTGGTTTACACTGAAAAAATAAACAAATAAACAAAAGAAAAAATAAACAAATGGGACTACATCAAACTAAAATTTTTTTGTACAGCAAAAGAAATCATCAACAAAATAAAAAAGACAATCCACAGAATGGAAGAACATATTCACTTATACATCTGATAAGTGGTTAATATTCAAAATTTATAAATAACTTACACACACACACATAAAACCAACCCAACTTAAAAAATGGGCAAAGGACCTGAATAGACACTTTTCCAAAGAGGACATATAGATGGCCAATGGACATATGAAAAGATGTTCAACGTCACGAATCATCAAAGAAATGCAAATTAAGACTACAATGAAATACCATCTCACACCTGTAAGAATGGCTATCGTCAATAAATCAACAAACAAGTCCTGGAGAATATGTGGAGAAGGGGAACCCTTTTGCACTATTGGTGGGAATTATAGATTGGTGCAGCCACTGTGGAAAGCAGTATGCAGATACTGCAAAAAATTAAAAATGGATCGGCCTTTTGACCTAGTGATCCCACTTCTGGGAATATATTCAAGGGAACACAAAACACTAATTCAAAAGAACATAACCACCCCTATGTTCACTGCAGTGTTATCTATAAGATATGGATGCAACCCAAGTGTCCATCAGTAGATGAGGGGATAAAACAACTAAGGGACATTTACACAATGGAATACTGCTTGGCCATAAAAAAAGAAAATTTTACCCTTTGCAACAATTGGATGGACCTGGAGAACATTACACTTAGTGAAATAGGCCAGTCAGAAAAAGACAAATACCACATGAATTCACTTATATGTGGAATCCAATAAACGAACTGAACTAACAAGGAAATGAGAAACTAACAGGAAGATGGAGAGCAGGATGACAGCTACTGGGAGGTGGGCAGGTGTTAAAGAGTGGAGGGACTGAGCAAAAAGACAAAAGGACTCATGGACATGGACAACAGTGTGGTAATTACTGGGGAGGGCATAAGGGGACTAAATGGTAATGGAAAAAATACAAGATTTTTAAAATGTTTTAAAAAATGGATGAAGTTACATTAAAGCTCTTTTATCCCTCAGGTCAAGGGTTCTGCAAAGTCCATTCCCATCAATAGTCTTGTCTACGGCAGGCATTTCCTAGAGTGGAAACAAGGGAAGAACAACCCATCCTCACAGAAAATGAACTCATTTTAAAGGCAAACAGTAGAGGACCACCTGCCCTCTTGTTTACTATAAGGTTCCCTACCTGTCACTCCAAAGGGCAGCCTTCAGGATAAACTAAATGACAATACAGTATAAGGCCAACCAAGTTATCACATTGTCACAAGGTTCTAGGTTTCAGAGCAGTGATGACATCACTGGACATCTTAATTAAGAGAGTACATTCTGAAACATTCCTTAGAAGGAGTGAGTCAAATTTTAAAAAGTCATCTCAACTATATCACTCTTTCTGATTACCTTAGACACAGCTTTGCCAAGATTCAAATGAGCAGTGATCCTTTCTTCAGACTTGCAGATTTTCACAGCCTCTCTTCCTGAAGAAAGAGATTTTTCCATCACTGTTGTGCAAGTGGTGTGGGCACAACCTCAATGTCTGCATGAGACATTCCAGAAGGTCACTTAATACTATGTTATGTATTGCCTAAGGTTTAGCACGTGGAAATAAAAGTTCTTAGAAGTGTGTTTACTAAACCATTGTAGTGATAATTTTCTCAGAGAAGCCGCAAATCAGAGCACACTGAACTGAATTCCGCAACTGTTAAAATAAACTGGCCCAGAAACACAAAGATACAATTTTAACTAAGGCTGCCATGGGAAGTTTACGAGTATCCGAAAAAAGAATGTTATGTGGGTGTAGGAAGGAAACAGAAATGTCACGGGCAAAGATTAAATTCATGATTCATATGGTTGCAAATCCTGGGCAAATCTCAAGGTAAAAGACAACGTTGAGGTCTGAGTTTTCACGGACTATAGAAGCGGCCATGTGACTACAAAGGATAAAGATGGAAATAAAAGTCTCACCAAAAGAGCTAGAATTGTATCAAAAACTTTAAAATAAACTAAAATTCAGATTTGTGATTTTTAAAAATGGGTGTTTTTAGTAGGTGGTAGAGAAGAGATTCCACTGGAATTATTCCAAGAAATAAATACAAAAAAAGAAAGGAAAGGAAAGAGAAAAGAAAAGGAAATGGTGCCTGGGGCTTTTAGTGATAGCCATGTGGATTTCAAAAAAGATTTCTCCTAATCATGGAGATTAGACGGTGTTGTTCAGTATCAGGTAAGAAGTGCATATATCTGGAAGAAATTAAAGAAAGAAATAAGCAAAACTAGAACCTTCTGGCTTGATTCTTAGGTGTCAAAGTAAAATTAATGAAAATTAATTATGAGAGGACATGGAAAGAGAAAATCAAGCCAGACAAAATGTTAAAGGATAACATAATACATTTAAAAACGGATTTCCCTCCCACACAACAAATATAACGATTCTCTCCCCCTGGTTATACTACTATGCAAGCACCAGCTGAAGCCCCACCCTTTGCCACCGCTCTAGAGCCCGGCTCCAGTCGCAGACAGGGTCCTCCTGCAATCTTTGGGAACGACTCAGAATAGACGTGACGACTTTCCGCCTCTAATTTCTTAGAAATCATGTAACATTTGTAACTATCCTTAGAGCACATGCATACCGGTTTACTTCTCGGTGAAGAAAACTTATAAATAAATCCTACTACCACAAATCCTCTTCTATTCCTTGACTATCCAAATTGTTTCATTACATTTGCTAGAACTGGTTAGGTAAAAAGTACTTAAATCTTAAATACTTGAAATCTGGACTGTTCCAGATAGAATATGTACTGAGTTTGTTAGTTGGTTTGTTTGTTTGTTTGGGGGGGCTGTTTGCTACCCTCTTTTGTTTTTTAACAAATTCTATAAATTTCTATTTATCCTCATTAAACTGATGACTTTTCAAAAATCTCATCATATCATGCCATGCATTACACACTTCAGTGGTTTATCATCACTACAAATATAAAGATTAAATCACTCAGCTCTTTACACTCTAATCCCAGCCTATCTTTCTAGTCGAGCCTTCTACCACTGGGATCTGTACTTCAGCCAGAACAAATGACCTGCCATAGCAAATAATTCTACTCATTCATGGAACTCCCTCATGTCTTCCCTCTCCCTCTCTCTCTCTCCCTCTCTCCCTCTCTCTCTCTCTCTGAAATTACTCTTAAATCCTTCACCACACAGACACACACACACAGCTCCTCCCCTGTGTTCTGAAGCATCTCATATATGTCTCCATTATAGCATTTACATGTTGGACTATAACTATTTATTTGCACATCTATTTTCCACATTAACAAACATACTTTTTCAAGTCAGAGGCTGTCTTATTCATGTTGCATTCTCAGCACCTTGACTTGTCCTTGGTGCTCACCAGTCACTCAGTACAAGTTTGATGTCTGGATAAATAATGATGTCTCCATAATTACCTAAAAAATCAGGGTCACCTACCCATTATTTCTTACATTTTTTGAAGTTTCATCAATCAAAACAAAAAGATATTACGTTACATTATGCTAGATATACTCTGGAAGTTTACTTACTGCTTTACAAAAGTCATGTACCTATATTCATAAAGTTCCTAACTTTAAGTTCAAAAACTGATCCTCTCCACTTTAAATTCTCGTGATGTCATTAAATTAAAACCACTATTGGGGGAAAGAAAAAGACTGCTTTAGAAGAAGTTAAGAATCCAAGAACCTCCCCACCTTTCACTCCACCAATATATATATATATATATATATATATATATATATGTTATTTATGTATATATATACATATATATTACATTTAGTTGCCTGATTTCTGCTAATAATATACTGAGAATTTCAATTATGTGGTTTAAAGATAACATGCATAAAAGAATATTTAACATATAAATCAAAGAGGGAAATGTTCTTAAATAATGAAAATAATTTGAGAAGTATTTATACTTCATTTTTATGAAAGCTAAGAATTGATTTTATGCTAAATATCTCAAATTGTCATATAACACCCCATGAAGGAAAAAATCATAAGAAATCATACTTCAAATCTACCCTATTTCACATCTAGAAAGACATGCATTTTTCAAACAAGGACAAGAAAGACAGATCAAAATAAATTTAGTTATAAATACGCCACTAATATTTCATAGAAAATATTTGTATATTTTAATCTTTCTGGAGTTACACATTTTAAGCAGACATTTTTAAAATATGATTATCTGTAGTTTTATAAATTATTTATAATAAATGCTAAGGAGAAATTTTAAAAAAATTACTCAGTAGTCCAGAGAATATGGTTAAGGGTTGAAGGACTTAAATTCTGCTGATTATAAAGGCATGTCATCAGATTTCAAATGCCTGAGAATTTGTGAAAAGTTGGTTATAGTTTTTCTGTTGTGATTTTATAATTCAACACTATGGGACAAAGTTCTTGCTCACTCAGGTAAAGTTAGATGGCAGTAATGAAAGAGAGTGCCTGTTTTGGAAAAGCTCTAACAGGTTTTTCATTTGCATCTGCTTAGAACCTTTCACTGAACATCACTTCTGATGCTATGAAATTAAATGCAATAAATTTTCTTTAAACTGCTGGTTCACAAAATCACTTTTTTAGCTATAAAATTATTTGTTCTACAGACAGTCATGTCTGTTTGACATTTTAAATGCAATAAATACAATTATTTATTTAAACCCAATTCTACACATCTTTGATGATTCAGAGATGCTTTAAACGTCTCACATTCTCTCATGCATTTTAATGGAACTTATACTCACTATGAGTCATTCATTCCATAAATATTATGATACTGTCTTCTGGATTTTGCTAAAGTATCAACACTAGTTTGTTAGGTTTTCATGACTCAAGACCAGTGTCACAAAATCAATCAGAGAGTTGTGTTCCCGCAATAGGATAGGGATCTTTGGCTTTGTGAAAATGGGTCACATTTTTTCTTTTTTTAAATTTTTTTAATTGCAGTTTACATTCAGTATTATTTTGTACTGGTTTCAGGTGTACAACAAAGTGGTTAGAAAATCATGTACTTCATAGTGTGGTCCCTCCGCTGCTTCATGTACCCATCTGGCCCCACGCATAGCTACTATGATATTACTGACTGTATTCCCCATGCTGTAATCTGCATCTCTGTGACTATTCTATATCTGCCATTCCTGTTGCTTTTTCTTAACCAAGAGCACAAACATCCCATGGATGGTCAAAAAAATTTTAATTGCTGAAAGAGCTTCAGTATCTTACTTCAATATTCATGCACTCATATATAGTCAGTCTGTCATACCCAGATCCCACATATACTTAATGATTGCACAGTATCTAGAAAAGGTGAATTGTCAAGTTATATATTTTAATACAAAGATGCATACCCCAAAGATGCATATTTTAATGTGAATTGATCCAAGAAAGCCAGAATGAAGAGTATGTGCGAGTTTCTCAGGGCCACGTTTAGGAAGGTTAGGGACGTTCACCAAGGAGGTAGTATAGCCCAGTGTTTAAAAGCAAGTGCTGTCGCACCCAAGAGACTTGAGTCTCTGCCCTCGCTCTGCGTGATCTTGTCAAACTGTTTAATCTCTGACTCCAGTTCCCATGCTTATGAAATGAAATACCCTCTATTTTATAGGTTTGCTGTACTAAAAAAAATTGAGATACCACATTTAGCACAGTGTACTGAATACAAAAACATACAAAAATGGTATTATTAAAATTATCTTCAATGCAAACAAGAAGGAAATTTCCTCCACATATTCCTTGAGTCATTAAAAAGAGGGAGGGAGCCTTGACTGTCAGCTGCACTTAACAACTTACTTCCAAAAACAGAGTACAGAAAGGGCGGGAAAAGTAGCTCTGCAGTGGAGAAACCTAGAGCTCACTCACTCCCCTCCTGGGTGATGAAGACCTCAAAACCAATGTGACGGTGGTAAGCCACAGTGGAAGCAGGTGACTCTGATACGATGTGATGAGCAGGGGACTTTATCTCTGTAGCATTCATTGTGGTCTCTCATGAGGAAAACATCAGACAGACATGAATTAAGAAGCATTCTACCAAACAGCTCATCAGTCCTCCTCAAAGCTGTTAAACTTATGAAAACCGAGGAGAGACTGAGACGCTGTCACAAACCAGAGGAGACTAAAGAGACGTATGCTTAAACACAATGTACGACAGTACCCTGGCTGGGGTCAGAGGCACAACGGGGACATTAGTGGAAAAACTACTGAAGTATGAATACATTTTGGAGTTTAGGTAAGTAAATTCAGTAAGAACGAATGATTTTTCAGTTTTGCTAAATGTGCAATGGTTATATAAGATGTTAAAAAACTGAAAAAAAAGGATGAAAGGTATATAGGAATTATCACTACTATCTTTGCAACTTTGTTGTAAATCTACATTTAAAATTATTCCAAAATTTGAAAAATGTACTAAAAGGTGCTGTTGAAGGGAAGCCATGAAATGTAGAAAGCATGTGATTCAATTCACCTAAAGTACACTTACTTAAATATTAAATAGATACTGTAAATCTCCAGGATTTGAGAGTTTATGATTTTGAATTCTGATACTAACTTCACAAGTCAGGGCTTAATCTCCACCTATCTAATGTAGTAAAATAACTTAACACAATGCTAAATGATAGGGGTGAAAACATAAGACATATTTAAAAGACTTCAACTATATCAACGATTTTTACTCTTATAACTGAAAGCACTTGGATGTTTCAGCATAAATGCCTTTTTTTTTTTCGTTATGAACTACCACTCAATACCCAGTAGTATTTTTATAGCAAATTCAAATGTGCAACAAATTCATAAAAATACCTTTAAATGCTAAAAAAAAAAAAAAGATAAAAAGTAAGACCCCTCCAGAGTCTTTTACATTGCAAAAAGCAAATTAATTAGCCTAAAGTAGCACTTCTCTTTCTGAGTGCAGTTTAAAACAGAAACAAAAACCCTATGACACTGAAATCTTTCCAGAACAGACACTCTCTTCAAAATCTGAGCAGCAATACTCATCAAAAGTCAGGCATTACCTCCTGATTTATAGCCCAGAATGCAGACAATTCTCTTTTGTGTATTTTAAACAAGGTTCATATTTTGCTTCACCTAATAATAAATGGCGCAATACCTTTGCATGGGTTTACAGTTCTCCCTAAATCATTGAGCAGTTCTATCAAAAGGCTTCTCAGCTTCGTTTTCTACAAAGTTACACTAAACTCCCACTAGAAGTTAAAATGGGCTTTGCTTTTAGGACGCCTGTAAAGATAGCCACTCTCTAAGGTTACGGACAAGACAGCATTGCCTCTGTGGACAAATGGCGCCCTGATTACTAAAAAGACTTGCTCTTCTGAGAGTATCTCTAGCAAGAGGTTATACTTTATTATTCTCCAAGTTAACCCAACATAAAGACTGAAGCAAAGTGAAGTACTCTGCTATAGTTTGAGGGAGTTAAAGAATAGATAGAAAATAATTCACTTCCCTCTTGGGTGTACTCTATAGAATAAAATGATAGATTTTTTTTCAGGAAAAAAATGATCTAAGTAAAATAAGGTATAGAAAAAATGTTCTTCAAACATATTTTCTTTAAAAGTATTGACATTTCAAACAAAGTGCATCTTAGAGTATGCCCTCATTCTATCCCACAATACATTCCTCCTGACATATATAGGTACTAATTAAATACCTGCTCAAAACTACTATTTAAAAATATGTATTAAGTATGCATTCATCCAACAAATATTTATTGAGGGTCCACTACATGCCAGGCTTTGTGTTAGGAAGCGGCATTATAGTTACTCCTTTAGAGCTATGTTCCCTCCATTAAGTGAGTCTATTAGACCAAATCCCTTAATCGTTCAATAATTCATAGTGCTAAAATGTACGTTTGAATGGAGAAAAATAAAATTAGCACTAAAAGTCCTGACAACTTTGACATGTTAAATGGGCATCTCAGAAGCATTGTAATGGAAAGTAATCATTACATCAGAAAGCAGCAGGTCTTCAATATTAAGAGGAAAATTTAGAAATTGCTTTTATTATTGAAATGGGGTATTAGCTTCAGGAAAATGAATCAAGTAATCCAAAGTTTATAAGGCACAATTTATTGGAGGAGAAGAAAGTTGGATTTTGGCTCCTCAGTTAACTCTGACAAACTCAGTCAAAGCATTCCAGCCCAGGCTGCACACACCCTACACACACAGAGAAGAGTTTTCCTGTTTGGTGCAGCCAATAAATAGAGCCTGGACCACACACGCAATAGGCCAGTCTACGTTCCATGATGTTCTAAGGTCACACAGCAGCGGAGCGCTTTGGCTGCTGGGCTCTGACTCTGTGCCACAGGTGGCAAACACAAGGCCCAGGGGCCAAATCCAGCCCTCCACCTTGTTTTATCCAGTCCAGCACCTTGTTTCTACCTGGCGGCAGTGCCAAGCTCTCGCTTAACGCTTAAGGGGTAGTTACATTTATACAGTCCTAAAATTACATTCGGCCCTTGGAAGGCAACCACGAGGCTGATGTGGCCCCTCCATGAAAGTGGGTTTGACACCGTGCTCTATGCAATAACATATCCAACTAACTCTTACCAGAAGAAAGGAATTTAGGTAGGTGGCACTAATATCAAGACATGATTTTGCTTTCCAAAGCATTCTGTTTTCTGAAACAAAGAGAAACATGATAGTGGATTCTTTGTTATAAATCAAATCACTTAAAAAGTAAACCTCAAATTATACGCATTCAAATAAAATAATTTTCAATAGAATTCATGAATTACCTAACAAAATTCCATTAGAAAATGTGCTCAGTGGAGGACAATTGTATAAATCAAATAAATTTTACTCCCACCTATAGGCTGAGAACTGTCAAATTACAGAAAAGTCAAAACTTACAAAAGCTAAACCTACTTTCCTAGGCCCAGAATACTTCTAAAACACTAGGCATTCAGTTCTGTCGTAAATGGCTCTTCCTCTCCTTCCTAGTCCCTCACCCTGCCATAGAATATCATTATCATTACTATCATTTTTACTATTGCTAAGAGTCTGCTTTAATGGCCACTCTAAGTTCTCCTTCACAGTCATCTGTGTGAAATGATATCTCAGACAATGAATCATACACCGGGCTGACTGGAGCCAACCTTATGGAAATATACCGATGGCCACAATGAGATAGCTATAATCCTAAAAGTGTCTACCTTCTGACCTCTTGGTGGATGCCTCAATATCACCTGGAATTCAAAAAATGGTATTCTAGGGTTCCAGAATGAACTCTCTGTAGAGATTTCCTAGTCTCCTGAATAATTCCCACTTCTTGAAATAATATTGTTACAACATTGGTGGAAGAAACAGACATGAAATTCACAGTGATACAATTTGAATTAACAAGTGCATCAGTGCATCAGATACTTACATACAAAATGATAAAAGAGGGAAAATTTACTCATTTGCCTAGTCTGATTCAGGGTGGTGACAAATAAGAGGTGACATTTAAACTGAGTATTAAAGGATAAGGAAGATATGAGTAACGAATAAAAAGAGAAGATGGGAAAAAATCAAAACCACGTAAGCATGAACATGAAGCCACTTAGGACTGAATTGAATGCCTAACATTTTAGAAGTATTCTGGACCCAGGACAGTAGGTTTAGCTTTCTTAAGTTTTGACTTTTATTTTGGAAAGATGTCATGAGAAAAAAAAAGACACTATAAATTAACAGGAGACCAGATCTTAAATGCTCTAAAACATAATTAAGCATTTACTATTTTGAAATGAGAGACATTTCAGTTTTATAGAGGAGCAATAACTCCCATGACTATGAGAAAATGCTAAAAGAGAAAAGGCATTACAGACAGGAGAACTAGCTACATTAACCCATGGCAGTGGCAGAGAAACAGAACAAAGGGATAAAGAACAAACATATTCTGAGGATATAATTGCCAGGATTTGACAAATGAAGGAAAAAAAGTGGAGCCCTACATATTTATTTCTAGCCTGGGTGAAAAGAAGCCATCAGTCTAAATGAGAAACTCAGAATAAGGCTGTCTTAAGAAAACAGGATTTAATCAAACCACCCTAAATTCTATAGAAAAAAGGTAGGAAAGTCCATCTAACAGAGTTCCCTTTGGAGCACAGGAAAGTAAATAGGGCTAGAACTGTATATTAAGGAATTGAAGGGCAGCAAAATTTGCCCCCCCAAAATATATGCCACTTGGGCATAATGGTTAGTTTGAATCAAAGTTCCTTGAGAAACAGCTGGTGTAAGAAGGACACTCTGATCCTCCTCTGGTCTCCCTGAAAGCCAAATAAATCTGCCTGTGAAAGGTAACCCCCCCTGTCACCAGTAGGTAAAACGGGGGGCTGATATGAAATTCAGGACACAGGGGGCTAGGTCAATAAATGATACTTAATTTCTTCACCAATAAGTACCCGCATTTAAGTATCTTTGTCTTGTCAGTTCTTCACAAATTTTTTGTTGATTTGTCTAAAAAGGATAAAAGCAGCCTGCTTTGGTCAATTCTTTAGAACCATATCTATGGGACCTCTGTATGTACAAAATTAAAGTTGATTTTCGTCCGTTAATCTGTCTCATGCCAATTTAATTCTTAGACCGGTCAGAAGAACCTAGAAGTGCAGAATAAAATTTTTTGCTTCCCTGACAGAGTCATAAGCACAAAGCTGGTGGCGAAGTCTTTGGAGTGGGTGGAATCATCCAAGCAGAAAGTGCGAAGCCGATGAAGAAGGCCAATGTCAGGAATTCAAGGAACTCACATATTTAATGAATGAGTAGACTAAGAGCTGAACTGACCAAAAAAATCAAAGAACTAAAGGCAGAATGCCAAAGGTTTGGTCTCATAAAAGGCAAAAGGAATGAAAATGTCCCAAAGTAAATGGGAAAACATTCTAAAAGGATTCAAAGCTGGAAGAAGTAATGAATTTGGCTGACTTTGACAGAGGAGTCAAAACAAAATGAAAGGAAAACTTACATGAAAGAGAAAACAATTACAAGGGGAATGGCAGGAAGGAGGGAAAGGCCAGAGGATGCCACAAGTGATGGATAAGATAAATGATGGGCTAGAACTGTAAAAAGGCAAGAGAAAGGAGGATGGAGGGCAGGTTATTCCAGGAGAGGAGTATAAATTTTTCTCTGGATTAGTAGGGAGGTACTTCTGACATATACAGTAGCTTATCATGTTTAACTGATGAAGCATTCTGACTTTATACAGCTCTTTTGGAAAGTACTGAAAGCAAATACAGCCTTAAGTCACAAATACAGTCACATATAATGTTTACTGGTGATGTCCCACACTGAGTACTGTATAATAGAAAGAGCCTCTTCCCACTTTCTAAAGAGCTTATAATAGACCCTCTGGGAACCTCAACAAATTAGGCCTCTTATGGGCTACTGCCTTCGAATTTGCTTCATTAAACACTTCCTGTACAAGCACATTATTCCACTGCTCCAAAACATTACAATTAAAAATCTTAAATGGCATATTTAAACTTAATATGTCTTGAATTAAAATTACTTTCTAATTTTGTAGTTAAAATCTTAAAATCAACTTAAATTTTCTGAATCTTTTAAGAAATTATAATTCCTCAAATATATATGAGGTAGTATATAGACAAAGTCTGTCCAGAAAAAGTCTAGCCATTGTTAATGTAACAAGAACGGTTTGCACGATATCGATGTAACCTGGAAGGCATGGAGAGGGGACTGGAATGCACATGCGTGCACAATGGTGACTTCACTGTACTAGTCAGTGGGGGTGGTAGACACCATTGAGTGAGCATGTGTACTGTGTGGTCATCATACTTCAAAATGACTGAGTAAGTAGAGCAACAAATCTGCATCAAATTTTGTGTTAGGCTTGAACATTCCTCCATGGAAACTATTTGGATGATTCAAAAGGCCTCAGCTCTGGGCAACTGGTGATTGGCAGCTTCATCACAACAACATGTCTGCTCATGTATCACATCTTGTGTAGAGTTTTTTGGTGAAACATCAAATCACCCAGGTGACTCATTCCCCCTTACAGCCCAGATTTGATGCCCTGCAACTTCTGGCTTTTCCCAAAACTAAAATCACCTTTGAAAGGGAAGAGATTTCAGGCTATCAATGAGATTCAGGAAAATACAAATCGGCAGCTGATGGTGATTAGGAGAACTGTGTGATGTCCCAAGGTGCCTACTTTGAAGACAACTAAGGTATCATTGTTCCATGCACTCCTTGTACCATATATCTTCTTCAATGACTGTCTCTATTTTTCATATTACATGGCTGGATACCTTCTGGATAGACCTCATATAATACATATATCTTAAGTACATACATAAACAGATAACATAAAGAATTTATATTAACTCTGGTGTCATGAATCTAAAAAGGAATTTTAGTTACAGAAGGTAAGGCTGGGAGAAAACCTAATAACACTCTTTTATGTTTAGGAGTTTTATTATAAAGAATATCCTAATAATAACTGTCTATTAAGACCTGGAGAAAGAACAGAATCTACATGCAGAATGAAGGAGTTCAGTGAGCCACAATTACATTTTCATGTTTACAAACATAAGGCTTCCGAAAGGGATCTTTAAAATCACTGAGACAAAGTAAGATGCTTTATGTCTTGGGAGTGGACATGATCAGACACTACAAATCCCACAGGCCCACATAGGAATCTGTAATTTTATCTCTTCCACTTGAGTTGATTCACGCTCTCTCTAGCCTGGAATAATCATACCAATGTGTGAACATACACACTTTCTCCTACCCAGCTCTCCTTTGTTTTCCTTCTTTTAATAAGGAGCCTCTTGGACCCTGGCAGGTTCCTCTCTGCTTGACTGTAACCAAACTTCAAAGTTTTTCTGTACAATAACCTTAACAAACTCAATCTTTTAAAGAAGAGTACACATTTTTCTTCCAAGAAATGAAGATTGCATTTGTGATGAGGAAGCAGAACACAAATGTTCTTTGAATTACAATGGGCTTATGTCCTGAGAAACCCATGGTAAATTGCAAATGTTGTAAGTCAGAAACATACTTCCCAGACTTGGCCTCACAGATGTGAGAGCTTAGCCTAGCCTACCTCAAATGTATACATAACACTTTCATAACCCCGCTGGTGGGCAAAGTCACCTCACTGCCACTGCCAGTGTCACAGGAGTATCACACTGCCTCACAAAAAAAGAGCAAAATTCAAAATTCAAAGTACAGTTTCTGCTGAATGAATATCATTTTCACACCACTGTAAAGATTTTAAGAATCCTAAATTGAACCATCCTAAATTGGGGACTGTCGGTACTCTCCAGAAGCATCAAGAGTAAAGGCAGTGGAGACAATGGGCCAGTCTGGACCAGTGATTTAACTTTTCTGAGCCTAACCATCATCTTTGAAACCTCTCAGATTAAAAGATGAATAAATGCTGGTTGTGTGTATTTGGCACAAAGGAAGTGATCAACATATTACCATCCTTCCTTCCTACCTGAAATTGTAGTCGTGCCCTTTCAGGTGTATTTATACATCCTTGGAAGGAGTAATATTAAATAAACATACAGCTCACAGGGTTTGATTTCATCTCACCACACTCTCACTACCACAGCTACCCATTCCCCCTGCTCCTCAAGCCCACCCCCACACCACACACACACACACACACACACACACACACACACACACACACTCATTCAGGTCTGGGATCTTAAGTGAAGTTCATGAGAGATAAAGTAAAGGGAACTTTATTTTCTTAGTTGCTATTAGGAAATAGGAAAGATATAGCCCCTCTGGGCATTAATTATGATAATCTACATCCTGAGTGACTGAGGAATCTGCGGAAAAGCTCCCGGAGCCCTATCCACTGCTGGCATTTAAGAAATCAAGCTGACGTGCTATTCAATCCCTTCCAAATGAACTAATGCAAGCTATTTCATTCTGAAATACATTCTTCAGAACAATCAAATTATGAATTAATCCCTAAAGACTGGATGATTGCAAGCCACAAAATAGCACAGAAGCTTGCAATTAGGACTCTAAATTGGAGATTGCAGAAACTATGTTACATGATTAGCTATAACCAAGGAGAGAAAAACAAGTCTAGACGCCCCTGAGGATAATCCATGGACACAGGGCAAGTTACAGGGATGAGGAGGAAACGCAAACCCTGAGGTCTCTAGCAAGAGTCTATTAAATTGTAAAGAAGCAACTCAAGATGATAATATAAAGTATATATTACTAACTATAAGCTAAGAGTTAGTGAATTTTTGAAATAAAGGAGAAGTTATGTGCGGCTTCCCAGGAGATCCCCCACCCACTTCTTCAGGTCTTTACTCATTTTGAGACTATTTAGAGTCAGCCAGCAGTGGTCACATTTGGCTCAGAGTCCTTTAGTGATAATTTCCAAGAATTTATAGAAATTCTCATAGAGTTACCTAGGGTTTCAAGTGCTAAGTTACACTGACAAATACTTTGTACTGAAATGGACTGTGGGGGCACAGAAAAGATAAGGTATTTCCCCAAATTACAGTGAAAACCCCTGAGATTCTGGGACCTATGAATGCTTCCCAATAACTTCATGTTCACATCAAGATACTGTGTCCACGATGCATTCATTACAGTCACATGCTCTGTCTTTATAAATGCCCTTAAACAGCAGGGTTGTATCCATGGCTACCAGGTCCACCAGAGGGTGTTGGTTTTGTTTCTGAGAAGAAGAAAGTTAAATTTAGTTAAATAAGCCTTTCATTTCATGTTTTAGAAGAGTTGCTTCTAGATTTTCAGATGCTTCATGAATCTGAGTGTTTTTTATCAAATAGCTGTGTGAATGTAAACCTAGCCTAAGTCTCCAGCATCATTTGTAAAACCCAAACACACTGCCTCCATCATCGTGGGCCTCCCTCATTCGTCAGTACACACCTGACCTTCCTCAGGATGTGTTTATTGCAGGCCATGTGCCAAACACTACACTGGTCTCTGGGAAAATAATGTGGTCCAATATCAGTATGATCCCTGCCCTCAAATGGATTGCACTTGAGTTGGGAAGACAGATAATAGCCCAATAAATACAACATACACACAGAGGTAAAATCACAAATCATGATTAAACACTGTGAAGGAAAGGGGCAGACTATTTGGGGAAAGACTAACAGTGTTGAGTCATGAGTTCAGCGTGAAGGACATTCAGCTGAAATCTGATAAAGAAGTAGGAATGGAGGCCCCGGTGTGGGGAAGGAACATTTTGGAAGAAAGGTCAGAGTGAATTATGTGATCAGGAGAGCACCACACCTGAAACCAGCACCCCTGGCCCCAGGGCAATGGCGGCACCAGTGAACGGCAGGAGCAAAGGGGGAGGTACAGGCAAGAGGTCTTCCAACCCTACATACACCCAACGCTGTCAAGAGCAGTCCTTACCTCAGAGATTGGTAAGTGGGTGTTTCCCGAAAAATGAAAGGCCTTATTAATTTAAAGCATTTATTTTGGATAAACTATATTGAATATTTTATTAACCAAGAACTAATAATGGAAACTTCTATCTATTTTCTCTATGAAGCTAGAATGTTGAAATAACTTACAAAATAATACTGCAGCATAGTAAACAGTAAACTCACTTCATATATTTTATATTGCCTTGAACTTTTAAGATATTATTACTAATTGTCACTAATGACACACCTCAGTGGCACACACACCTCATTCACCAACAGTTATATTAAAGTGTTTTGGGTTATGTGCATGATCGCTTTTGGTCTTTCTTGTGATATATGTTCATCAGTATAGTGTATGTGGTATGTTTTCTGCCTCTGGGTGGCATTATTAGGGTGCAATATTTTATTGGCTTAAAGAAATTAAATGCTTCTATAAAGTAAAAAATAGAAACTATCCCAAGTTTTTTTCAGGGTCATATGGTCTGGATAAAAATATTTGATATTAAAGCTGGTTTAAGTTTGGTTGAGGTCTTTTAGAGTTATTAACATAAGATACATGTTGGTTTTGCCTGAGTTAATAAAAATTTTATGTTAGCTCTGCTATAAAACTTGTCAAGAAAATAGCTTGGGCAGTAAATGAGTTTAAAATCCCATGGAGTTATTAAGATTGTAGCTAAAATGAAGGGTTTTTGACAAAGCTTTTCAGAAATGATTATATGTATGTCTAAACATAGTTTTCTAAAGTCTTTGATAGCTTGAAACTTTAGAGTTTTACTAAAGTTAAATAATAAAAATTATTGAATATTTATATATTTTGAAATAACATGAAATACTGAAATACTGATCATTACACAAGTCTTAAGTTCACCTACTTTTGGCTTTTTATTACAGAGAAGCCAGAAAATAGATTAATCAGATACTTGATTACTCCAGGAAACCATCTTCTCAATCCTAAGAACTGAAGTTTTGTTAGCCTATATTTATGTTTGATATCTTTATTGTTACTGTGGGTAAATAAATAACTTAATATTGTTTCAGAATGACATAAGATGTTTTGGTCAAGTATGTTTGACAACCTTCCCAAAGTGTAAATTTTAAGAGACTTTTTCTTAACCTAGAGTTATTCCAGTGGTTGTTGGAATGCCTCAAGGATTTTTTCTCTCTCCTTAGAATGGAGAAATTTTAAACTAATCAAGTTTACTTGATATGTTTGAAGTACATGGGAAACTTTGTCAAATAAAAAATAGTAACTATGTTCTACATGTCTACATATATTTTTACTAAAGTTGATGTTCTAGAGATCATATGAAAATGTCTAAAAGTCTATGAAGTTAAACATATTTTCACTTATAATTCTAATTGATATCTTAAAATATTGTTACAGAAAAGCAAAGTTCTTTATCAATTGCATTATAATCCGACCTATAACCATGTCATTTTAAGTTTTTGTCACTTAGAGATAGTCATTATTTTATTCTAATGTATTTACAAATATGTTACATCTTTGGAAAGATCCATGGAAGGATTCTGACTTATTCTAAATAGAATTTTCTAAGAATAAACTTTTAAATACCTTTAAACTGGATAAAGATTTACAGAACTCAAAGAAATAACTAGATTCGAAAAAAAAGAAAAGAAATAACTAGATTCATGAAAATATTGGCCAATAATTAGGATAACCAAGAATTGATAATGGGATTGAATGAACTGAATATAATTTTATTTTTACAACTTTTTTCAAAATATTGTTGATTTTTAAATCTTCTTTTTCATCTCCAGATATTTAAAAAAAAAAAAACACTTTTAAAGCAGTTTGGTAAAATATTCCTTTATAAGTAATATTAATGTATTTATATTTTTCTACCTACCTGATCCATCCAGAATTTGGAAACTCTTAATTAGTAAGTATTATTATTTTAATGGCAATATGGTGTTTGTCTGAATCCAATAAATTCATTCTCAAGGATTAGTCTCCAGATTTGTTCATTTTTCCTTAACATTAGCAAGATTATAATCATTAAAGAAAAAAATTCAATTTACTTTATCAATATCTGTAGCATTTTTCTTCAGCTAAAACTCTTTATTGTTTTATAAGCATTATCAAAATCTATGAAATCTTGAGAAATTAGCTACTAAAGTCAACTAACCAAAATTTTTAGAGAGGAAACTGAGTTCCAGAAAGAAAAGGTGCCTAGTCCAAGATCACACTGCAAGTCAGAAATGAGCGAAGACTTTGAGACTGTGCAGGAATAACATCTGGAGCCCATCTTAACCAAAAGAACTCCACCTTGAAGGCCTACAATTCCTTGCTTCCAGTAGAATCCCACAGTTGAAGTTCACCTAATTACATCCTCAAAGGAAAGAATAAATGACATATTTTCTTAACATCATGTTCTGAAAAATAGTTGTTGTTGTTTTCAATTAAATGGTAGCTAAAATATTTGCACAAGCATTATTTTCAGGACCTGTGAGTGGTCCACTGACTATGGCAAACATCTTGTGACTGGTCTGCGATCACTCTCCACCAGATGGCGATGGTGGGACAACTGACCTCATCCTCATTCCTAAACCCTACACTTAACGTAAGGCCCCTGCGTAAGACATCCACAAGAACACTTCAGGAAGCCTGACTTCTATTTTCTGGTCAAATCCCTTATGCGAAAGCCCTTCGCAATAAGCGCTCTCTGCTTGATCTTGGGCTGAGGTCAGTGCTCTTGTCTATGACATTGAGACTCAAGAACCTAGCATCTAAGGTCTGGTGACAACTTGTTTTTGCTGTTGTTGTAAGCTTACTTCCCCATTACTTTGCCACCTCATGCTGTTTTCCCTCCTTCACAGAGCTCAGATTTAAAAAATCTCTCCTGGGTGCAGTAACATTTTGTTGCAGGAAATCATTAACGGTCACTGGATTGCAGGTTATCTCCTAGGTTCTTCTCTGACATTTCTTCACATTAAATCAAAATCTAGACCTATTATGAAAAAGATATAATATTCTTCGTAAAACTAAGACATGCAAATGATGGTTAAAAGGTAAATGAAAGTCCGAATGTGATTCAGTGCACATCCAGAAAGTTTATACATTAATACAAAGTTAGTAGTCCATTTGTGCCCATCTGTCATCCATCTAAAAAAGAAGTACTATATTAAATAAAATAAAAACATAAAATATTAATTTAGTCTTGTTTACAAAAGATATTGGTTAAAAGTTATATATTCAACATTTCATAAATTAATTATCAGCAATGACAACATCTATTCCTTATTTAATTTTAAATACTGAGGGGGGTTAATAATTAGAGATGTTACACACACATTTTCTATATTTTCTGACACTGTCACCCTCTAATCTTTTGATTTCCTTCTGACTTTAATTTTAGGTTAGACCTGGAAGAATGGAAAGAACTCTTGCTTGAACAAAAGTTCTAAAAAACTAGGTGAACACAGAAGAAATAGAAACTAGACTCCCTGGTACACACAAATCATCTCTTGCCCAAATAGGTATTGATTTTCTGCACTGAGGACAGAACCCTCATATAAGTTTATAAAACTAGGAAACAGGGAAGAACTAAGCTGTTGTTCTCAGGGATTTGGAAAACTCAGTGTTGAGACTAAGCCTCACAGAGTCCCTTACAACCCAGCAGGGCAAGGGAGTAGCCACATTAACTCTGACACACGTGAGTGGGATGGATCTGAAGAGGCTTCAAGCAGAGGGTTGAAGGATAAAACAGCTGCACCCTGTTCACCCCTCTAAGTGTCAATAATTGATAGGAAGATATGTGGCCAATGTAGACCAGAGCCCCTGTCTCCCCAACCTAATATCTCATGGTTTCTTGCTTCCCACTCCCAAATTTCTGGGCAAAAGAAAAAATGACATTTCATTGTTACTACTCCAAGAAATGAAGACCCCAATTAGAAATTAAATTCAAGAACAACAAAAATATTCTGCTTATGAATGGAGATGGTCACCCTATACATAAGGGACTATAGCAAATTCTAAAGGTGAATGTGAGCATTTTAGAGATAGTTTAAGAAAGAGTTTATGCCCTTAAATTGGTGTTACTGCTTGGAGACAGAGCACAGGTACAACAAAAATATAAAGAAATTTGTGTGAAGTAACAAGACCAAGAAACTGTAAGATGGTGACAACTCCCTAATGTGCCTCTTTTCAGGAAGAATATATGAGTTTAATGTTTAAATCTTCAAACTATTGTGGTATAAATGCTTTCAAATCATGTGTCTTCATTCATGTTATTGGTCCCTTGAGCCTACTAAACTTCTCAAATCTCCAAGTTGTCTTGTTGCTACACTGACTCTTTTATAAATGTCACATGGAATAACTATACACTAATAAATATCAAGCAATGGGCCCTGGCAGGTGTGGCTCAGTGGATTCAGTGCTGACCTGCAAACCAAAGGGTCACCGGTTGCATTCCCAGTCAGAGAACATGCCTGGGTTGTGGGCCAGGTCCCTAGTGGGGGCTATGTGAGAGGCAACCACACTTTGATGCTTCTCTTCCTCTCTTAAAAATAAAATGAATAAAATCTTTTTTAAAAAATCAAGCAATGTGTGAGAAAGCTGAAATGACAGGACTAGAAAATTTGCCACTCTACCAATAGTAGTTAGACCAATTACCCTTTCAAAACCACTAAACTTAATACGATATATTTAATTCTAAGTAGAAAAAAATCACAATAATGCTTATGACTTGACATAATTCACAAAGGATTTTGAAATTTCATTAAAGCCTACCGAGCACTGAATGTGAGACACATCAGCAAATGTTAACTTAGAAATTATATTGGACTAAACACACTGATATACGGAATGAATTACCTGCAGTTTTTTCTGGATTCCAGGACAAAAAAATTAGTAAAGAATTATAATAATATCATTAATGTAATCTATTGATTTCAAATCATGCTCACTAAAGATGCTACATGTGAGGATGATCATTTTCTCAGAAAATCAGCTCATTTGCACTCCTTGTAGTTTGTTTACCCAAGCTCCAGAAGAGTTTGACTAATTATACAAGGTGATTATAAGTGCTATTGTTTAAGAAAAATAAAGCATAAAAATATTTTAAGATATGAGCTCATAAAATAAGCACATAGGACAAGATGCAAACAAAAAGGAAAGCGTAACTCAGGGTTGTATAAAATGTCATATAAGTAAAAATAGATAGATATACAGATAATAAAATCTATATTGTGCAAAGAGAGCATGAATTTGGGCATAAAGAAAAAATTAAGCAAGAAAAATAAATGAACATTAAAACAGTTTAGAAATACAATTATAGAATCACTTGCCCTGGATACTTTTTAAGAATGTCTATTTTATCATTGGTGTGTGTGGCCAAAGAAATCTTAATCCTTTTTATAACCAGTGCTTAGTGTATGCATATGTATGTCTGTATAGATGCATATAGGCTACATATATATACACCCTACATATGTGAATACACATATGTAGCTCTTTGTGTGGGAGTGTGTGTTCATATCATGGTTCTCTGCCTCTCTCTAGTGTCTTCCCTGTTCTACCCTCTACATTTCAGAAAGATTATCAATGACAGTGACACCCTTTTGGCAGAATCCTTCCTGTGAGCCCCTCAAGAACTGCTGGCAAGTCTACAGATGGAACACTGGGGATCAAACGCTCACCTCTGGATCTGGAACCTCCACCACAGCATTCCCAGGCAGGGGGCTGGGTGCCACACAGAATAATTGAGCAGACATGGCTACAGTGGTGGACATTACGACTGTTACAAACCAATAATATGACCTACACTCTTAAAACATTGATAAATGCACTGAAGACGTGCATTGTCTCTCTGTTCTGTCCTATATACTAGGCTTAGCAAAGTTCCAGAATATAGCAACCAACCAATAACTGTTGAGAACTCCCTGCCTGGTTTCAGAAGCTGTAACCCCTGCCAAGGCTAAGGCTGAGGGAGTGACCTTGGACCGTAAGCCACTAAGGAGACAAAAACTTATCTCCCTGGCAGGAGTGCCACTTCTGCTCCTTTTACTTCATCCATAATTGGCCCCCAATGCTTGGTCGGTTAGCCAATGATGGGTAAGATTTCCCAAAGGGGGGAATGACCTAAGCCAGGTACAATCACGTGAGAGGCCCCCAAGGAAGGACTTGGGGAGCTACAGTAAAAAGGGGGTGATGGACCCTCACCCCTCGGCTTTGACAAAGCCTGAGTCTTCATTCTGTCTGCAAGAAGTCCCCTAATCTCCTGGCTGCCTTACTGCCCTTGCTCCACCTAAGCCTGAAACAATGACAGAGAGTGGTGCAGCCCTGTGCTGGAAAGGGCAGGTTCCCCAGGCAATCAGGCCTAAGAAAGAATATGTAAAATCCTGTGAAACCTGCTTTGTTTAGAATGCTCTTAATTAAATGATAAGGGTCCAGGCAACAGGTAAGTTTGTTCCTCAAAGTTTTACAGCTCTTTGGGTACCTGACCCTGACTCAAAATAGGCCCTCAGAGTTCTTTGTCATCTATTGTTTGATCATTACTGCCTGACAATGATTAATGAGCTTTATCTGTATTCCCGTACAAATGAACCCAATAAAAGCCCATTGAGGAATAGGCTCCTGGCCCTTCTCCTTTGAGAGATTGGCCACATTTCCTCCTCAAGCAGATCATGTCTTGGTAGACTTATTCTCATCGGTGGCAGCCAGGGGGGGACCCTGCGGGCAGAGCCCCCCCACCCCACAAATAACTAGCTATGGAACTGAATCAAGTTCAACAGAATAAAATCCATTATATGGGATTCCCAAAGATATTAAGGGGGGAGAAAAAATTCAGCCAGACAACTGGGTATGGCACCCCTGTGCTTCGTTTAATAACTTAATAGTAAATCAGAAACAGCAATAACATGGCTCGTCCTTCTCCTGATGTCTAACATCTCCTATATCAAGAACGGTGTGTGAGACTAAACTCACGCAGTGCAGGAATGCTTTTTCACAACACACCATTTTTTGTTATTGAAAGAAACAAACACATAAAATGGTGTTCCTTTATTTTCTAAATCATTAGGAAAAAATGAAATTTGAGTTTTATTGAACTACTAGGAGAAGAAAGCATTTTTATAAAGAACGTATTGATTTAGGAGACCATTAAAAGTATGCTGTTTATGAAAATGTGTTTTTATCTTTATCAGGAAATTGAAATGTATTTACAACAATTACCTGCTTTTTTTCCTGGATTCCAGGACAATAGATAATATATTTATTACTTTGTGGTGTTTATTCCTTTACCCTGCATAACAATGGCTTCTTAAAGCTACTACTCAAGTACTTAATTGTGTAGTAGCCCATTAAATAAAACAATAAAAATATCATTTCATAAGAAAACTTACAGAATAAGTCAAATGAGCTAACTGAAGAAATATAATTAATCACACAGAGTTTAGAAATTTTTCTAATAAAGACAGTGGAAGATAAATATTGATTCTCATCTCCTCCACTTAGCAATTTGTGGGTCCACATTAAATCCTAAAACAAAATCAATTTTGAAAACTTAGTTCTAAGAGTATATGAAAAACTTTCCAACATGAAGACTTTCTTTTTTATAATGCTTCGCCTCAGTATTCATCTTAAAAAATTTCAGGGCAAGGAAAAATAGCACCATTCCAAAAGCATTGTGAATGTTGCATTTGTCTCCAGAGAGAAAGCTGTTCTTGATCATTTATTTAGTATGTTAACATGTGAGTGTTCTTGAAACAGTTACTCTTTTCAGCAGACTGTGCTCTATAGTGAATTACAGACAGACGTGTACTGAGCTATTATTGTGGAGATTACTACTGACAACACCCAAGATTCTCTTAAATAAGCTCTGTCATTCTCCCGGATAATCCTGGGGCAGAACAAAAATATGAATATCAGTTACAGAAACATCTTTCGTGCTATAAAAATATGAAAGTAATAAAGTTAAACATTTTGGAATGGTATATATACAATTAACTGATGCCTCTGCTATGCATATTTTGGGAAGAAGTAACATTTTCTTAAAGGTTACTATTCATTGAACAATTCTACAAGAAACCTTTTTACTGACCATCTGTCCAAACTGTGTATTTAAGCTCTGAGACATTTAAAAGGAGATCCATGTGGTTAGTTCCCAGTTGCTATGGAACAGAGAAAAAAAATATGGTTCCAAATATCATCTTGAGTCACATTAATTTTGTGATTATGTTTTTGTGTGTGAACTTTTTTCATAATCTAATTAGATAAAATTTGTGAAGAATTTGCAATTTCAATAGTATAACACCTACTTTCAAAAAATTTTTGGTGGCAGGTGTATTTCACAGAAGTCCATATTAGCATGGAGACTACAAATTAGATTTTAACAGAGTTGATGCATCACATAATAAAGACACTAAATAAATGACTAAATATGTGATGACATTCTTCCTGGCATGGAGCTTTATGGTTTTCTCATTACCTTTTGAACAATGGTTTTCCCATTTTATTTTGGATGGATTCTTTTTCCATCTTGCTGCCCTTTGATCCCCAACTTTCAAATAAGACCCGTAATGACCACATATCCTTCAGTTTTCTCTATGCAAGTCAAAAAGGCAATTTTTATCTGTGGCCCTACCACTGCCAGCACAGATGTTGGTACTAATCTTGTTACTCCAGACACAGATGAATCAACTCTCATATATCTTCTCAGAATTCCAGTGAGCTCCCAACTGAACTTCTAGAAAAGATAAAATGAATGTACAGGAAACAGATATCCCAGAGGCTTCAGGGAAATATAACAGGTCCCATTTGGGATGCTCTGCAAGAACTTTATGTAAGGCACTTTCTCCAAGCAATTGTATTTTAGATACTAAAAACAAATGAACACCTAGAAATCACAGTCTTTATGCGGACCATACCTAAGTGTGGGAACAGGAAGCATCTGCTATTTACATAAGTTTTTATTCTAATATTGCTCACAGTAGTTCCTCTTTCTCCATGTTGAACTCAAGGTGGAGTCATGTTAAAAAGGCAGACATTTTGCACTAGAAAAGCAGCTATGTTGACAAATGGTGTCAGCCCTCATGAGCCCTGCGGGTCCCACAGGGCCACAGACTCCATGACCATAGGTTAGAGCAATGAAGCAGCCGTGGGACAGCTCCGGACTTCTCTGCAGAAGTATTTACACCCTCAACACTGAGGATGTTAGCAGTACGGACGCCTTATTTTTATCTGGGAAAACCAAGCAAACTAGTGAAATGGAGATTTCTGCATAATCACGTATGGAATTGCTGTGACTTTTCATTCAACCACCTGACCTACTAAGCAACCAGAACTTCTGCACAATGACCTCCCCAATACCTAACTTGAGACCAAGCTAGGCCATAAGTCTACATCCTCTTCATGGTAAAAAAAAAAAAAAAAAAAAAATGCCTACCAGATAAGTTTCAGAAATACAAGTACCAAGGTCAGGACAGGCCAGTGAGGTGGGTATCACCTTGGTCAGACCTCCAACGTTCTGTTTCTCTTCTTTCTCTCTTCCAAGTAACAACATCACTAACTTTAAATAGCTACTAACTTTAATGAGCTTCCTTTCTAAAATCATGTCAATTTTAAAGAAAACAAAAGCCATGAATAACTGAATGCATCATCTTCCCCAAAAGCCTTTCTCCCCAGACTGCCTAACTCAGTGAGTGGAATTAGCTCTACCCAACCACACATTCCAGCAACCTGACAGTACATAGAAGCCTTCTTCCTCTCCCACATTTAACCCCTGATCAAGCCCTCACATATCTTTCTCGTAAATGATTCTGAAACCCAACACTTCTATATACCTACTAATCTGTCTGATCTTCCTATCTTTTGCCTCAAACAAAACAGCTTCCCCAGGTTCAATCGCATCCTTGTTCATCTGTATTCTGATGCCAGGGGAAGTGCTTCACCCAGCAAATCAGATCTCAACACTTTCTGGCTTACAATCCTTCATCGCTTCCAAAATAAAGTTAAAATGCTCCAGCTTCTACAGAGAATGGATGCAGATTCAGCGTGTTCTGTTGACTGTCTTCTCTAACCCAAATTGTTTCACAGCGTTCTCTAGTCTGTATCAGAATGGATAACTTCGGGGAAGACTGGAGAAAAATACACCTTTGCTCAAGTTCAGACACCACCCAAGGGCTAGAATGATTTCACTGTTTACTTTATCTAAGAAGTTTTCTCAACTCTATGCAAGTCACAACTCCAAATAAATCCCTTTATTGTACTTACAAACATCATCTCACAAACAAGAGTTTTGCAGTTGGTACTGACAATATGCACCCACTGGAGTGAGCCAGAGTTTAACCCCAGGAAAAATCCAACCAAACTAAAATACACTAATAACAATGAGAAATTTTACCATATTCTAGAGACTACTTGGTTGTTATGCAATTGTTAGGCCATGAAAAGTTTAAATAAATATTTGTTAGTCCTTTGTTAGCAATTAATTAACTTGGCCCTTGCCATCACATCTTTTCTTCACCAACTTCTACTTACCTCCTACTCATATATGTAACACATATTGAGTCCTTACTGCATGTCAGATGCTGTGTTCACTACATTTACAATGCCATGACTTTTATTCTAGGATAAAAAGTAAAATGAAATCTCTTAGGCCTTTTTCCCTTTGCTCAAAACAAAAAAAAATAAGTTGGAAAATTTATATTTTTTGATTACTTGCACAAAAAACTCTTATCTGTAACAGTGACAGTCAAACAACTTTCAGATTTTATTTTAAAAGGCACTTGCCAAGTAAATAGCAAATAGGATTCATGAATAAAATACAGAAAAGTTATTCCACCGTTTACTCAAGTGTGGCAGAATGCTCAGGGAGTTGGCCAAGCCACATTTTACACACTAAGCACAAGATTGTCTGTGCTCTGTAAGACACTTCGGATCTCTTTAAACCCAAGAGAACAATGCCAATAAGAACATCTAAGGCCAATCTTAGCTATCTTCTGTATTGGGTTAATTTAATGTAAAAAAATATATATTCCACAGACCTTTAGCTTTCAGTTACAATGCCATCTTCTGGAAAACACTGAGGCAATGAGAAAAACATGTTGACATTTTGATACAATTGTCAGCAAACCATTGTGGAAACATGACAGGTATGTGAGAACTTCATACATCAACAGACAATGTTTAGATAAAAGTTTTCTAATTCTACAAGGTAAAAAATGTTCCAAGATATAAACCGGTGTTTCAAACCATTAGAATCCGGCCAACTACATTATCATAAGAAAGGGATGTAGGCATACCCATGTGTCATTTTCAGACTGCAGCAAGGTGAAAAACATACAGAAACAAATTTGTCTAGGGTGTGAATTAATAGCCCATTTTGCAGATTATTTAGAATTTCCTGTATTTGATACAGGCCACCTTTTGAAATAGGTCAGAAAATCTGAAGTTTTTCTATGGCCTGGGGAAATCTTATTTGTCACAAGGTATTTGGGAAGTATTGGAAGATTGTTGTTGATTAATAGGGATCTCATAGAAATCCCTATGGATTTCTGGGAACTTGGTCATTCCCAATAGCAATCATAACATCCACTAACTACGCAAGGGGTGGAAAAGGAGAATGGCCTCCTTAAATACCACAGACACATCTGCTCTGTCAACGACAGGAACCTAGTCACTGGTTACTCCTCTGGACAAGCAGAGCTGAAAACTAGTCTTCACTGAGCCACACTTTTACTCAAGAAGGAAGAGTGACCAGTAGGAGACAACCAGCAAACTCTGCCCTGGGAAAGAAATCTAATCATACGGAATAGAATAGAAGAGTCTGATGCACAAGATTTGGGTTATGTTGGTTGTAACTAGGGAAACATATAGACCAAAGGATGAGGGTGGCTCTACATAGGTGAATAGGTGGGAGATGTGGATTAGGTCCACTGTGTTTTGGTTCTCTGTTCATTTATACCTTCCTGGTGAGGCACTTCTAGTCTGGCTGCCATAATACTCAGGTGACAACACGTTCAGATGCAGCTCTGCGCATTTTGGGATTGTTTTCATCTGGAATCAAGGACTCCAGCTGATTCCATGTTCTTAATTTAAATATCTAGTTTCTTTAACAAGAACCAAGTTGTATTTTACTTTTAACTCCAGAAAGAGTGAAAATTCAGGGTCTTGAGAGACATTGTAGTATAGTGATAACAAATGTAGACTTGGAAGCCTGATTGCTTGAACTTCAATCCTGATTCTTCTTTAATACCAAAAATGTGAGTTGGACAAGAATTTCTTTAGCCCAGGCTACTCATCTACAAAAATGGGGATAGTAACAAAATCTACTTGATAGAGTTGGTATAAAGATTAAAGGAGTTTACACATGTGAAACATATATATTAGAGCCTTGCACATGGCAATTGCTAAAAAAAAAATGGAGACCTGTATTCTGGAAAAAGACTGTGTACTATAACCTGCAATCTTGGGGTTGATGACTTTTTACTTTTCAGTAAAAACCACATCCTAAAGAAGTGTTTGATGTTAAAGGGGTGGATTCAGGTTTTTTCATACTCAGTCTAGTTGATTCTCCCTTGTGAAGTATCATAAAATCATCATACTGCCACGATATAATTCAGAAACAGTTAAGTGGAAATGATTGGGAATTATGTGGAAGAACACAGAGACAGATGTCAGAAAGACAGAAAACATTATAGGACAAAGGTGACAAGCATTTTTAAAATGTGATAACTACAGTAGCAATTGCCTCGTTTCATACAATGGGGAACAAAGATCGTTGGTCTGTAGAAATGCATTTGAGTGTATCCCTGGAGTACTTCTACCGACTGTGGGTTCTCTGCAGCTGTAATTGAATGCCCTGAGCATGATGACATGTGTGTGATGTGACAAAGACAAGGTTGGCAGACGCTGCAGAACCTGGATTACAAAGGTCTGCCCTTACATTTCACTTACCACGGAAATACTTTTTTAGAAGAAATGAAAATTTAACACCAGAACTCTAATCTATATCATTTGTAATATATGTACATATGAGAACACATGTGCTTTTTCTTCTAAAATTAATGACATAATTTTCAGTGTAGCCCATGACTTGATATTGCTCTTCTTATTTGGTTGTCATTAAAAAGTACAGCGTTAAAAAACATCTTCTGGTTTTATTGTGGACACCTGCACTGAGTGAACTCAAGGCAAGCCCACAGTGACCAAACAAGACGAGCGGCACCCCAGACAGAAGGCACCCTCAATCAGCTGATCTCGCCCCCTCTCTGTAGAAAAGAGCTACATACAATGCTTTTTCCATGGAAAAGTGAGAAAATTATTTTAACAAAAAATATTTTAATAAACCCGTATGTGATAGAAATGTCTTTACAAGTGTGGTTAAAAAAGCACATATTCATAAAGTTTTACCTCATACTTTAAAGAATTACTTTTCCTCATTAGATAAGTTTGTTAAGAGGAAAACGACAGCATGGATGAGGTAATACACTTTATAAATGGCATATTAGCTAGGGGTCATGCCCAGATCATATTTATATCCTAGAATAAGAATAGCAAAATAATATGCAAAAGCTTATGCATATTTTTGAAACAATCATATAGGCCAGGACAATATCTATCATATGTTATTCACACACTCATGTGTCAGTAAATTACTGAATCCAATCTTCTATTCAACAAATATTTATTGGCATCTACTTTATGCCAAGCACTATAAATATTCTGATCTTCATGGAGTTTGCATTCTACTTAATTTCTCTAGGAATCATTAAAATTTTCTAATGAGCTAGAATTCATTCATTAGGGTATTAATTCCAGGATTCTATGCCAGCTGATATTTCCCAAACTCTCTAATGAAAGGAAAGACCTAAGAGAACACTAGAATTAGCAGAATTAAGTGATTACTGTTCTTGAAATAATGAGAAACAGTGAGCAAGATGAATTCCATCTCATAAGAACAAAGTTAAAGAAGTTACGCCACTCTGGTGGCCCGGTCCCCACCCACAGCTGGGAGCCACAGATAACCACCAGCATTTTCCCCACATTTTGGGAAATGAAGCTGCTACCAACCATTCAAATGGATCCTATATTTGTTGAAAAATAGAAATCACAGCTTTGCCAGGGGTAGCCCTAATAATCTAGTCATATAAAAGCAACTTTGAAAGTTACTGATACATAAAAGCACATTCATTCATGAATTAAAGCTTTGCATTTCTGTGTCAGTAGATAATTAAACTGCTTGAAAGCCTGAGATAGTTAACCAGTAGCACCCTTCTGATGAAAACATTTTTAGAATAATTTTATTAGTCCTTTTTATATCACCTGTTAATATTTCTTTTATCCCCTTTTATTTAAAAAAAGTAATTTCCTCTCTTAACTGATTAGCGTTACCTTCCATTATGGTCTTAGAGATTTTACCGTTGGCAAAGAAATAGGAAAGTAAACAGTGGGCCATTCAAAATAAGTAACATTTAAAGTAGAATAAATGCAAAATTTAATTACAATGGTAAAAATTTAAGGCCTTGTCAAAGAAAGAAAAGGAAAAGGGGTGAGTTGGAGCATTCTTTCAAATGCTTTACAAAATAATTTGTTGAAACAAGATTTTGAAGAGAAAGAATGGAAGTGCACTCCTCCAATTCTGGACTCATTTCCACAATTGGATTTTAGCACTTTAAATTCTTTTGTTCAGCCTTTTAAGTTTTACACGCACATATGCATGTGTTTTTTACATATTAATACCAGGCTATTAAAACACCATAGGTGTGTGCTTCTGTTCTTTCTCTTTAAAACTGTGGGCCTCAACAGGTCATTTTATAATGCATTTAAAAGAATGCTTTAACTCACCTCATTTTTTCTCTTTTTGTCACATTGTAGAGAAGCAAAATTTGCCACTCTAAAATGTGTCTCTCTGGCATGAGGGCTATTTTATTTTTAAGAAGCAAAAGACTTGGGAAGAACCTTTGACATTCTCTCTTACTGAGTCAAAGAATTTTTTTTTTAATTTTAATTGTTGTTCAAGTACAGTTTTCTGTCTTTTACTCCCATCCCAGCCCATCCCCGACCCCAGGCCTTCCCACCTCCCTCCAATTTCCAGCCCCTCCCCAGTTTTTGCCATGTGTCCTTTATACTTGTTCCTGTAAGCCCTTCCCTTTTTCCCCTGAAATTCCCTCCACTTTCCCTTCTGGTCTTTGTCAGCCTGTTCTCTATTTCGGTGTCTTTGGTTATATTTTGTGTGTTTGTTTGTTTTATTGATTAGGTTCATGTTAAAGGTAAGATCATATGGTATTTGTCTTTCACTGCCTGGCTTATTTCACTTAGCATAATGCTTTCCAGTTGCATCCATGATGTTGCATAGGGTAGGAGGTCCTTCTTTCTTTCTGCTGCATAGAATTCCATTGTGTAAATGAACCATAGTTTTTTGATCCATTCATTTACTGATGGGCACCTAGGTTGCTTCCAACACTTGGTTATTGTAAATTGTGCTGCTATGAACATTGGGATGCATAGGTTCTTTTGGATTGGTGTTTCATGGTTCGTAGGATATAATCCCAGCAGTGGAATTGCTGGCTCAAAAGGCAGATCCATTTTTAGTTTTCTGAGGAAATTCCATACTGTTTTCCATAGTGGTTTTGCCAATCTGCAATCCCACCAACAGTGCACTAGGGTCTCCTTTTCTGCACAACCTCTCCAACACTTGTTGTTTGTTGTTTTGCTTATGATGGCCATTCTGACTGGTGTGAAGTAGTATCTCATTGTGGTTTTAATTTGCATCTCTCTGATAGCTAGTGATACTGAGCATCTTTTCATGTGTTTCTGGATCTTCTGTATGTCCTCCTTGGAGAATTATCTGTTTAAGTCCTTTGCCTATTTTTTAATTGGATTGCTTGTCTTCTTAGAGTTGAGTCATATAAGTTCTTTATATATTTTGGAGAGTAAACCCTTGTCTGAGGTACCATTGGCAAATATGTTTTCCCATACAGTTCGTTCCCTTTTTATTTTAATACTGTTTTCTCTAGCTGTCCCATTTGATATAGCAAAAAGAAAAATAAAATACCTAGGAATAAACCTAACCAAGAAGGTAAAAGACCTGTATGCAAAAAACTACACATCACTGAAGAAAGAAATCAAGGAAGACACAAACAAATGGAAACATATACTGTGTTCATGGATCAGAAGAATTATCATCAAAATGTTCATACTACCCAAAGCAATTTACAGATTCAATGCAATACCTATTAAAGTACCAATGGCATATTTCACAGACATAGAAAAAACACTTCAAAAATTTATATGGAACCATAAACAACCCCAAATAACTGCATCAAATGTAGATAGAGGGCCTATTTCAGGAAGGGAGCTATCACCATAGGTGTGGGCAGAGCCTAGGAATCAGAGTCCACTCCATTGGCTCTGAATAGCCCGGAAAACCTTTACCAAACATTTGTTTTTCCATCTCCATGTGAATCGCCTTTCTCCCGTTTGAAGTCCCAAATAACTATCTCCCTCTCCTTAGCTCAGAAGGCACAGAAGCCTCAACTCCCTGATTCTCCTGGGGCCTGGTATTCTCATGGACCTCCATGTGTATATATGTAATTAAATTTGTTTATTTTTTCCTGTTAATCTGTCATGTGTCAATTAATTCTTAGATCAGTGAGAAGAACCTACAAAGGTAGAAGAAAAATTTCCCCCAATACATTTAAATATAGTGTTTTGAGTTTATGTGTATATAAACATATAATGACATACACATATGCATACATATGTAATTTATAATTCTCAGGATTTTTATGCACAGTGGTAAAAACAAAATGTCTGAATGCTTATCTCAGTCTTCTTGATCTCATAATCATCTCTTTTCTAATATTCTATTTATACTATAGATTATCTTTATTATATAAAATTGTAAGCTTATGCCATAGCAGAAAAGACAATATAATAAACTCCCATACTCCTATCATTAAAAATCCTTTAAATAAATACATGGGTGGTCTTATTCCCAGTAAGTTTGTTCTTTAGAAATATGACAGGCTCCCACGAAGTTGAAAGCCCACAGAGCACTCATCTCCCACTTAGATTTCCCCTTACCTCTGTCTCTCTTTTCTGCCTTTTATTCTTCCCCTTCCAACTTATTCTTTTTCTTATTCTGTCTGTTCCCAACTTAAGAGAACATGCCTCGATCGTGTCCTCTTTATTTGCCATTTTCAGGATGCCTGGAGCTGACATATTGTGGGTGTTATACAGTCACCCAAATGGCTGTCATCCTGGTTTCCACCTCCTCTGACATCCTGTTTTACCTGCCAAAGATTGTTCTCAACAATGATAACTATAAGGTTGCTTTTAGAAAAGTGATTATTCCTTCTCACATATCTTGGTGTATATGAGCACAGGTTGCCTTTGACTAAAATGTACTTGGGAAATGGAACTCTTGGGAAATAAGATGCTGCACTGGGGATGGGAGAAAGGAACCAAGCTCCGTGCTAGGCCTGCAGGTGGCACTGTGGAGGGTAGGCAGAGACTGGGTTCCGTGCACTATTAAGGGTCCTGGGGACAACATGTAGGTGAGAGCTAGGTTCCAAGATTCAGAAAAGAAAACCAGCTTTACTGTATTTCAAAATTTACTTGAGAGCTGGCCATGAGAACATAAAACAAAAGCCCTGAGTTCAGCACCTAGAACACAATGCAATTAGTGCCACACTTCAACTGCATCTTGATTAACTGAGCATCTGTGATACAATCTGGATGCCAAGTCATCACCAGGAGATTGTAGTTTTGAGTGAGAGGTTCTTTAAGTTGACTTAGAAAGGAAACACTAATATAATTAGTTGGCTAGGAGCTGCTATATTAAAATATAGTTCCATCGTTGCTAATTTGGGGGTGAGATTGTAGTATTGTCAGTATAGTTTTTTAATGGTCCTTGTATTCAAAAATATATACTAAAATGTACGAGTGAAATGAAATGTGTGGGCTTTACTTCAATATAATCAGGGGAAATGGGAGGAATGTGGGAGAAAGAGGAAACATGATTGGCCGTGGGAGCTCATTTCATTGCCCTCCCTGTTAGTGCACGTGTTTCAGATTGTATGTAATAAAAATAAGATGCAATGAAAATGTTGTTATAAAATTGTGCACTGTATGCATATATATTCTCTTCTAATAATCAATCAGCAAGCTTAATATACTGCACGGTATTTTCAATAAAACCTCTTTCTTTTTCTACTTAAAAAAGTAGTTGTAAAAAGAACAGCATTTCTTGTTCAATGGGAGTTAATGAACTTGCATGTGCTGTACTGAGAGACAACATTAGTATCAAGCTCATGAATATAAAATGCTAAGGCAGAAGGTTCACAGATGTGAAAGGGAAGATTTTCTGACTGGACCACTAAAGGGAAGGAAAGTGCTATCTTCTTGATAGATGAGAGACTAAACAACAAAATTGGCTATTCTAAAACATGCCAATATGCCTGTGTCAGGTGGGAATGTTTAGTAAACAGCAGGAAGTGGTATTATAACAGTAAGGAAACACTGGTATTTGGTTGAGGTGAAAAGAACACACATATTAACCAGAAAGGATGTTTTCTTTTAGGCTGTGTACAGAATATGCAATATTCATTGTAAAATAAACCATCAGCCTCAAAGGCTCCAGAGGGCCCCACCCTCATTTTTTTCATGCAAACCAGTTTCCTTACTTCATTTATTTTATAATACATAGCAAAGGGTTATAGGACAAGTTTTTCTAATTCATTTCCTTATTTTTTAAATAATGCATCTTGGGTTCACAAGCACTTTTTGTGAAGGGAAGATAGTGGAGGTGGAAGAGGTGGTATGGGGGACAAATGGTGACGGAAAAAATAAAATAATATAGAATTAAATAAATAAATAAATCATCTTGGAAGCTGTAACCAATCTGTTAAAAGGACAATGTCTTTCACCATAGGAGTTGTTTATACTTGTATGAAAGATACATTTGCTTTGAGGTTAAAATGTGTGAATATTATCACTATAGGGGCTACTTTCTTCTCACCCTCTTTTGCAGGTGTGGCAGGCAACCTATCCAACATCACTACCAGGTTGCAAACACTTATTCTTGTGTTCTTGTTGGGGATTAAAGCAAAGAACGTGTCGTAACACAGGAAAGGGGGAAAACACAAAAATCTTTCTCTCCTACATGTTAGTGATGATTTATATTAGCTCACTATTTAATGGCTCTGTAGAATTCTGTCCATCAATCTTTCATACCATAGCGGAAACCAAAGAAAGTGGGGATCTCCCAGAAGAAAGAACGAACAGTAAAGCCTTAAAAGGGTCATTTTTGGAGCACATAGTACTGAGCACAGTGACAGTCTATCGACACGTGAGTGCTGTTGTCACTCAGCACCTTGAATATTGAAATGAAAGGTTTGTTGTCTCTAACAAAACTTGATTATTTGTATACTTCATGTCAAAACTCTCTTCCATTACTTAGATGAGAGTATAAACCAAGTTGTGAAAAGTAGGCTTACTTTTTTCTAGGAGGCTACTAGCTTTAATGGAATAGTATTCAAAAATGAATTTAGAGTCTGTGAACCATTTCTCTTGCTGTTGCTGCAACTCAACTATAAATTCTAACAAAATCTAATGTCTCTGTCCATCAAAATAGGTCTAAAAGGAAGGAGAATATTGGTTTGCAACCTTAGAAGCTCCCCTGGTGAAATCTGAAACTGGACCTGATACACAAAGGGCAAAGAGAGACAGAGGAAATAGGTAGACCACCCTAGATTGGTAAATGGCAGGGTTAATAAACCAGGGAACTTAGATACAAGCTTGTCTTAGACCACTGAACGATGAGCAGAGCACTGCACCTGCCCACTAGAGTAGTGGTCTTAATGGTCTTTCAGTCCAGATGGCCTCAACAACACATTACTCGCTCTCAAGACTTTGTCCTTGAAACTCCTCTGGCTATGCGAATGGTGGACAGAGACTACATTCCAAACACAGGGGAGGGGGGAAAGAAGCTTCCACTAGCCAGGGCCCAGCTCTCAGATTAATCACATGTCACAACCTCTCAATGACTTCTATCAACAAAGAAACACACCCATTCTGAGCTCAGCTACTCAAGCATCACTGGATATTAAACTAAAGAAGTATCTTGTTCTTTGTATTTATAAGGCTTGGTTTTTCATAGCCAAAGTCAATTCATGGAGCCATTAGTTAATTTTTTTTACCTTTGCCAATGAGTAATTAAAAAGTGTTCATGTGGCAAGCACTATGTTAGGTACTGTACTATAATCAATAAGCCACAACTTTAAATTGTTTCTGTAACTCATATGTCATCCAGATGTAGCTTTGCTCTACTGTGAACTTTTGTCAATGACAAATATTAGGACTTGGCTTCCCTATTAGTTTTTTTATTTTTAGCATCTGCTGCCATTTTTCCGAGTTACTTATTTTCCTAATTTTTGCCAACAATAAAATACTCCTGAATTGCCAAACCTGATAATACATGGCAAAATCAGAAGCTCTCTGAAGAGTTTAATAAGAATATTCTAAAATCTCTTTTAATGATTCTCACAATAATAAAAATCATTCACAATGCCTGAATTAAATAAATAAGGTCAGGTATTTATATAAAGAGCATTTTTAAGATGAATTTTATCAGGCCAATGGTTTGATTGATGCTGAGACAAATTCCCCATTATGGTTAAAAGCTGAGGTGGCAAATGTGCAGTCCCTTGGGTATCAGAGCTGAGACTTTGTTCTCATTAGTTCTGAGTTAGTGAGCTAAGTGGACCTAAACAGATAATGCCCTAGATATATCAGGATATAGAAAATGAGTCTCTTAGGAGCTGAGCTCAAGTAATAAAAAGACTAGAGAAATATTGGGATAACTAAAATTTTATATTCTATAAATATACAGAAGCCCAATGTTTGACTTTTGAAAAGTAAATATGTTTTATGATTCTCTACAATCCACTTTAAGAGTATACATAATATATGTAATATATTATATATGTTATTATATATGTGCATGTATATATATTATTATGCACATATAAATTGCATTGTTCACACACATTTAGCCTTAAAGGGCACATCTAATAGCTAGGCCAAAAGGCTCTTGAGACCTGGTTCCCATCGTTTGCATCTTGGTATCTCTAGTACCAAGTACAGTAATGAATGGCCTTGACAAATTCCAATATCTGCAAGCCTGTAATTATATGTACATATGCTTCAGCATAAACAGTCAGACTTGTAAAATGCTGAGTCTTTTCTCTTCAGAGATATGCTGACTCATTTAAAAAGATGGCTTTATTATGCAGCACCTAGCACCAGTACTTGGCACTAGCGTTAACAATTTGTTGAATGAATGAATGCCCTCAGATTTACAAACAGTAGTATAGTGATTTTCATAATGCCTAAATGAGTCAGGGCTATCCTTTTTTATGAGTTTAAGGAAAATATAAAAGTAAATCAAAAATAATTTAATTCTCAAATTTAAAAAACCTGATTATTTTGGCTCATATACTAGCATTCACATTTCCACACCACAGTTTTTTTAAGTTCATTCTGTCCTGGCATTCACAACTGGGACTACCCTCCAAGTGTGTGTGTTGGAAAGAAGTGGACTTTTGCTTCTTTGCTGATGCTTCCCATGTTCTTTCAACTGAGTCTGGTATATACTAGGTGCTCCACATTTGTTGAATGAATAAATGAAGAACACATAAAAATAGATTGGAAGAAACAACTTGATTTTGGACTAAGCTGAATGGATAAGTGACATGCAATTCCAGAAAAACTCTTTCGAATATCTTCATTTTTATTTAATCCATCACTTGGCATTATCATAGATTCAAGACTTTAATTCTAGGTGTTCTTCTAAAAACAGTTCAGCAAGAACTGCCACTGGTGACTTCACACAGCTGAGAAAGGGCCCACGGAGCTGGAAAAGTGAGGAATCGCCCAAGTCCTTCTCTTTGACAGAAATGAATGTCTCTTTCAGGCAAAGGGGCCAGACGTTGTCTCTCTCATCCCATCCTTCCCAGGGGCCTGCTGTACCTCCCGTCATGTTAATGAATGATGTTGAATTTATTTCCTTTGCCTGTTCTTAGCTATTTTTTTCTTTTAACTTATCACAATGATAAAAAGCAGCACATCTCACTTCCCAAAATGGGTGAAATTTTTAGTTCTTGTATCTTCACTGTGCTGCCATTTTTCTTAGAAGAATCAAAACATATTCCTAATCTTAGTCCCCAGAATGAAAGGTATGATGAAATTCTTAATAACTGAATGATGGACAGTAACACTAACAACAATTGTTAACTATGAGTTCTGTACTCACTGAAAAGTTTCAGTACTTCAAAGAACATTAACTTAGAGATAGTAGGGTAATTTGGAAGCAAGAACCAAGATGCTGGAAGGGACATAATGAGGGTGAGAAATGTATTTTAGAGTTAATTAAAGTGAATGGAAAATGTTTGTGTTCATGACATTTAATATGATTTATTCTAAATATTTATTTTGTCAACACAAGTGTTTAAGAAGTTAGCTTTATTCCTAATCTTGTTAGACTTATAAAACTTAGTTTTGAAAAGGGAGGGAAGGAAGAATAAGATAATACTAAATTAAATGAAAGAGAATTTAACACTTGCCTGTGGAGGTGCAGGGGGCTGGTAATCTGATATTTCTGCAATTTTCTAAGAGTGGGTAGAAAAGGAAGAGATAAAAATCCAGACATATTGCCCAATAATTGGCATCAAGAGAGTCTGGTTGACTTTCTTTGTAGAAGATCAACCTCGATTAAAAGCATAGAGCTTGCTCAGCAACCCAGACTGTGCTTCCTCAGTGCTGATTTACAAATGGGCTTTATTTTAGGGAAAGGAGGAAAGGAGGGAGAATCCATACTGAATTTGTTGCAATTAAAAAATGAAAAATGGAGGAATAATCTTTACTTAATTAAAATATTTACTTATAAGAACAAGAATCATTTCCTACATTAAAAGTGGGTTTTGTCTAATCCCAATTTCTTTAAGTTTCTTGATGTGTTCCCATGATCTGAAGCAGCTAAAGACAGAAACATTAACAGCTTATTCATAAGTAGACAATGCTCTCCTTGGGTCCTTCCAAGCAGGAGAGAATATATTGATACTCTTCTGAGAAGGCTTAGAGCCTAACCTGAGAGCTGTGGAGCTCTAAACTTCATTGCAGGGTGGGGGGAATGACAATACCATTAATATCGTTTTTACAAAGAAGCAAAACTATGGTCAGAGAATATATTAATAATAGTAAGCAAGCACTATGAAACACAGGAAATAGGAAATATGATTCTCACATAAGCAAATATATAACCTCTTGGTCTTTAGCTGTCTGTGACCATGGGAAGAGGTCTTTGGCCAACTCACACATAAATTATTTATTGAGACATTACTATAATTCACGCACTCTTACAGACGTTGTAGATACCGCAAAGAGAAGCCAGACTACCTCCCTGTCTTACAGCTTCTTATATTCTACTGAGGACACTTACTTTATGAGCAACAAAACCTGCTTTGAGGTTCCAACGGTAAGTTTTTGTTCACCTAAAGCTCTTCTATCTGGAAAGGGTTCACTCTTCCTGACACACAGGGATAGTACTGGTGTGCCCAGAATGACATGGAATAATGGTAGGGGGGAAAAGGGGAGCCCCATTTCTGTTAGAGCTGTTGAATCAATTCTGGCAATCAATCTAAGGTCAGTTACCAAAACCTATCTGCACCCCTCAACTCACAAGTTCATGTGTGATTTCTTGATACATAGTATGTGTCCTCTAAATACTATACTAGTGACTGAAAAGAGTTCACTGTACTCATTAAAATGCTAGCTAGACTATGAACTGTAAGAATATTTTCTGGTCCACCTCTTGAATAGAAGTAAAATTTGAAGAAAGTTATTATAACGCCTCTGCATTTTCATTGTCCTCGTCTCCAATAGTCATTAAAATAAAGCATAAAGTTAATAATGTCAAACCATCAACCACTCACCATCTCCCAATTCTGAAGTATCCTTTTTCCACTAAGAATTTCAGAACTTCCAAACCTTATGTAAGAAATTCTGATGGTATTTTTTCTTCATGAACCCTTTTTAGAGTATAGTACTTATTCTCCAGTATCTGTCCAATATTGTAGTTTTTACATCCTCTTATAGGAATAATTCTGGAATTAATGCAGTCTTAAAGAGTAAGGCTTTTCATACTACTTCAAATACTCTATAATTTATAGAACTCAAATATCACAATCAGAACCCCTCTACTTATAGGGATGTTTTATTAGTACATAGCAGTTACTTGTAAAAGGGCATAATATAAAGGGAAAACAAGGAAGAAAAAGGGAAAAATGTTTCTTTAGCATTTGAGATAAAACAGAAAAGTCACAGGTAATGATGGGTTTCAAACTTATCTTTTGTGCAGTTTTCAAAAAATGTCAAACATACAGAAGATAATACAACATGATAGTTAAATAGATATTTGGCTTTTGGAGTCAGAAACACTGAAGTTGGAATTTCACCTCTATCATTTAGGAATTGAATAATTTTTGTCAACTAAACTTCAGTTTCCTCATTATGAAATTAGGACAATAGCACATATTTCACAGAGCTGAGAGGATTAAATTATAATCTTTGTAATACATCTAAAACATACTCATGTTCAGAAGCACAAAAATATTTAAAACAGATATGTTTCAATAATCCTAGGGGAAAAGTAGTATTACTTTTATTATCATAACACTGTAGATATACATACGCTGCCTCACTGTGCAAAGAGTTTATGTTTGACATTGCTCTCCTTGGGTCCTTCCAAGCAGGAGAGAATATATTGATACTCTTCTGAGAAGGCTTAGAGCCTAACCTGAGAGCTGTGGAGCCAATCAAGTTTTACATCATACCAAAGTATAATAAAATATTGTCTGTCTGGAGAGGCAATCTAATACTCTTTCACACTTACGCTGACTGTATTACTTTCCTATTTTTGCTGTAACATTTGCCATAAATTAAGTGGCTTAAAGTAACACAAACTTATTATCTTATATTTAGTTCTAGACATCAGAAATTCAAAGTCAATTTCACTGAGTTAACGTTAAGCTCTTGGCAGGACTGGACCCTTCTGGAACCTCTGAGAACAGCATGCGTTTTCTCACCATTTTCAGCTTCCAGGGGCCACCTATGCTCCTTGGCTTGCAGCATCTTCATCCATCTTCAAAGCACATCACTTCACTCATCCCTGCCTCCATCTGCACACCCTTGTCTCTAACTCCTGTTCCTGCTGTCTCCTCTCGTCTGGACGGCTGTGATCATAACTGACCAACCCCGATACTCCAGGATAACCTCCCCTTCTCGTGACCCTTAACTTAGTCACATCCACAAGCCCTTTTGCCACATAGAGTGACATTCACAGGTTCTGAGAATTAGGAAACGGAGATTTGAGGGGACCATTATTTAGCCTACCACATCCACATGAGGCACATACAAAATAACAATTTTAAAAAATTATGATGTAATAAAATAAAATTAAGAAAATAATTCTAATTACAGTTCAGTCAATGTTCAATACAGAAGGCAGAATCCTATAGTGGCAGAGGCACTGTAAAAGTTAAAATTGAGTTACTACTTTATTATAAATACTAAATGTCAATGAATAAGAACCTTGTGATTCATAAAAACTAAACCAATTTTCTCGGCCCTCCCCAACTCTAACAAAATAAACCTTCAACTAGGTATTAATATTATACAAAATAGATATTTGAGAAATAATTTTTTCCTAAAAACTTCAGAAAAAAAGGAAATACTTATTTTCTGGAGGGATCATGGCATCAGGAAGAGTCCCAGACTCCCCAGATTCTGTGAATCCCCGGTAATCGGGTGGCAAAGTAAAAGTCATAAGAAAGACAGGGAAAGGCTATAGAAATTACACACTGGTTATTTTTCCTAATAAATAGAATATGAATCACCCCCCAAGAAGACATGAAAATGTCTCCCACAGCCACATTGAGCTTTCAATAGTAAGTCCACAGCACACAATGAGAGCCCAAGTGTGAGTCAGAACAGACTTTCTGCAGCCTCCTCTGCTCAGGAACATCTGCTCCTTGGACTGCAAGCCCAGGGGTGTAGAGAAGACTTGGATGCATGCCGGGAGCCCTCATGATCTCCTGGAATGACTGGAAATACAGTCAAGTGCCACACAGCAGTCTCTCAGTTACCTAAAGACCACATAACCTTTCAGTTAACAATGGAACACATGTATGACAGTGGCCCCATAAGATTTTCATGCAGCTGAAGAATTCTTATAGCCTAGTGACATCGTGGCCATGGTAATACCATAGCACAATGCATTACTCGTGTGTTTGTACTGACACTGGTGTGAATAACCCTGCTGTGCTGCCAGTTGTACAGAAGCCTAGTACATGCAGTTAGAGTAGCAGACCCATCTAGGTTTGAGTAAGTGCACTCTATGGTATTTGCTGACCAAACGACCTAAGAACATTTCTCTGAACGTATCCCTGTCATTAAGGGGGGCCTGACTCCCCACTTAAGAGGTCATAAGTGGATAGCCTCAAGAGAGCCAATGTGACTGAGGGGCATAAATGCTAACAAAAAAGCCACTGGCCAAGAAACATTGGAATTAGGCGCCAAGGTACACTCCTTTGCACTAGAGAAAGAATTAGAGACCTTGGCTAGACTGAAGAAAAAAACTGAGATAGGAAACAGAAGAGCAAGAATTTAAAATGAGACTTACTAACCAGGATATCTGAAATTAATTTTACACAAGTCAATGACATTTTCAACATGTTTTTTTCTTTGGGCGCATGAAAAGAGTGAAAAGGAAGTGTAAGCTGATCTTGCTCTTGGTAAATGGGAACTGGTAACCTGGTTAATTTAAGTGGTTTATCATTTAAGCAGACATTATTAAGGAAGGAAATCAGTGAATAAGATCATAAAACAAGTTGTAATTATATTAATAGTATTAATATCATCCCAAGAAAATAAAATCTATTTTCTGGCTATTAAAACAAGTTCAGCATTATATAGGAAATGCTACTGAGTAATTATTGTTATTTTTAGACCTAGCTTTTTTTAACTTTTGATAATATTAGGCATTTGGCAAATTGACTTTAAAAAAAAACAGAAAAGTAAAAAAAAAAAATACAAAAAAACCTTCCAAAGGTCATTTAGTTTTTTCCATGTATTTTTATAGCAATGGCATTTTTCTTTAAAATATTTGGAGGAAAATATGCTAATATATTCCAATATACGAATCCATTTAAGAAAGGAGTTTCTCTAATTACTCCAAAATAACCTTAAATTACAAAAATGAACCTTTTGGTTTTCTCCTAAGGATGCAGAGTAAACATTGTCAGTGCAATAGTGTATTTAACAGGAAAGCAATTCTATTCCTCTGCACCCAGCTGTTACAGAACATTCAGAAAATGTGGACATTCGCATCATGCCTTTAAGCACTCTATTAGCTCCAGCGACGTGTGTCATTGTGTGTGTGGTGGTTCTGATAGGGCTCTATTCACGGAGTGATGTCTCCGAAGGATTCACTGTTCCCCTCAGTCACCACTGTTTTCAGTACTATTATTATCTGATATACTCAGAAGCTCTGAACAAACTTCAGTAAGTCTGCCGGAACTGAGACCCTTCAATTAAGCTACAGTTCTGCCAACCCCAAAAGTGATCCCTTCCTCTGTTGAGAAGAAGCATCTTCTGAAGAGTCTGATGCCCTGCTCCTGAAATGCAGTCAATAAATCATGACACCTATCATCCATATTCTGTTATAAAGTACATATACAATTTAACCAACTGTATATGCCACAGAATATTCAAATTATTTTTATGCTATAATTTCAATGTACTTTCATGGTATGAAATAAAACACCCTCCAAAGTTTATTTTCTTTTCATTGTAATGAGTTATTTGCTATAACAATGTCTATTTTTTTTAAAATCCTCATGAGTACTGACAGTTCTGTAACATATGTGTTTACACTTAGCTCACATCCGTAAACCCATCTCTCTGGGAAACTCAGGTCACTAAGAAAACGACACACTGTTCTCATTGACACTGTAAGAATCTCTGAGGGGTGGGGGCAGAATTTACACTTTTAGTGGTTCTACAGGTGATGTGATTTGCACCAAAATAAGAAAACTGATATTTGTAACATTCAAATGGCATTAAATCAGAGAGTGTCACATTTTAGTAGCAGATGTAAGCACGACCCCCAGGACCATTCCAAAAATCAGCGTGCCAGGCAAGTATTAGGCACCTATTGCAGCAGCTCTTGCCCCAGCTTCTGTCATTAATCGTCCTTGCACAGTCATTACCAGCAGCATAATGAAGACTGTGTGACCCACAGAGCCACTGGCTTTTCTTCTACTGGCTTTATCTGCAAGATAAAAGCTTCTAGCTTTATCCACTGGAAAAAAAATCTGTTAATTTTTTCCCCCAGGTTTTGCAATATGTTTAACACAGCGGGTGGCTACTTGTAATACTTTCTTGGGGCAAAATGGCTTCTCAGGCATCTGGCCCCCTGTTGAGTGAGGAAAGGAAGTCTTAGTCTCCAAAGAATCCATAGCAAACATTCCTGGTATTTGTAGATGTTTATGTCTCTATTATTTCTGCACTTGAAAATGGTTTAAGGGAGAATTGCTCGAACAAAAAATGAGGCAAAATAAAATTCCCATTGTATGGCTGTGGCGTGAGTTCACACACCAACAGAAATAGGCTGTGTTCTAACAGCATTCTATAAAGTTTCGGCTCATTGTGTAATATGCATCACCCAGAGAACTGGTTACATGTAAATTTCTCAGCTCCACCCAAACAGTTGGCCTGAGAATGAGTTCTGCCTTTTATTAGCCCTTCTAAAAGATTGTGATTCACTTATTCTGGGAATGGACTGGGAGAACCACTGCACTGAAGGGCCTTCTGCACTGTTCTCCCTCCTAGGGGAACCAAAATTTCCATTGCAGTGATCATTTTCCTATACTTACTTATAATAAGAGCTGAAAGGATTTTACAGAAACAGAAATACTCAGTAGAAAATACCTGAACCCACACTGGTAGTAAGTCATATGTATATTATTTAAAAATTAGTTATCTTAAGCAAATACATATAAAATAAGCCTAATGACACCTGAAACTAATGCAAAATAATATTAAATGCAAGCTGTAATTGGAAAAAATTAAAACAAACCTAACAATATGCACAGACTCAGGTCTTAATGAGGATTCTTCCACAAAATGACCACTGAATCACTTGGCTGAACACGGCTGAAACATATCCCTCTTAGTCCTGACTGTATCTTCTTTCTCTTCTGAGATTTGTATTAGCTAACTCTCTTCTCTTTCCTGTAACCTTCTAGGTTCATACTTGCTTTTCAAAATAGGTACTGCCTTGCATCAAAACTTTGATATTAATTATAAGAGTTCTTATTCTAGTTGTCTACTGTTATTCAAAATTAAAATTAAATTAGATCCTTCATCAACTGCCATCTGCCTTTAACTCCAGCTGCTGTCACACTTGCTAATTAGCTAATATATGGAGTGGTATAATACAAGTCTATAATGCAAATTGTGTGCCTCCATTAGGGATACTACAAAATATCTTCAGTATTTACTTCAACTGCTACTTCTCTGAGAATGCAATCTCACAGAAACTCCATTTCTTCAATATGAACCTTTCTCCTTTTTGTCTGTACATACTCTTCCTTAATCATTAAGTCCTTAGGACATTTCATGCTGGTCAGTATTGTTACAGAACAAAACCAAGGGGGCCTGGAACGATAATACTCTTACAGAAAGAGACTCAGGTCCGTCTTGTCCGCCGCCTTAAAGGAAAGATATCTCTCAATGCCAGAGATTTGTGAAAAGGAAAGGAAAACGTTTATTTAGTGCTATACAAACATAAGGTAGTGACCTAATGTCTTTATCAAAATCTTAAAGTCCCTTAAAACACCCACAAACGCACACAGTCCTTCCTTCCCCCTTGCCCAGTATGGGGTACTGTATCTCAGGAAAGGAAATAGAAGTCCAGTCTCAGGCAATGTCTGGTTATTCCCAGTAATCCGTGCTCAACTGGTAGTCCTCTCTCAGTTCTCAGCACCATCAGCTGTGTCGCCAGAATCTCTGCCAAAACTGGGTGATGGTTCCCCCTACTACTGCTGTGGGGGTCCCCACTCTGGCAAAGGTGCATGGTCCTCTCTCCACTGCTCCAGACATGTGGTCCTTTCTCCACCACTCCAGCCACGTGGTCCTCTCCCCCAAGACCACAGGAGTCCCCACTCAGCCAAATCCGCGTGGTTCTCTCTTCTATGGCTGCCATGTCTGGGTTTAAATCCCCGCGCCAATCTTCCTCTGCAGCCCTATTTCTGACTCCTCCCACACTCAGCCACACTTGCCCTCAATCTGCTGTCCTTTCCAGCTTTTCTGATCACCATCATGGGTCTGGGCAAGTGTCACCTCATGTCCTGGAACCAATCTCCTCCGAGCTCCCACGCAAGCGCTGTAACTCAGGGGACCTGCCCCCCAGTCACATCTCGGGGAGGTGTCCCTTTCCATCCCCCTGGCCCAGAGCATGGCCATAGCTATTTAGCATATTCAAGCAACC